>JARLTB010000392.1:1825000-2170000 GCA_030141615.1 Unio pictorum
ACACAAGCAAGAGAGATGATGCAATTGGATCAAGTTCCCATAACTTTGGTGCACTCTTCATAACGATTGTCTGCACTAAATCCATAGAGAAAGGTTCAAATGCTGTCAGCATTTGTCGCTGAAATTATGTATCGCAACTGTATGGTGACGATGAGTCAATTGAAATTCTGTTGTCAAACTTATCTATAATGGTTTGTACATTGTAACCGTAAGAAATTTGCAAAAAGGTCACGAAGGTCTATTGGAGAGAAGGTAGCTGGAAGTGGTGTACATTTGTTCTTTGACATTAATTTGTTATTTATGTCGAAGAGCTCTTTGCAGCCGGAACTCTCTGTTATCTTAGTACTGTGGTGGGATAATTTGGGTAAATTGACCTATATGTGTGACGTTCATCTTTGCGGCTTCATATATTTACTTATAAATTGTGAGTCTGGTAACAAACCAAAGTTTTTCCGCTCTACGGTGGTCTCTTTTAGCAGTGCGAAGCTGGTCCCTAACACAGCTATTCCACGGTTTACACTTTTGAACTGATACTCATCGCGTTTTGGCAAGCAATGAACGCAGGCCGTTATTGAGGTGTTCTGTTGTAGGAGGTAAGCAGGTTGTTAGGTTTGCTTGTATGACATGCATTAGTTTGGTTATATGTATCATAAGGAGGTTTCTCTCAATAGCAAACAAAGGTGTCGGGTTAGAGACTGATATGTCCAGATGGCATATAATGCAGAGCTGGTCTTATTTATTCCCATTATGAAAACGAAGTCATATGGACAACGTTCTTTTGCATACCAGGGCGCAGCAACATGGAGCAAATTACCCATTAAAGTTAGATACAAAGACAGTGATCACTTTCAAGAGTGCTCTTAAAAGTCACCTTTTGCAACTGCAAAAACAAACTGAAAGATCTAATAATGTTTTCTACATTCAATATTTTCAGCATGTTTTTATGTTTTCTAATTTCATGGTGTTTTTTTTTTTATTTTGTTTATTATTAATTGTGAAGCGCTTAGTGCTTCTAAAGATTAGGCGCTATACAAAGTCCTCATAATTTATTATTATTATTATTATTATTATTATTATTATTATTATTATTATTATTATTATTATTATATATATATATATATATATATATATATATATATATATATATATATATATATATATATATAAGAAGATAGATATGCATGTATTGACAATTAGTGATAATTATCTTAATAATAAGAATACAAATGGCACCTAAGGAGTAGTTTCTCAATGACTGATGGGATATCAATGTTTCCAGAACAAGCATGTCACTTCCCATTGGTTGTGCTATCTCACGGGAATATTCCTAATTTGACGCAAAATTCATAGTATATACTGCCACGTGGGGTTTATTGCAAAGTCCATTCGTAATATAGGCTGTATATAAGAATAAAGGAAAGCAATCAGATTCATTCCAAATGTTTGGAGCCATTCACACTTAATGTGTTCATGTTGTAAGTCTGCAGACGTATTTCAAGTGTTCGTGGGTGGGGGTTGTTTCCAAAATTCAAAAGAACCCCGACCTTTCTCAAAAGGACACCAAAGCAAAATTATATGTACCTATTAAATAAATGTGTGCAGATTACTCAATAAATATGTTCAAACAACAAAAACAAACGATGAATAAGTCAATTTTCTTTTTAGAATCGCTTTAATTACTTTGGCCTTCACAATGCGAGCACTCCTGCGAAATTGTGTCATTTGCAACTGAGTGCACATGTCTGTCTTCATAAAATAAAACTTTAGTCTTCAACTGCTTCTTGACATTCGTCATTTTACAATCAAAAGTTCTTGAACTGTTCATTACAAGATAATTGTACTATCTTGTGTTCTGAACAATGGCAAATAAGTCAAATCACTATCCTATAAGCCGTTTAAAATCCATTTATTCGGAATATTTTCTCCCTGACACGTGTGCACCTCTTTCTCTTAAATTAATCTTCAATTCACAAACTGATAGTTTGTCAAAAGAGCACGGGTCACCGATTCCTATATTAAACGTCATTTCATCGGAAGTTTTGCTCACCGGAAGTAGATTTAACAAATAATGATAACTCGCACAAGGGAGGTAACAAACTTTCTTAAACAGGCCTAAACTTAAATAGCTTTTTATGGGAAAAACTTGTTTGGTCTGTTCAGTGGAAATAGTGACATAGATATTTGGACAATAATATGATCAAAGAACTGTTATAACTGTTATAAATTATTCGAAAGAATTCTGGACAACGCCATCGTCACAACGTCACGACTTATGGAAGACCAGTACATTTCTGGTATTGAAAATTATTCGTTTCGGACATTCATAGACCTTTATAAGGACTGATTTGGACTCACAACATTTCACTTTATGTTCTTCTCACATTTTTCATGTATTACTTTAAAATGTAAGTTGTTCATTCAGTTTTACATAACTTGTTAGTTTTGCTTCTGTTATGTGTGACCATAAAGTCTTAACTATACTTTTATTAATATATATACATTCACTCACAAAAATATATATTTATGATATGCCTATATATATATATATATATATATATATATATATATATATATATATATATATATATATATATATATATATATATATATATATATATATAAAATGGTATCGAAGGTCAGGATCTCAAAATAAATATTTTATAATAAATGTTATCTACTTAATAGACTTTTAAAAAAATTGCAAATAATATGTACTGGTAGAATGGAAAGGACATGATGAATCTTTGAGCAGTTGGAGACGGAAGGAATGTTGTAGGACTTAAGGAGTATGACGTTCCCTGATAAGCAGTCCAGCAAAGCGCAATCCTGACATCCCGACCAAAACAAATTAGTCATATGTAAACAACTTGCACTACATAAATACAGACATGTTTTGATATAGGTGTTATAAATTCAGTCTGTTGATGCAGCAGAACTTCAACAATACATAACAGAAACAATCCAATGCATGTACACATATCATGAAATCCTGATGGTATTATACAAAATGAAGAAGAAAATCAGAATTTAACAAAATAAATTCGTCTCAAATAACCCAAAATACAGAACTTAAAAGCACTCTATAAGTAGTGCTTGAATTTATAAACATTCGGATTCAAATTACAAGAACACGAAATAATTATGCAAACAAATATCAATAACAATAGGTATAATACAAATAAATTCAAAGATAAACTACTAAAATCAACTAAAGCCTTGTTTTGCTGTTTATTGTGACCCTGAAAGAATGAATGAGATAATAAGACATGAGGCTCCGAAAACTTAGGTTGACATAGAGCTCTACACAGCTCATGCGTTATGGATTTAAAAAAAAAAAAAACAAGCAACACAGATATCATGTTGTGCTTGCTTTTCTCTTACATCTTTGCATAATGTGTATGAAGCTATAGTTTGCAAAGAAGTTCGCATAGTTTCAAAATGGAGGCAACTACATCTAAGGGGACTTTGATAAAAGAACAATCAGATTTTAAAGAGTTATAGGTATAAGCACGAATCCCCAGAGCAACTTTCTATAATTCTACGCAGTGATAAATTTACTAGATAATCAAACATTTTTTTTATAGATATTCTCAAGCATATACTAAGTATTATAACGAAGAATACGATAATCAAAACCATGGTCACATGTGTTGTCGCAAAAACCAATTATTCATCTGTAAGCCTTGTGCCATCCAATGTCCTCGTATGCCTTATATTTAAGGTATTTTATGGCATATTTAAGAACAAATGAAAGTATTCGAACAAATTTTATTTCTAGGAGTAAAAACAAAATCATTTGGATGAATTTTAGTAATAGATTTAGCAGTCCGCCTATTTAGAAGATTTTCTATGGACACAACGAGCACAACTAGTTGGACAGAAGTAGAAAATAACTTAAGGGGAGATATTACTAACATCGAGTCAAATATTAAAATAATAGTTACCATCAAGTGAAAGATTATAATTATTTTTCAAATTAAAATTTCTAACAATTGGAGTTTAAAAAAGCTATTGCCATTATACAAGCAGCTATTCAATTTTATCAGTCTCTTGACCTAGTATAGTCATAGAGGCACTGTGCTGCTGAACATCTGACCAGTTCCCTCCACTTGTATCGATCATGCCAATGCCTGTGCCAAACTTTTCCTGGTCCATTCTGTGATGTTGTCAGTCCACTTTTGTCTCTGTTTAATTCTCCTTCTACTTCCCTGGACACTGCCCTGCAGGACTGTTGTGGATAGACTGTTGGCTCTAGTGATATGGCCATACCATTTCATCTTTCTCATTTTGACGGTGGTAATGCGGTCTTCATATTAGCCTACTTTGTGCCTGATGGTGTTACGCACTTCGTTTGTGATGTGGTCCATGTAAGAGATGACAAGAATGGTTCTGTAGCATCTCATTTCAACATGCCTGGATTAGCCTAATAATTAAAAATTGTGTTACAGGACCACCAAAATGTGACTGTAGACGTGAAAGTGATAGCGGTAGAGGTTGTGACTAGACGTTTGTATTAGTACAATTTGGGAGACTACTGACCCAGTTTTATTTAGTACAATTTTGGTGACCAGTGGTCTCTGTTGTTGTTCTTATCGTAATAAAAGTCCTGTGGCCACTGACACTCAAAAAGTAGCAAAATAGTTCAGATTTAAATACTAAAGTGTTCGTTACTGGGTGAAATTGCTTAAAGATGTGGCGTTTAGTAGTATAGTAAACATACTAAAATATAATTGAATAGTTTTGGAATAATCTTCCAGGATTTAAAAAACATTTAATCGAAATGTGTTTAGAACAAGTTAACAATATAGGTATATGGTTAAAGATTTTCCCTACTACTCTTCTAACTTTCTTTTCTCACTTTTTCCTGTCAACAGTGGCGGATTAAACTCTTGTGAGGCCCTTAGGCAGTTGAAATCTTGCTCCCCTCTCACAAATTATCTTATATCAATAGTATGTCTGTCCATTGTCGCGGGGTCATTTAAAGGCGTGGGGGCCCATAGGCCAGTGCCTACTCTGCCTATTGGGTAATTCGGCACTGCCCGTCAATCTCGTTCACATTTACGAACAAAAGCCATCTCCCCGTCAGTGTCATCTGTTTCATTCAACGTTCACAAATAACAGAAAAACGGCAATTTCCTCGTTATCTTCAATAAAATCTCACGAGATTCCTCACCTTATCCCATGCTCGTTATTATCAAACATGTGCAAGGTAAAAAGGGTGCCTATTAAGGTGATATTTATCAATTACTTGCATACAAAGATGCCCTTTATAAATTAGGAACTTTTTAACTCTTTACAGAAAAGAAACTGCAATTGTAGAAATAAATCTGCCCGTTCCCCCACGATATTCTATTTCCGATAAAAAAAAATTCGATGCAATGAAAGCTATAATAATATGTGTTATTTTATTTGACGAACAGCTGCATTATAGTCTATATCGATTTATAGCGCACGCATTGACTCTAATATAGAAAATAATGCGACCTATATAAACCTAGATGAAACGTCGGATGTTATATGGGTATTAGTCTGAGTGTGTACTCACAAAAGGGTAATCTGAGAAAAAAAAACACAGGTTGCCGCTAAGTTTGCACCTCGATATATTATAAACAGCAAATAAAACTTCGTTATAAATAGATAAACTACATGCAGAGTACAACTGTACAAAGGTACGTTCCAGTTTATCAACGATATCCTCCATGAATGAAATCAAATAACCCTGTCTAAATTTGAAAACTGAATTGCGGACTGAATTCGTGGTTTCATTTATGATTTTATTTACGTGCTATCCTTAATTTTGTATTACCTTTGGAAACGAGATTAACATCTCTCATTGAGTTTAAAATTAGAGATCTATAATAGCTCGTATATGCACTACATTTATGCAAATATTAGACGACTTCATGATCATAGCGATATCTTACAGTTTAGTAAATCTTGTTAATTATGCTCATTTCGAGAATTACATGTGTATTAAAAATTTAGTTTTGCTACGTAATATAACAATGGCAGAATGCCAGGAATGCATTACAGAGCTTGATGAATACTGGATGATAAAGCTTATTATGATGTGTTTACTCTGCTTGATATAAATTGCAATTTAAGATATTATAGCGTGCGATTGACATATTTGCGAGTGATTCAATGATGAAAATGCACTGTGATATCTCTAGTAACAGCAAATAACCTGGAATACGTAAAATGTGATCTTGACATGCAAATAACGTTCGGTTTTATTTACTTCAAGATTTAACTATCAAATATCCTGACAGAAGCAGGCGATGTGCATATAAAACATATCTTTCTAAGTTAGTTTTGACAGTAATATAAATTTTTGACATGCACACCTGCAAAATGATGCACACCTGCAAAGTCATTGTGTCCTTTGCGCATGATGTATTAGCCACGTACCTGATAATCCTTGGAGGACTAGAAAATAAATTTACTTATAAGTCGAATCCAACTGTAAACTTCACTAGCCCAGATCCACGGTCGCATTATGAGTAGTTAGTGCAAGAAACAATATAGACACCGATCTACCATCGCATTATGAGTAGTTAGCACAAGAAACAATATAGATACCGATCTACCATCGCATTATGAGTAGTTAGTGCAAGAAACAATATAGACACCGATCTACCATCGCATTATGAGTAGTTAGCACAAGAAACAATATAGATACCGATCTACCATCGCATTATGAGTAGTTAGTGCAAGAAACAATATAGACACCGATCTACCATCGCATTATGAGTAGTTAGTACAAGAAACAATATAGACACCGATCTACCATCGCATTATGAGTAGTTAGTGCAAGAAACAATATAGACAACGATCTACCAGCGCATTATGAGTAGTTAGTGCAAGAAACGATATAGACACCGATCTACCAGCGCATTATGAGTAGTTAGCACAAGAAACAATATAGACACCGATCTACCAGCGCATTATGAGTAGTTAGCACAAGAAACAATATAGACAACGATCTACCAGCGCATTATGAGTAGTTAGCACAAGAAACAATATAGACACCGATCTACCAGCGCATTATGTGACAGTAGATCAGGATCAATATCGTGTGTATATGTTAGTATTAAGGAGATTAAAAACGTCGTCACTTTTTCTTTTATTATCTGTTCTATAGAAAGAAGTAATTAGCCACTACTAATGTATGATTTATTTTTAGCTGACAAAATATAAGTTTTTCCATCCTTTGGTTAAGAAAATCCATCAGTCTCGATGTGTTAAAAATGAATCGCATCCACCTTTCCTCTTCCAACAATTATTCAAAATGTCAAAGTCATCTACTATATGAAACCTGACTAACGCCGTAAGTCTCTAAATATTCCAAACATGTGATCATCCTTGCCAAATAAGCAACCACTTGTTATAAAACCACTGATATTTCTTGTACATAAGTGCAATTTTTTAAATGTTTTATTCTTTTTTATATCTAATTTTAACAACTCCCTCTGTAAAATAATATTTTGAGAATATCACAAGTGGTGTGGAGATCATTGCTTTCATAATGTCAGGTATTCTGCATTAATATTTTTGTCCCTTTAATAGACGAATATTTCAATATTCTCGCACTTTCGATTGGAAGATATATCATTATGTATAATTATACCCTATATAATTGTTTCCATTTAGAACACTGAAAAGGGATTTATATGGGAAAAAATTAATGAGGAACTGGAGTTTCTAAACTTGGATATTTTTAATGTCTTTGAACAAAAAAAAAAGGTCGTCTGAGAGAAATTAATATGGTAGGAAATGTGATTTAGAGTGAAAGTCCATTAATTTCTTGTACGATTCCATTTGCTACTGTATTGTTTGTACTTCTTCTGAACGTGACAGGAAAATGGAGAAAATCTAAAAGAGCAACAATGAATTCTTGCTGTCGGCATATAGAGTTTGATTACGCACTATTAGTCAACACCACTAAGTTAAAATATGATTTTAATCACGAAATCATCAAAAAAGGTGTAAGATATATAAGTATATTGGTAACTGTACATGTCATCGCTTTTATTACCTTCTGACAATTTCTGTCATCAGTAAAGTAAGTATGAACATGACATTTTATTCTCCTGGAGTCTCAAATTTGCTAATTCTAAAACCATATGGGGATTTTATACAGGGAATTTAAAATATCAGCGTCCTCATCCAATTGTTTCACATGCTGTAGTGGACCTACTTGTGAAGCATTGCAGATAATTGTGCTAAAAGTAAATCCAGAGAAAGACCAATATTTAATACCATCGTGTAGCTTTCTTTGCCCCACAAGCATGCGTGATTGTCGCTTTAGTTGAAGTGTTGTTATATATTGTCTCCATAATGTTTGTTTTACAACATACCAGTCATACTTTGCTACTATGTAAAGGTTACTTTAAAGATGGTATTCATAGAAGATCACAAATGAGTAATGTTATAATATTGAATTTATTCAACGAGTTTAATAATGTCCAGCTATTACATACTTGGACATCATTCCACGAGTTTCATTAATTTAATGAATTTAATATTAAATCATTACCCATTTGAGATTCTTTTTATCACATAGTTTTTATTTCAGTGGAAATTGTTTAGATCGAAAGAAGAACGAATAATTTCGTTCGATCTTACAGATGGTGCTCATTCAGTTGCTGTGCCTATAATATAGTCCCAAACAAAAATTATCTGGCAAAACTTGATTGTACTTTTCACAAACTACACATCGAAGAAAAAGCTTCCATCCGAATAAATAGAACATTTTGTTAATATTTATTAAATACTGATGCATTTAAAATCAAACATGAGATGTTTTAACATTTTTAATCGGGACACATCACGTCACAGTTCAATTTTGTTTAACATTTTGTAAAATTTAGATCATCAGCAGCACTGATTATTCAGTCTAAGTATATATTCTTCGATGAGTTCGCGTCGTGGACGTTTAACTGTACACACACACACACACACACACACACACACACACACACACACAGTGAAGTGAACAATCTTTCCGATGATAATTTAACCGTATTTTGCAACATGTAAGGCTTCAGAATACTTACGTTTTGTAGATCTGTAATCTAACAAAAAAGAAATATTTTAAAATACTGACATTCGATTTTCAAAACCTCATCTAACGATCAGGTTATGGCTTCAACCCTTCTTGAAACTATGTAAATTGTAAATTTCCATGCCATCAAGTTTACACTGCGATTGTAGCTTTCCATTAAAGCATAAGAAATTCAAAAACCTTCGATAACAATAAATAAGGACTCCTTTTGGTGTTAGTAGATATAATACACTCATTCTAATTTTCCGACATAAAAAACCGTACAATACTGTTAACCAGATTGGTCCTGACGCTTCGCACAAGATTTTAAGACAGAACAGCCTCAATACAAGTTAGACTGGTTCGCTGAGTTTGATACATATGCATAGCACAATAACAAAGTACTAGCATAGAATAAATCTGCGTTTAAGAGCACGCAAATGAGTCAACATATGACCCTAGATCAATTTATGATCCTAGAGTCAATCGATGATCATGTGGAATACACTGTTTCCAAATTATATGCCCACTACTATTTCGTTTAAATTTCGTTAAGTTATATCAACATTATCCGGATTCAAAACAATCTATATGATAATGCAATTGGTTTCTAAGAACTCGCAGTGATCAAAGATTTATTACAGCAATGGGAGTCCGAAAGTCTTGAATCAGTGACCAATTGGATATTGAAATAAGTCAATCATTGATACATTAAAAAAGTTCCTGTTAAAAGAATCTTCAATAATCAATTATAGCTTTTTTTTTCTTTTGTTTGAAAACTTATAATTTATGACCAACAATGATCATAAAAGCGTTACGTTAACAATCTACACAACTTAGCTATGTAACAGCTGTACTAGCTATACGACAAATGCACAGAAACTAAAATTAAGTTGCAATGATTGTGTTGTAAACACAGGTTTGTATTATCCTAATGGACAATAGCAATAGCTTTAACGCATAATTAAGGTTTCTGGTGTATGATACACATTACAAGTTTGATTCCGTTGAAATATAATATGTGTATTGATGTTACATATTAAAATTAAAATATTTGAGTAATAACGGTTACGGTTACTTCACGTTTAAGTCAGGAATGTTTAAACAAGAAGCATTTATTATCATTTTAATTTTTCATCTTTCCATTATGTGTGATTGTACAGGTCTATTTAGTTATTACGGTTGTTGTTACGAACCTAATCTATAGCTGTTTTACTAAATTGGTCAAAAGAATTTGCCAACTTGGTAATGCGCTTCATGTCTAGCTTTAAATCAGCGTTGATTATGACACATAATGCCTGTGAAAAGAAGTATATTGCGGTAGTAACACAGTAGGACGTCACAATGATATGTATCCATATAGTATATATGCCTTGTACTTTCATTGAAAACATACGTTACATGTATAATATGAAATTCTATCACTATTTCATATTTATCTCTGATGCTGATATTGATTCAGTTAGTTGTACACCTATGTAATTGCTTATAAATACAATTAACATTGCATTGATACAAACGTTTCTGTGTTTAATGGGTGTAATTTTTACATACAATATTAAACAGGGATAGTGTGATAATGCTGATACTGATTCGGTCAACGAAAATATTCTAGCTTTAAAAATTCTAAAACTTAATCAGGAAATAAGTTTGGGCCTTCCTGACATAATGTCTTTTTTTTATACAAGCTCTTACATGGCTGATCTTTTTTTTTTGGTATATGTAACGAAAGAAATACATCGTTTCATTGGTGTTAAAATGTTTACTGTCTGATATAAATATTCATGTATTTTATTTTCAATGATACAAATACTGTGAAGTATCAATTCAAACTCCAATCATGTGGTTTTCCTTTGGTTCAGTATGTTAACTGCCTAAGTTATCTATTGAAAGAAATTTGATAATATGTGGGATCATAACAGTTATATACGCATGGAGGAACGATATAGAAAAAAAATTACATCTCTCTTATCTACAACATTTCATGACTTTTCTTGAATTATTTCTCTGCCTTTGCTTTGTATAAATATTGCAAAAGTTGTGCTAAATTCTTACTTGATCTCCCAATTCAGCAAATGTTGAATTCGTATTTTCTTTTATAAATTGCAAAGTGTCACTTTAGGTGAATCCTATTTGGATCACTATAGCCATTGTTTGGTCGTGTTTGTTACTGTAAACTAACTTTCCTTATATACCGTGGAGATCAATGTCAAAATGCTATAGAAAGGCAAACAAGATTTGGGAGCTGATCGCAAGGTCTTGATCTGGTTCAACGAGTCATTCGTATGATCTAAACTTGACTACGACTCAACTTAGGAAAGACACATATCTCCCATTTTAATAAACTGCTAAAAATGCCATTACAAACGACCAAGAATGTATTGCTCAAGTCCTAACTTGGACAGCAATATAATATCATTTAAATGCAGGTATCCGTAGTGTCCTTGATAAAATATTAGGATTGCATACCTATGAACATTACAATCAAGTATTATCAAAATGGTAAACATTATATAATATTACGTAATCGTGCCGTGCATGTTAACTTGCAAGTTCCAAAAATAACATTGTTCTGAGATCATGATTGTACGTGAACTGTACATCCTATTTGATGAACATCGTGTAAAATGCATTAAAACAAGAAAAATGAAGCCAATACGTATGTTGCAGTAGAAGACCGATTTATGTTGAACTCAGCGTTAACAAAATTTCTTTTTCAATCAATAATTGTCACGTTTTGTTAGAACTGCATCATTGCCTAGTTAATTTTAACCCTGTAATTTGTAACCGTTCCATTTCTTTACTCTTTCTATCGCTACTCAACTTCTATAACCATTTTATTTCATTAGCCTTTATATGAACACTTACAGCATTGCAGCGTAATATAATTTAAATAAAATGAACTAAACAAGATGATGTTAGCTTGTTGTTGTGTTCGATTTATGTTTTATATTTATAGACCTGACACATTTACGCTTTAGATACGGCTTGATACATTTGACAAATATGCAGAAGTAATGCTTAAATTTCCAGACGTTACTTCAATAGTACCTATATTTTATTCGTGTTTTCAATCAAAGTCCAAAAAGTGGCCAAATTTGGAACTGGCTTTTTGGCTTTCTGACTATGTGTCAAGAATATATAAAGAATTAACAAAGGAAACAATGGAACCAGTGATCGATGCGGCTAATTGATCTCGCAAAGGAAGTATAGCCATTTTTATTTAAAATATATAATATATTTACATTTCAATGTCTTATAAGTTATTGATCTAAATGCTATCATTTTTATTTTAAACTGAAATAAAGGAAGCTAAAACTCTGCTCAAGATCATGTTTTAAAACTAAACAGTGTATATGCAGTGTATATGCAAATAAGACTGGCGGGGCGATCCACTTTTATTTGAGAACTCAATTGAATGCTTCTTGAATTACTTCCAAATTATAGTAACATTTGACTGAAAGATCCCTCCGGTACTGGCTACAATTATAATAACGAACCACGTGGTCTGGTGGTAATATAGAACAAATTTATTCCACCCTGTTCTACTTGTCTACGATCCAAAGCCTGCTGAACAAAAGACCATGTTTTCAATGAAGGAGATGATCCAAACTTAATAACTAACTCGATTTTCTTTCTGGCGGCATCGACCCACCTTTGACATCTTACAAACTCTTCAAACGAGAAAATAAGTATAGCATCAAGGTCTATTATTCACAAGCATTTTCTCCCTACATCATAAATCTCACGTATTTGGATACGCCATCCATGCAAAGGACGCGACCCATCAACTTAAAGGGATATGTTCTCTTTTAACGAACAGGATTACTTCCCAGTGGAATATAAGACAGAATAGTAAACAAAAAACAAGCATTGCTATTGAAATTTGCTCTGGCCGGTAAGGCAGATATAATAGTCAAAAAATGTTTGGAGAGAGAGAGAGAGAGAGAGAGAGAGAGAGAGAGAGAGAGAGAGAGAGAGAGAGAGAGAGACTCATATAAAGGAAAGGGTATAGGGTATATTCCATATAATACTAGCACCACTTGATTACTTTCTTGGAAGCTGTTGGACCTTCATTAACACCCCCCTCTCTCTCTCTCCACACACACACACACACATACACACACACACACACACACACACACACACACACACATATATATATATATATATATATATATATCAATACTACCATCAACTGACAATTCTTCTTAGGCAGAAAACGTTTTTGTTAGTACAATATATGAACTTTCTGTACTTCATGGCAATGAAATACATCTATGACATATTGTGATTCACATAAATAGCCGAGAAAGTTAGGAATGTCTATTAGAGGTCTATATGGACTCAGGTCATAATTATTACTTCCGGGCCAGTACGAATTATTCGCAGTCTATATTTAGATATGTTTTGCCTCTTTCACTGGGGTGGTGATGCATGAGTTAGATTTAAAGCATTATTGTTGTTGATTTAAAGGAATAGTGTATTCTTTAGGATATCAGCATTAGGATACGTTGTCAGTATGCCTTTAGCAACAGTGCACATTTTGTACTGATAAACCCTTGCGTGTCCGAAGGAGATATCTGTGATACACTGCTCGTTGTTTTGTTTACAATCCAGCTTCTCAAACCAAATGCCAGATAACCTATGCGAAAAACTTCCCCGTGAGTTCATCCTGTAAGCTATCTTAGATTGCCAATGATTTATTAGGATTTGGACACACTGGAAAGTTCAGTACTGACAAACAAATGTATGGAGTATATAGTAAAATAACTGTGATCCGAGTCAATATGCCATAGACTGTAAAGCTCCAAATATGACTTTCCAAACGGCGCTAAATTCACTGATTAGTTCACACGTTAGAAATAGTCTCGGTACACCAGACCTCTCGCCGTAGTTAGTGTTCTTAATAAAACATATGTTCTTAAAGATGCTACTACAGTATTCACGTTTAATTCAGTTATAATGTCTAGGAGACACGCAAAAACAATGGCAAGCCATTTATATACGTCTGTTCTGCCCTCAGTTTGTCCTCTAGCAATTTGTTGTAATTCAAGTAGCCGTTGATCCCATTAGCATTAAATATATGCGTTTATCGACACCTCACTATTGAATTAAATGACTGATCGGATACAATCTCTGCCTAACCGTATATTGGTATCCGTACTGTATAGCTTTGTTTTTACGCCTCATTCTCTTTATATTAGCCCCTTTATGCGTTTTAAATCACGATACCATTATATACACAATAAACTGTAGAAGAGAACGCCATGAGCATGTGCTGACATCATTCAGTGTATAACCTATTATTGGAGAGAACGTCAGCAAAGACGTCGGTCTATCACTGATAAAAAATGATTTCAAAACAATTTGAGCTTCGTTTCTCTTGCAGATAAAAATATTAATAAACCAATGTGTACCTAATTTCTTTTGGTTGATGTCTCTCGCTCAAGCAATTCAAGAGTTTGCAAAGGCTTGCAAACGTTTTAATTCCGTATTTACGTAGACTTATATTCGCGTTTCTTTGATGTTACAATGAAACCCAAGTAGGTCAGTTGACCATAGCTATGTGATGGTCTAGTTCGCTTCCTTAATGAATTAATACCAGTCTTTCATGATATATAATTATTTTATGAAAATTCTTACAATGCGATTTTAACAGATATTACGATATACTTAAAGTCCTTCATGAGTTTTGATGATCACTGCAATAACTTGACGTTTCGAAACCAATTGTGTTGTTTGATGTTGTTGTTGCAGAATTTGATTTAAGACAACATCTGATCCTTTTACGTTCTTGAATGGAGTACATTTGGACTATAAACATTTCACCACCACTCAGTCTCATGCTTAAATTATGACTGGCTGTTGTTTTTCACCTGTAAAGGTTGTCAATTACCAAATGTGTGTTCGCATGCGCGATCAGCACTAGTTCAGGGGTTTAGTGCTGTATTCGTAACTTAACGTATGCGGGTTCGAATGCTTCCTCAACAGGCTTTGGTTAGCTGCATGTGTGTGTTCCTGGGTAACACACATCACACACATTACTTCTGAGTAGGCATTATTTTCCTGCTGGCCAACCAACCGTACATCATGTGGAAGACAATGGGAACCAGTATAGCAGGATGCTTGGTTACAAAGTACAACTTATTCTATGGAGTATACGTATTCGGAAAGTACACAGGTGATATTTATCCAGATCACTTGAAAGACGGCGCTAGAGCAAAACAGCGAAATATTCACGCGTGCATTTTGTAAGAACCGTGTGAGTAAGCTTATAAATATGAATATAAACAAGATTTGAATTAGACGAATTGCCATTGAGAAGTAAATTTTGCCAGTGCCGTTGGGAGCTAATGAAACCACCATTTAATATCTTTTGATCCTCTATTCATCTTCTGATCATGATGATGAAGAAACAAAGGAGTTTTACAACAGACTCCATGGTATTATAAACATGGTAAGTAAAAAAGACATCCCCATCAGCCAATGAGACTGGAATGCCAAAGCTGGCAAAGATGCTCTAAAAGACTTGGAAGATCATTGTTGACCTTCTTGCAATGAAAGAAACCAATGACAGAGGGAACGGCTGCTCGAATTCGCAAGCTACAACAACTTGGTACTTGCCAAAATCTTGAACCAACATAAAGCTTCACGATTCTGGACCTGGCACGCACCAAATGGAACCCATCATAACCAGATCAACTACATACTGGTTCAAAACTGTTACCGATCTGGCATCAATAGAGCCAAAACAAGAACGTTCCCAGGTGCTCATGTTGGGAGTGTTCACGACCTCGTGATTATGAACTTCTGAGTGATGCTGAAGATAATTAACAAGCCAAAAAACATCAGGCTCAAATTCAACCTTGAACAACTGAAGGACCCTAATATCTGCAAGTCATTCAAAGCTACAACTGGAGGAAAGTTTACTCCACTATTTGTGATGGATGTTGATGTTAAAGTGATGACAGACACTTTCAACACAGTCATTACAACAGTTGCCAAGGACATCATTGGCTTCCATCGCCCAAATACAAACCTTGTTTACAGGAGAGATTCTTAACCTGCGTGATGCCCAAAGAGACTTCAAAAACACCAGACACACAACAGGGGCAATGGAGTACCGAGAAATAAACATGAATATCAGAAAACAACTTGAAGAAAGCAAATGAAGATTGGATTGGACACAAGTGCACATAAATAGAGAGCAGTCTGATAAAGAATAACAGCAAAAAGGTATTCTAAATTGTGAAAGATCTCACGAGACATAAGCAACGAAGAGTCTGTACCATTCAAGACGAGAATGGAAAATGCCTCACAGAAGCAAGTTACATTGCGGAAAGATGGACTAAGTATTGTCAAGAACTCTACAGCAATCCGTACACAGAAGACACAGAGGTACTTGAAGTTCCAAACTCTACAAATGATGATGATTTCCCCATTCTTGAAGAAGAGGTGGAATCAGCAATAAGGGCACTGAAAAATGGGAATGCAGCTCGAGTAGACAACTTTCCAGCTGAACTTATCAAGAAGATGGGGAATCAGTGATAGAGCCACTAACAAAAATTTGCAACAAGATCTGGCGGACAGGCGAACGGCTTACACAATGAAGCCAGTCACTGATTATAACACTCCCCCAAAAAGACAATTTCCAGCTGAACCAAAAATTATATAACTATCAGTTTGATCAGCCATGCTAGTAAGGTGATGCTGAAGATCATCTTGAACAGACTGAACTCACAAGCAGAAGAAGAAAACAAAATTGCTTAAGAATAGGCAGGCAGGGTTCCGGAGTGGAAGAAACACAAAATAACAAATATTCAATATAAGGGTTTTATGTGAAAAGTACTCGCAACATCAACAAGACATCTATCATGTGTTCATAGATTTTAAAAAGGCTTGTGACAGAGTGTGGGATGAAGCGTTGTGGGTCACAATGAAACAGTACAACATGTGTCAAAAGTTGACCAATACCATCAAGCAGCTGTACGCTAAGGCTACCAGAGTAGTAAATGCTCAAGGTTATGTGGGGAACTGGTTCAAGAACTCATTTGGAGTACGTCAATGTTGTCTCCTGTCGTCCACGATTTTCAACATCTACTTAGAGCGCATCATGAGCACAGATCTGGAAAACTACTGTGGGGCAGTCAGCATTGGAGGGCGTAAGATCACCAACCTACACTTTGCAGACGACATTGATGGGCTGGCAGGCAGTAAAGACGAGCTTGACACCTTAGTGAAGAACACGGATTAAACATCTTCCAGATTTGACATAGAGATACGCGCCGAGAAGACTAAACTGATGACAAATAGTGGCAAACGAATCTCAACCAAGATTAAAGTCAGAGGACAGGAACTGGAAACAGTGGGTCAGTTCAAATATCTTGGTTCCATAATGACCGAAGAGGGATCAAGAGCAGACATTTTCTCACGAGCAGCACAAACAACAGCAGTTATATCAAAGTTAAAACCCATCTGGAGAGACAAGAATATCTGTCTGAAAACTAAAATCAGACTATTGAGAGCAGCAGCAGAGAGGGTGAATCCTACAACGTTTTGAGACAAAATTTGATTGAAATCTTAAAACGAGCCGTCCTATAATCTCATTTTAACCAAAAAAAAATATCTCAGGGGCAGACCCTACAACGTTTTTAGACAAATTTTGATTGAAATCCTAAAACGAGCCGTCCTATAATCTCATTTTAACCAAAAAAAAATATCTCAGGGGCAGACCCTACAACGTTTTTAGACAAATTTTGATTGAAATCCTAAAACGAGCCGTCCTATAATCTCATTTTAACCAAAAAAAAATATCTCAGGCGCAAACCCTACAACGTTTTCAGACAAAAAATTGATTGAAATCTTAACGAGCCTTCCCTACGAAATCTCATTTTAACTAAAAAAATGAAAACGGAGATTTTACGATTTTTTAATCAATTTTGGTCGCAACGATGTGGTCATCCACCCTCTCTGCTGCTAAAGTTTTCAGTTCTGGGTTAACAAAAAATAATAAATGATTTTAACCAAATATTTGATCCAGTCCGATACGATATCGTGTCCGAGGATCATGTAGATTTATTGTTGCGAATCCGTGCGGAGTCGACTGAGCATGACTAAAGAAATCTCGAAATTGATTGAAGTCCATATCAGAGCACCATGTCTGCCAAATATTTCTAAGAGTATGAGTATCAACTCCGTTGAATACAGACAATAAATTGCAGTTATCTCTGATGACTTTTGGAACCTGAGTGTAGCGTTGAGTGACATATATCACGTCAGTGTTTTTGTGACGCCCCCGGGAAAAGATCCTAGCAGGATTTTTTTGTTTATCCAACATTATATCGTCGTATACGACTAAATTGTTAATATCTCCATCAATATCATCAATACTCGGTGCTTCATCGATATCGGTTATAAATTCAATGGCGTTCTCACCCTTAATTTCTGAAGCGTTTTCATTAAAATCTTTTAGCACTTCATAACATCGTTGATCATCTACGCTAGGGGCAATTAAATACAACTTATCCCACTTCATCCATCTCATTATTAAATTGAGTAACAATTGCGTTTTACCGGATCCAGATGGCCCGATTATAATCATCCGGATAGAGTTTGGTAGCGCTGCATGATGCTTAACCGGTTCTCTTCTTTTAGTCGCTGAAAAATCAATTATATCGATATCTCTATACATAAATTATGGATCTATATTGTGTGAAGTGTAAAACGCGTACTGGCACAGATGACTTGACGACGATTACAACTAAAAATAACCGATCAGCGCTTTCTGGTAAATGCGTGCAATGTGGTACAAAGAAATTTAGATTTGTGTCTATGAGATCTGATTTAAAAAAAAACGAGGAGGTGATATCGCAGCCAAATTGGCAAAGCTCCCTGGAACCCCATGGGCAAAGTACCCCGGAGAAAAGCACCTTCCGGGATATAGCTACTGTGGACCGGGAACCAGACTTGATATCAGACTCAATAATCAAAATCAACCCAACCCCGGTGAAGAACCAATAAACGCCATTGATAAGGCCTGTCATCTTCATGATGTTGCTTATAAAAGCAGCAATCTGCAACACAGGCATCTCGCAGATGTGAAATTAATTCATGCGTTAAATGCTATTCCTGATAAATCCTTCAAAGAAAAATTGGCTTCATTTTTGATAAAATCGGCTATGAAAAGCAAATTGATGTTAGGTGCCGGTAATTAATAATATGGAATCAATTTATTATTCCCCAAGAGGATACTGGAGGGGTAAATCAGCAGTCCATAAACTCGCTAGTGCTGCAAAAGTGAAAAAAACCACTGCGGCTAATTGGTTATCCAAACAGGCACTATGGCAAATTTATCTACCACCGCCTAAACAAATTCGATTCTCGCATTTTGATGTGACCGCTCCTAATGAAGTTCATCAGGCTGATATATTATTTTTACCTCATGATCGTGGTTACAAATACGCGCTAACCGTAGTTGATATTGCAAGTCGATACAAAGAAGCAGAACCGTTAAAAACAAAATCAGCCACTGAAGTTGCTTCTGCATTTGAGAGGATTTATCGACGAGGTCCTCTGCACTGGCCAAATCTATTGCAGGTTGATCCTGGCAAGGAATTTCAGGGTGCAGTGTTATCTACAATGAAAAATCATAATGTCACCATACGACGAGGGCATACTGCGCTACATCGCGATCAGGCCATTGTAGAACGATTTAATCGGACTCTTGCTGAACGGTTATTTGGATATCAATACGCAAAAGAATTCATCCAAGAAAAAAGATCCCGTGAATGGGTTAAGAGATTACCAGGTGTAGTTACCGCACTGAATAACGAGATTACTAGAACCATCAACATGAAACCTATCAACGCGATTAAAAAGAAGTCGATACCTAAAATGGAAATTCAAAAAGATTTCAAAGAACCAGTTCTTGGTAGTAATGTCATTGTGAGGTACTTATACGAACCAGGAGAGCTTGAAGGGGGTAGAAAAAGGGCTACTGATCCTATTTGGAGTGTTACCGCGCATAAAATATCCGGTATAACACGATCAACTGGTAGACCAGCAATCTATAAACTGGATTCAACTGCCCCTCAGCGGGGTTTTACTCGACAACAACTACAGGTAATTCCCGAGGATACTCAATTGCCACCGCATGGTCTTAACTAGCACCGTTGCGTCTATTGCACTCAAGACAAGTCAACATCACATTATTTCTGACATGACCGAGACTGTTATTTTTTCTGTCTACGGTGAATTGGCGAGGATCTTTATCCGAATACTGCCAACGCATTATACAATTGCAACTCGCGCAGTGATTATTCTGTTGTTTCTTCAGCGTAATTATTAATTCAGCATCAATATCAAATTCTCGTTGTTTTTTTTTGTCCTGTTGCTTGTAACCGGAGAGTTTTTTATCAATAATTTTGACATCAATATCATCCATTGTTGTGTCATTATCATCGAAAACAATTCTTCGAAGCTGATTTATTTTTCGTACTCTGGATACTGCGAGATAGACTAAATTCGACCATTCGATGTGATTATCCACCATCCAAACAATTGTATCCGATATAGTCAATCCCTGTGAAGAGTGTATTGTTGCTGCGTATCCTAGTGTCCACGGGGATTTATTAGCACGCAATGCATCTTCAACGACATTGATATCAACCAGCACAATATCATTTAATACGAGAATTTGTTTTTCACTCTGTCCTGGAATATCAACTTCAATGTTCTGTTTTCGTGTATCCGATGGTCTATAACAAAGGGGTACTGGAAGCGTTGCAAATTTTTCTTTATGCAATTCAAATAACTTCATCTGAAGTGTGTCCCTGACTATTTTTCTACTTGCAATTATCAAATCATTTGGTCTCCATGTTTCCCAGAAATCATTCATTGGAGTTTCTGAAATCACTTCACGCGCTATTTCGCACTGGATTCTATCCGGTTGTAATCTAATTAGCGCTTTGAATTCTCGTAATCGTTCATCAATTGATCTATAATCAGTGGTGATTTCTTCAAAATAGTCTACAAAACCCCTTAGCCATTCATGTGGAGATGCACCGACAAATGGTGGTGGTTGGCCGTGATCACCGCACATGACGACTTTTGTGTTTTTGTTTAACAACCACTCAAGAAATGTCTGTAATACATCTAATGACACTGTGCATATTTCATCCCAGATTATGATTTCAGGAATGAATTTATCACCCATACGCTCAGGAGTCCATTTGTCACCCTTCCATCGAAAGAAACTATGGTAAGTACAGGCATTTACCCCTCGCTGTATCATCTCTCTGGCGAGTCTGTGAGTCGGTGTTAGCACAATCATGGTTGACCGACGAAATAATTCAATTGCACGAGTTGTCTTTCCTGACCCACCACAACCGTTTAAATAAATTGTCTTGTATCTACATACTGGATCAGATACCGGTGGTGCATTAGAAAATTCTGATTGATTTTCAATACGGTTACAACAAAGATATTTATCATCCATGGCAACGTCTGCGGATTCACAATACTCATGTAGCATCTCCTTTTTAAATCGCCAACGCCCCCAATTTTCTTCGGGATCTGTGAATTTAGCTACAGCTGATTTGTACTTATTGTGTATATACATCGAATCAGTGGCCACTCTAACCGCGGTATTAGGAAATCTATTTATCATCGAAAATAGATTAATAGAAGCATAGGCTAGCATTGAACTTCTCAAATGTGTGTACTGGGAATTATATCCATCACAGTAGGTAACAACCGTACCCATTTTCTCACCATTGGATAGAAAAGCATCCTTACGGGATACAAGTTTTCCCTGTTTCATTAAATCCGCTACAATAAAATCGTATTCAGCGACATCTATGATCAACCGCGAAGAATATTTTGCGTTGTCGTACCGTCCACCTTGAGTGAATTTACCGATTATTCTTCGTCCGAGATCTTTTGCTTGTTCTTTTTTAATTTCAAATAACTTCTTAGACCGATTCATGATTTCTTCTTCACTGAAATCAGGGAATTGTTTTCGTAGTTCGTTGATTATACGATCTAGATCGGGTTGTGGTAGCCAAACTTCTTTCTGAGCTCGATAGCATATAATAGCCTCGGAAACAATCAACGATATTAGCATACCACAATCAATCATATATCTCAATAACACTATTGGCATCCAGGCCTTTTCAGATAGGTGTCTACCGAGCCAAACATAACTACACGGATGTAACCCTGTAGCTAATTCAAATGATATCACACGAGCGAATCCGGTTAAATCAAAATCAGGCAATGGTCCATTAATCGCAACACGAGTCATTTCATGCGTGGGGTGTCCAAATCGTTTGAAGTACTCAGCACATTCCCCATACCCGAGAAAACTTCCGGGATAACACGCGGATATATCAATTGAAATCATACCATCACGTGAGTATTTCGTATTCCACAGTCCTCCATGACCAAATTCGACGCAACTCAATTTAACATCCTCGAGAAAATCACTTCGTGTTGGACGCCATGAGTTTTTTTCTCTTGCGAAGTGAGCTACCACTGATGGAATAGTAAAACTATCCGTGAGTAGTTTTTCATGGAAACTCTCCGGTGAAAAATCACTAGCGATTTTTCTCATTCTATTATCTAATTCTTCAACGCGATATAATTCACCATTTGGTTTTACAAATTGATCGAATCCTATTTCGGGATCTTCATCACTTCTAAGTAACCACACTGACACAGGATCATCCTTACACAACGCATGAATAGCATCAAATAATCTCTCTTCATAGAAAACATCCCCGACGAACTCCTTAGGGATATATTTCACGGTTCGTTCTCGTGGAAATACTGTTACCGCAGGTGTCCACGCGTGTTTATTATGATCAATAATCTGTATTGGCGCTCCATTTTTGTTATATTTCGGTTCGTATAAAACCTCTCCGGTTATCGTCATAACTGTTATTGGAAATCTTAATGATGTTTCTAATTTAGCTATATCAGAAATCTTTGCACCATGCTGTTTCACTGTCAGTTCCCACTCGGTTATTTTCCTACGTCGCAGATCAGTTAGTTTATTTCCTCGGGATGCATTTGTGAAGTGTTCTATTATTCGTTCTGCTACACAATTAAGCCCTGACGAATATTTCATAGGAGCCAGTTTTGCGATATCGGGTTTATCATTTAACGGATATATCCCATAAACCATTGCTGTTACGGGATAAGATCTTTCGTAGTATGGTTTGTCAATGCCGGTTAGAATTCCTGGTTTGGAATCTCTACTCACAATGACAGCTTTTTTATTCTTGAGGATTGGTTCAAATTTATCCCTAATAATCCATTTGCCATCGACTTCAATAATGAATTTGATTCGGAAAAAATACCGTTTTTCCCCAACACGTGAAATTATCACTGCTGCTTTTTCATCATTCATGGTAGCGTCAACAACACCATCAATTCGAAATGTTGACCAACAATAAGATGCTCCATCACGTTTGAATTCAGTAAAACAATCTCTGATTTTACTAATCATGGCTTTATCAAGAATTGTATTCTTTGGTGTATTAGAAACTATATCGAGATTGAATTGAGCATCTTTCCAGGGTAATTTCTTGGACGTTTTTTTTGGATTATCGCGATTAAATCTAGGATTGATTTTTAATAATCTCTTAAACTCTTTCATATTTCCGTCTCTTGGACGTTTTTTGGGTCTATCGAGATTAAATTTAGGATTAATTTTGTTACGTTTTTTGGGTCTATCGATATTAAATTTAGGATTGATTTTCAATAATCTCTTAAACTCTTTCATGTTTCCGTCTATTGGACGTTTTTTGGGTCTATCGAGATTAAATCTAGGATTGATTTTCAATAATCTCTTAAACTCTTTCATATTTCCGTCTCTTGGACGTTTGTTACGTTTTTTGGGTCTATCGAGATTAAATCTAGGATTGATTTTCAATAATCTCTTAAACTCTTTCATGTTTCCGTCTCTTGGACGTTTTTTGGGTCTATCGATATTAAATTTAGGATTGATTTTCAACAATCTCTTAAACTCCTTATCAACATTGAATTCAGCATTTTTCGAAGTCAATCTCTTGAACTCTTTCATGCTATACTAAAAACAAGTGTCTAAATGAAAGATTTATGTATAATGAATCCCTGCAAATGGATCAGTCATTGAATTAGACAAATAGTATAGTATACGAATGACCCAAGAATTCAGACAGCACCCTGTGAGTACAAATTATGAAGCATCCAGTGATGGTGTTGTAAGAAACCGTAGACTGAAGAACCCAGTTGGGAGGGATAATGGTATGGGGTATTTGATGTTTACTGTTGGAAAGAAGAAATATTACAATCATCGTTTCATATTTGAATGTTTCCATGGATTGATCAAAGATGGTTTTGTTATCGATCACATTGATTCTAATCCAAGGAACAATTCTTTATCAAATCTGCAAGCAATCACACAGAGTGAGAATTCCAAACGAGGAAGGACTGGCAATTGTTCAAAAAAAACGAAACCAGTAAAATCTTTGAATACGATAACTAACGAAGAAAAAATATTTCAATCAATATATGAAGCCGGCAAGTATTTCAATATTTGTAGACCCTCAGTACGATATGTTGCAGAGGGGGTTTGTCGATCTGCGATTTCAAAAGGGACGGGACAAAAAATTCGATTTAGTTATGTCTAATGCGTCATATTTTTCATTTAGAAATATATCATTATTATAGAATAATGAATTCTGAAAACATGAATAGCATCATATCCGAGATTTCAAAATTGAAAAGTTGGGATATTGAACTATCAGATGGGTTAAATCCTGATCAAATCATGTCTGATTTTCAGGATATTGAATACGGAGTTAGCACTAACAAGTATATGCTACCAAAGAAGTATGCGCTCATCAAGAGAATTCAGAATTCTATTCGGGACTCTCTCGCATTTTCCAGTGACGTAAGTGTGTTCGCTCCGTTGTATACCATTGTAGAACGAATACGAAAAGAATTGGGGTACGAATACGAATTGAAAAAGGAGGTTAATTCTAAAGTTAGAAACCTACGGGCGTTAATTCAAGAAAATGAACAATTTTGATTGCCCGACCATTTATCATTATTTGATTGACCGACTATTTATCATTATTTGATTGCCCGACCATTAATCATTTTTTTTAGAAATAGAAAAGTGGCGAAACTATCAGTATTAATTATTTTTATATACAATTATGATACTTTCGCCATCAATGATAGGATGAAATAACACTTCCATGGTGGTATCAAAAATCATCCGACATGTCAAAAAAGTGAGGGAACTATCAGTATTATTTATTTTATATACAATTTTGATACTTCCCTCATCAATGATAGAAGCCGTTATAGGATGAAATAACACTTCCATGACCGTATCAAAAATCATCCGACATGTCAAAAAAGTGAGGAAACTATCAGTATTAATTATTTTTATATACAATTATGATACTTTCGCCATCAATGATAGGATGAAATAACACTTCCATGGTGGTATCAAAAATCATCCGACATGTCAAAAAAGTGAGGGAACTATCAGTATTATTTATTTTATATACAATTTTGATACTTCCCTCATCAATGATAGAAGCCGTTATAGGATGAAATAACACTTCCATGACCATCCGATGGTGTTAGGTCGGGATTAAAAAAATTGTTTTACAATTGAAAAATTGTTTCTGATTTCAAATAATGGTCAATGAAGCATTAACAACCCGATTGGCTCGTGAACGACTGGATGCAATCAGGAGATTTGTACCAATTCGTGACTCTGTACGGAATAAACTGCAACAACGACAGAGTCTTCAGACTGATTTTGCTGCGGGATCTGAAGAATTGTTTAAACCAGTAACCACAGCAACGAAGGAGATAGAGCGTGCTATACTGGGAGATGATCCTGACGGTAAAAGAAAAGAAGAGGGTCTTATTCCTGTGTTAGAAAAAATAGCAAAAAGAACTAAACAAACAAAAAAATCCTTGCAATCACTTCCTCAGGATATATCAACCGCTTCGAAACGAACATTTAAAGGATTTCAGGAAGAACTAGTTAGTGGACTACCTAAATCAATTATATTTACCGAGAGCGCTAAACAACAAATTCTCAACGAGGATATAGACAATTTAGGTGAATTCGCTGCTAACAGCTATGATTCACAAGAGAAGTTTTTCACGGACAATTATTCGGATTATAGAATGTCACATAATGAATGGGCTGATATAGTGTATGAAATAAATACTGGGAGTTTAGATAGAAGGATGAAGGACTACAGAGACTTCAAAAGAAAATTTCAACTCCAAATAAGACAGCCATACGATGAGAAAAAATTTCTGGGGAGTGGTCTAGTTGGAAACGCTAGCGTTTCATGTCCTGGTAGTGTTCTCAGTGATATATCACGATTAGAGGTTCTTGTAGGAGGGTTCCGAGCTGGAAATAACTCACCGGAAATAATTAATGAAGCAGCTGATATCTGTAGACGATTATTTCAGGGTGGTATCATGGATATCAGCACATATCGAGATTTCATTGGCGAGTTAGTGGAAAGTGGGTATCATAGTGACTGAATTGAAAAGTCATTCGATTAGATAAATAACAATTGAAAAATTGTTTCTGATTTCAAATAATGATCATACACTACAATCATGATAAACCAACCCCCGTCTACGTAGTTAATTCACGGTTTCCGGTTTATAGAGCATACTACGGAGATGGTTTAGGTAATACCATTTTAGGGTTATTTGCGAGAATGGCTCCAAAAGTGATGCCGTTGGCTAAACAATTAGGAATGAAAGCAATTGAAGTTATTCGTGATAAGGGTATTGGTGCTGTTGGAGATCTTGCGGGAAAAGCGTTTTCAACTGCGAAGAATAAATTAACATCATTAGTGAAATCACGGATGAAATCCAAAGGATTTTCAAAACCGTTACCGTCTACAGCGGAAATGCCTGCAAGTGTTAGTAGAATTATAAATAACGCAGTAGATGAAAAATTAGCATCGATGGTGACTCCCTTGATAAATCAAGGGGACTAAAATAACATGATAGCAAACATGATAGCAGGAAGTGGCTTTAAAAAAACACGACGATGAAATGGGAAATCGCGATTTAGACTCTGATAAATAGAATAAAATGTTCAAAAGGTCACCTGATCCAGCATTTGATATGGATGCCCCAGTGCGTAAAGATGATTCTGTACGCGATTTTCAATTTTATTCTTATCACGCAGTACAACCAGATCTCCGATCGCGAATTGAACTTCAAGTTCATGATACCAGTAAATATTTTCTACCGTGTGAGGCATTTATCGAAATCGAAGGAGAACTTGTAACAAATGATGCTGCTCATAATGATCCACCATATGACAATAACCCAACTATCAAAGTTGGTTTTGTTAATAATGGGATCATGGCGTTATTTGAAAGCGCTAGATATCTCATTGATGGAAAGGAAATTGAATCCATTGACCGTGAAGTTGATGTGGCCACAACAATCATAGGGTTAGCGAGATACTCTGATGATTATACAAGATCAGCTGGTCCATCTATGATGTTTTCTAAGGATATTACTGATTACCCTGAACACAACCAGTATTCTAGAGTCAAGGCAACACAAGCTACCGCAGTTGATCCAGCACCAGCCGGATATACAAGACCAGCTGGTACTTTTGATGTCATAAATAATATTACTAACTACAACCTAGGGTTTGCAACACGCGTATTAACGTTGCAAGGACAGCGTCGACAGTTTTCATGTGCAATTCCACTGCATCATATATTCGGATTCTGTAGAAACGTCCGAAAAGTTATTTATGGAGCTAAACACACAGTAGCGCTTGTACGAAAGGGTACTGATAATGATGCAATATGGCATGATGCTGGTGTTGCTGATGGTAAAGTCATTTTAACAAAACTGGCATTATGGATGCCAGTGTTAACTCCATCAATCACAGCAGAAGAAAAATTGTTATCATTTATGGAACAAGGAGGAAAATCATTGTTGAGTTGGTTATCAGTGACCACTGATATTAAACTAGATAATGTTGATGATATATTTACTTGGCATCTGGCATCAAAACAAGGGGTTTCAGCTCCACGTCATATATTTGTGGCGTTACAGAATAATGCACGAGTTGGTAATCAACAACGAAGTCATATGATATTTGATCAGTTAGGTGTTAGAGAGGTCTCACTGAGAATAAACGGACAACAGGAACCATCTGAAGATGTACAACTTGATTACACTCACAACCATATTGCACGTGTATATCATAACCTGTTGTCATTTATGGCACGTGATCTAAATGTGGATACTGGTTTGCAAATATCACAATTGGATTTTAAAAGCCTCTATCCGATCTATTACTTCTCACTGGAACATCTCGATTTGATGAGACAATCTGTCGTTGATATACACTTTAGAGCCCGTGTAACCCGTCCTGGTGGTATTGCTAATTACAGAGCGGTTGCTGTCATTCTCAGCGACAAATCAATGCTACTTGAAGGTGTTGGTGGAAGAATGAGAGTGGTAGATGCACCAGTGGAAAACATGTAATTGAAATTGTAAACGATTTAGAATCAATCTATTATGTATAATGTCATATAGTGTTATTAGTGTTGCGTTAACTCCCGGTCAATTAAAAAAATTGCAATCGGAATCAGCTAAAAAATGTGGAACCACAATCACGTTGAAACCCAACCAAATGACTGGTGGTGCAAATAAACTATCGCTGACAACTCGTCAGGTGAAACATTTCAATGATGCACTAGTAGCAAAAAAGGGTGTCCAGATTACTCTCTCTGCGGCTGCTATCAAAAATATGATTAAAACAGGCGGTATATTTCCGTTGTTAGCTGCGATTCCAGCATTGATTGCAGCAGCAGCCCCAGCGGTGGCTAAAGCGGCAGCGTTAGGAGCCGTTGGTACTGCAGCAGGAATGGCACTAAAGAAGGCAACTGGGAAAGGATATAAAAAAGGGACGATCCGTTCACGGATTGGGTCTAAGACTACCAGGAACCCCGTATTCGTGGTACAGCGGAAAGGGTCTAAGACTAGGACCGGTTTATTAATTGAAGAACCTATGGTTCCCAAATCTTCGATGGTTCCCATGTCCAATTTTGATTTAATGGATGCTGCTAAAAAACTAGCGATTAAAAACTTCAGAGGTGTCTTTATGAAAGATCAATTACCTCATCAACCAAACAGCGTTGAAACCGGAATCATTAATTTAGATAACAGCACCGGACCCGGAACTCACTGGGTTGCATACGCTATTGATCCACGTGGGATTGTCTATTTTGATTCATATGGATTAGCCCCACCAAAAGAGTTTTTGCGTTATATAAAAACCCTTCCAATGAAGACTTGGTATTCTACGCTACCAACACAACAAATGAATGACCCACCAATATGTGGCAGCGAAGTATTAAATGTCCTTAACGCTATTTCTAACTCCTTGAGTAACCCAAGCGGAAAACCACCACATGTTGTCGTGAATGAATACACTAGTAATCGCTGGAGAAAATCGAAGATTTTTCAACGAAGTCGTCAACAAAGATTTTAGAGAGAGAAAGAGTTTTATAATAACATGATTGATATTTGGGGGAGATCTTTGAAACCCAAACCCGATGACACTGCATCCCCTGATTCTATCAAGGATGTAAAAAAACTAATCAAAGATGAAATCGCTGAGACGTTAAATTTAACAAATGTTGATCCTAATGAAATAGTTGTATTTCAGGACAAACAGGGTAAATTGAAATCCAGTGATATGTCATTGAATGACATTTTGATACGGCAGCGCGACGCCGCTGAAAACTCTATTGCGTTGTATTCCAACGACGGACGACTCAAACCGGGTGTACTCGTTTCGACGATTACAGATCGATTACAACTTCTCAGCGATGAGGTAAACAATTCTGTGTATGTACTAACAACACTTGAATCTAAAATTGAAGAACACGGAAATTTTTTTTCAGTTTTTCGTAGAAACATCATGGATAAATTTATTGGAACCACGTTGGATAAAATTGAAATAAAACTCCCTGATATTAAAAAATCCATCGATGAGACAAAAAACTTCATCGAAGCCGTCAAAGGTGATTTTTCGAGGATGATAACAATCATTGAAAAAACAAAAATTCCTCATGAGAAAACCAACAACGTGGTATACACAATCCAACACGGATCATTTGCGTGGACACCTACAAACAACAAATTAGATATCACTGCAACCGTTAAGGGTATTTATCGATTAACACTAGTAACACCATTAACTCAATTTAATATATCATCGTCGAGTTCATCCGGGGTCAATAATACGATTTCAACGATCATCGACAAGGATACAACTGAAAAGTTCACTATAACAGCTACTGATAAAAATTTGATTGGGGTTTCAGCAACCTGGTATGTGGAATTCGTAGCGGATTTAAGTAAATCGTAATTGAAAACACTAGCGTTTTTAAAATAACAATGATTTCATCAACTCAATGTCGCTATGATCAGGTCAGAGAATTTCAGAATAGACTCAAAACCCTCACTGAGGAGTATCAAATAAAAATAAAAAAATACCGACGAAGAATCACCGCAATTGATATTACTATGTACTCGGTGTCAAGCGTTCTCGCTGGCGCCGGAATAATACTTGCATCGGTTATAATGATTGCCCCGGTCGTAGTTCCAATTTGCATTTCTGCGGTGGCTACAATCGGGGGTATATCAACCGGGATAGCAAAAAAGATATCATCATGCAGCCAGAGTAAACTGCAGAATTACTTACTTCAATTTCATATTGCATCAACCGCATATTCGCAATTATCATTGATGATATCATCGTCACTCGATAATACAATTATATCAGATAGTGAATTCTCAGCGATGGTCAGTATTTTTGATTCAGCGATATCAAAATTAGAGCGACAACATGAGTATAATAACAATGACAACACTGATGGAATCGGAAAACACGAACCCAAAAAACAAAATGATCTCAATAATATCAACCATACCAGATTGTGAGTTCTCAGTGATGGTCAGTATTTATGATTCCTCGATACCAAAATTAGAAATAAATCATGAGTATAATAACAATGACGACACCGATGGAATTACTTCAACGAGTAGTGGAGAACACGAACCCAGTACAAACAAGCATGATATCAATAACATCAACGGAACCAGAGTTTAGTGTGAATTTCCCTAGCCCAGTCCCCGTGAAGGAGATAGCGCTAGCAAAATTACGAGTGTATCACAGTTGGCCTAATATCAGATCAAAATCATTTGGTGGTCAACAACCGAATAATTCACTGGTATTTGCAAATAAGAATAAACCCGACGGAACCCCAGACTGGAAAGTTGTTTCCATACCAACCGGGTCATACCAAATCGAACAAATCAATGATGAATTCGCGCGTAGAATAAAATCGATTACTGGAAAAGAATCAAAAATAGCTATAACAGTTCATGAACCGACGCTATCATCCGCAATTGAGATAAACTCAGAAGGATATGTCGTAGATATCTATCAGAGTTCTATTAGAACCGTACTAGGATGGCTTGAATTACCACCAGGGGGAAAAACCGTTGATTTACCAGAACCACAAAAAACTGATTATATCACCGACAGAATAAAACCTGATAATCCAATAAGGAGTTATAAAGATCACCAATTCACTATAGATTTTTTTGGTTTCATATTCGAAAAAAAGGCGGATGGTAGATCATTGTCAGAGTATCCTTTTGCTAAAAAACCTGAAATCGTTAAAAATTTCACAGCAATGAATAATGATTTTTCACTGTTGTTAATATCTCTTAAATCCGGTTCTCTCACCCGAGATGAATTTATCAGCGTCGTAGAAACATGCAATAAAATTATCGACGATATGGAAACATTTAACCTAAAAATTATTCAGGATATATTAGATGAAGATAACCCAAAATCGAGAACAGAATTTGCATTAGACTATAAAATCCGCGTTGAAGATATCCCCACATTCAAACTACCAGGATATAACGTACCAGAACTAAAAAAACTTCTCAGTGACACCATCGATGTTGGTTTTAAAATAATTCATGATGCATGGAAAAAAACAGCATCAGGGGAAATAAAAATCCTCAAACACAATAATGACCCAGATGGTGGCGGCAGGCATATCGCTCCGTTCAACGTGAATATTTCATCGGTGATTGCGCTCAATTTAGTATGTGATGTTATCGAAGGAAGCTATCAAATTAATCTAGAGCAATCAAATCAAGCTCAGCAAGGATATATTCTCTATTCATTTGCACCAACAGCTCCTCCAGGATACCTAATTATTGAAAACCCAATTAATCCTGTCTACATGCGATGCCATAATAATTCATTAACCAGAATTAATTTCAAACTCACCGACCAGTCAAATAATCTGATTGATTTACAAAAGGAGGTGTTAGCGATTAGTTTGTTTGTGAGATCCTAAAGACTTTCATCATAAAGACTGGATCAAATATTCGGTTAAAATCGTAAAAGAATTATTAACCCATAGCAGCAGAGAGGGTGGATGACAACAAGTTGCGACCAAAATTGATTAAAAAATCGTAAAAGTCTCCGTTTTCATTTTTTTAATTAAAATGAGATTTCGTAGGGAAGGCTCGTTAAGATTTCAATCAATTTTTTGTCTGAAAACGTTGTAGGGTTTGCCCCTGAGATATTTTTTTTTGGTTAAAATGAGATTATAGGACGGCTCGTTTTAAGATTTCAATCAAATTTTGTCTAAAAACGTTGTAGGGTCTGCCCCTGAGATATTTTTTTTTGGTTAAAATGAGATTATAGGACGGCTCGTTTTAAGATTTCAATCAAATTTTGTCTCAAAACGTTGTAGGATTCACCCTCTCTGCTGCTAGAGCATTAGTCCTGTCAATCTTTCTGTATTCATGTGAGGCCTGGACCCTGACAGCAGTACCATTACATTGACCACATCACAAATGAAGAAGTGCGAAACACCATCAGATACAAAGTAGCGCATTATGAAGACCTCCTCACCACTGTCAAAAAGAGAAAGCTGACATGGTATGGCCATGTCACTGACTCACTAGAGGCAACAGTCTATCCACAACAGTACTGCATGGTCGTGTCCTGGGCGGCAGAATTAGAGGTAGACAGAAAAAAAGAGGACTCACAACATCACAGAATGGACCGATATAACGACGTTCAGCAGCATAGTGCCTCAACGAGCACACTAGGTCAAGAGTCTGATGATGATGATGACGATGATGTTGATGATCCTCTAATAAGAGTCTGGCCTTTCAATACTGTCTTTTTTTTAAATATCTGGATTATTAATAATGTCGAATTTAATTTTAGAGACGTGCAAAGTAATACATGAATGTTTCAGCTATACAAAACAAATTCAAATGTACCGACGTACTAAAACAAGTTCATATTTATCGGATTACTAAAACAAATATGTTATTATCGTTACCATCACAAATATGCATGTACCTGCTTGCCCAAGCAAAATAAATAAATCTATTTAAAAACTACAATTTTAATTACTAGTACTTGAATTGCGTCACTTCAGCACGTAATGCTAACAATCCAGCCAGATGATTTTTTTTACTCATTTATTTTGTATAAAATTTGAATCAATATGATATGCATGATACATAAGACACGGAACTGTGTATGAAGAAATTGTTATATTGCAAATAGGATACGTCATATATTTACTCTCTGTAATAGAGCATGTAGGAAATGCGTAGGAATGTGAGCACCCATCTTTGTCATTTTACTTCAATACACCTCCGTGTCTCAGAATGCGACGATTAAATGTAGCATTAAAACGCATGTAAACTTGTAAAACACACTTGTTAAATCTAATATGAGAGCTTAGGTATTTTTTAATTGTCTGTAGATATGAAAACATTATATTTTTATCTACACTGTGTTCAGTATACTTTAATCACATCTGGCAAAAAATACTTTACATTTATGTAAAGTCTTATTTAATCAATTAATGAATTAATACAAATACATTGTATCACAAATGAATGTTCGGCACAGCGAACTATGATATGTGATGGATTTGAATAGAAAATGAAGATATGTTAAGTCGCCATACCTTCTCGGATAAAATAACTCGTATAAAGATCTTTATGTTGATCTTCAAAAGGTTATACGTGCATTTTTTACATGCATAACTTTTTGTTGTATCCTTTAGTGGGAAATATGCGATATGGTTAGAAAATGAAACGTAAAAAATATACAGCTTTGGGGGATTGTGTGCATACTTTCATTGCAATGTTTTATCTTAACAAACAAATTATGAGCTGTAATGGAGTTGTCTAGTGACACGCGCTGCAATAAACGCCTAGTGTTTCTTGATTTAATTAATGTCGATACGCAACTCACAATATGTTAGGATTCATTAAATGACTGTTCACATTCTTACGTTTTTTCTGCCGTACGCATCATATCAGTTTATACAATATAAAAATGCCAGTTGTATTTCATCTAAGATGAGTATCAGATTGCATGGCGAAAGCAATACTTTTATGACTTAGAAATATAAACATGACATTGGACAAGGTTATGCAAAGAATTATTATATACATAAATACAAAAATCCGAAACTGCTTGTTTTGCCCCTTCTCATATACTTACGTTGACTTTGTCTTTATTTTGGTTTAGTTACTTTTTTAAACAGTCATTGAAACACAATAATTTATATAACAGATAAGACTCATTAAAAGCAATTGCTAAAATTAAACAGACAATAAGCTCTGAAAGAGACCTGTAGACTACCTGCTAATCGTATGTAATTTAAAATCTACATTAATCTCTATTGATGTAAGAAATGTTATTCAAATTTTATTTAATTGTTTGTCTGTTAGTTGTAAAACAAACCATATTGAATTTATGCTACTGTAGTGCAACATTATTTACTGGACTTGACCTTGTCAAGAATTGAATTCAGTTCGTTTTGACCTGATTAACCTTTTTATTTCATTGACGTAAATAACTAATTATAGCTTCATAAAACATTGTAACTAGTTTGATGACCTTGTTCCAAAATCAGTGACAGTTTTGGAAGACACGTTTTCTAAAGATATGTTTTCTTTCTTAGAATACGAACCAACAAGTTGAGGCAAGGTCATACGGTCTCATACCTGGATTACGTGATATTTTATATGTCTATTGGTAACAAACTTTTATTTTTTCCAGAAGAATAAACTCTTACACCTCATCCGGGAATCTGTTTTGCGTCTTAGTCGTATAACTGACTTTTCGATAAAGAATTGTCAGTTGGCACTTGACATGCTAAGTTGTATTATGGTGTGACCAGTTAAGGCTGAATTTTATTTTATTTTCCAAATTATTCAGTTAAAGTGATTGTATTCCCTGGAAATAGAAAAGTCCTCTGATAATTCTTGGACAAAGACATTCGTTGGAATTTATACTGAATTCAAAACTGGAATATTATTTTCTGTTATTCAAAGAGACCGTTGACAAATGTGCACTTCGCACGTTATTACAGACATCATTCTCGTTTATGATGAATTTCATCGGGATTTGAAATGAGATTCACTTAGAGCTTCCTAATACTAGATGTGCTAAAGCTCAATTGTTAATTCACAAAGGGCTAGGTCTATGTGACCTGTATCGTTATTGATCACTCTGGAGAGAAACAACATCGATGAAGGAATCCACTGGTCAAACAAACCACTGTAACCAAATAGTATAAGCAATACCGATTCGCCTCGTCTTCTTCTGCTCGTTTTCTTTTCTCCATTTGAAATAAATTACTTTTTAATTTATCTCAATCTTTGTTTGTTTGTTTGCTTGTTTGATTGGGATTTTTAACCTAGCTTTAAACAAATTTCAGTAATATCACTACGATGTTTGCAGTGAGACAGTTTATGTGTCTAGCACTGGGGCATCATGCCGCAAACATGTAGCATGATATCCCACCCACTCACATTATCCTGACACCAGTAGGCAGTTGTTAGTACTATTTTTGTAAGTCTTTGGTATGACTCGGCTGGGGATCGAACCCACGACCTCACGCTCCCACAGCGGACACTGTAACCACTAAGCCGCCGAAGCGGTATTATCAATCGATTTTTCGCTTAATTTCGATTACTCAGAGTCAATGATTTTATAACATGTGATGTCGATTACTTGCGCTTGAACTGATGTTCTCACATTTGGGAAATTTTGCGCAATCTCAATTTATCCTACTAATTTGCTATTACTTTTATCCAGCCTCTCGATCGCGAATTCTACTGTTTGTTTTTACTTTTTAATTTCCAGGTAGTTTCATGAATTTCAAATGTGTTTGATGTTCTTCCAGGACTATTCAAAATCGTCTTAGTTACACTCAGTAAACCTCTCCTACTGAATAACAACGTCACTTCTCTATCTTCCATTTTTAGTTGCATAAACTTCAAATTACTTGGTGCATAACGTAGCTACTCGATCTCTATTCTCTCTGTCTCAAAATGGAATAGCTAGCTCTCTATAATCGCTATTTCCTTTAACCCTTTATTTGAGACCGTCTGGCGTTCCTAAACCTAATTGAAGTTTGCTCACTAATCTATCCCTATTCTATCAAGCCAAGAAGATCTCGTCAATCGAACGATTCAATAAAGTGGTGCCAGATAATAAGCCACACCTATTTTGTGTTTCGCTATCAGTCATTCACTTCCACGCGCCACAACGACAGTCCAGTGCATGCCGCCAGTGTTTGGTCACTGCCTACCAATGAATGCGCCGTTTATTTTTTTTTATTCCAGTGGTGATACAGCATGACGCCCCTCCCCTTCACTTTAAAGCCCGGTTGTGGGCGTATCATGAAGCTTCAATTTATGTTTCTCATTTAAACCCCCCCCCCCCTCTCTCTCTCTCTCTCTCTCTCTCTCTCTCTCGGCCTGTCTCTGTCTGTCTCTCTCTGTTTTTGACAAAAGTTAAGGTTTTTAAAGCAGAGACTTTTATTTCCATCCATCTGTCTGTCCGTCTGTCTGTCTGTTTATCTCTCTCTCTCTCTCTCTCTCTCTCTCTCTGCCTGTCTCTATCTGTCTGTATCCCTCTGTTTTTGACAAAAGTTAAGGTTTTTAAAGCAGAGACTTTATTTCCATCCATCCGTCTGTCCGTCTGTCTGTCTGTTTATCTCTCTCTCTCCCTCTCTCTCCCTCTCTCTCTCTCTCTCTCTCTCTCTCTCTCATTCATTACATTCGTTGAAATGTTTTCGATGCGCAACATATAGGTATGTATGGTACAGAGATTTCCTCGCCATTACCGTACCCATACAAGAGTTGATATAACATGCCGCAATTAATATTCAAATCCACGTCCATCAATCACATTGCCAGCGTGTCATACTGGGCGTGACCCAATAAAGTGTCTTCTTAGAGAGAACTGAGGAGAATATGATTTAATATCATCAGTGTTTGCATATTATCAGTATTAGTATTCATATTATAAATGTTAGTATTCGTGTTGTCGGTATGTAAAATTGAATTTTTTCTTGATATTTCTATGATGTTTACCGTGCTCACGAGCCCCCTTTCCCCATTCTCGCATACATGGGTACCAACCAAAAGGACTTATGGGTTATTTTGCTGAACACAGTTGTCTTTCCTAAGCGTAGTATTAATAGCATTATTTCTGAGTCAAGGTACTAAAGAACATGTAAAGTGGTTTATATGGAGTAGTTGTATTGGCACAAACAAAATAGCTGACGATTTTGACTGCATGGATGGGTGATTCGTATAAATCAGTCATTTCTTATTTTCTGAAAGCATTCATGCAATGTAAAAGATGCATCTGTGCGATAGAATCTCACAACTCCTAACGTCAAATGGGCAAGTAGAATGTATTCATAATGAAAAGATAGGAGTTAAATTAATAGGATGACAGGTTGGCCTTTTGTGTGCGGATGGAAATAAAAGCTCTGCTTTAAAAACCTTAACTTTTGTCAAAAACAGAGAGAGACATACAGACAGAGACATGCCGAGAGAGAGAGAGAGAGAGAGAGAGAGAGAGAGAGAGAGAGAGATATAAACAGACAGACGGACAGACGGATGGATGGAAATAAAAGTCTCTGCTTTAAAAACCTTAACTTTTGTCAAAAACAGAGTGAGACAGACAGACAGAGACAGGCAGAGAGAGAGAGAGAGAGAGAGAGAGAGAGAGAGAGAGGATGCAAGTAGGGTAAACAAACTTAAAAAAATTCATACCCCTATATGATTTATTATATTTATGAATATTATGAATATGTTTCAAAAACAGCTATGAAAATAATCAGCTTACATAATTGTCTTGGTGCTGACTCTCAGTATCACTTTTCTATTGTAAATGTAGTCAGTTAGGAGTTGTCCATAAAGGACATCTGCATATAATACCTGTTTTCCTACACACATCCCCCCTTTGTCCGCTTTTGTCCGCATGTGGCTTAAGGCGAGTAAGATCTCGCTTGGTACAGGTACAATGCACCATGATGCATGCCTTCTGGATTAATACGAAATAATACCATAGGAAGAAACATAAATCTAGACCACAAAAGTGTAGCCGATGCATTTCTTGATATAGCGTTCATACGTAAATAGCCAGTGAAGTAATAACACTTATAAATATCATGCAAAAGCAAACATCACGTCTTGGTAACAGTCTCAATAAATACTGTTGAGGCTACCAACTAATAATGACGTGCTTTGTCTGTAGAAAACGTTGGATCTTTCCCCTAAGTAAAAAAAAAAGCAAAAACCAAGACTTCAAGAAAATACAATATCATTAAGTTGCTGTACACTTTCAGGAAATTCAACCACGTTTTAAGTTAATAAAAAGAAAACAACATATGAACGTCACACCGACTGCTTACAGAACGTATTAACGAAAAGGTTGAAATAATCTGCCGCTGTATAACATTCACGGCATTGTCAGAAAAACTCAGATATGTGAAGAAATCAACATTACACTAATTCCATTGAGATCACAACTCTGCAAGTAATAGCGTTGAACTGATGCCGTACCCAATGGCATACCCACGGATGAAGATGATCTTATTCCTGTCTTATCGTTCAGTACAAAATTCACTAAACCATTATTGTAATTGAATTGTATTTATCCCTCACACAAAATTGAAAAAAAATCTCATTACCAATTGCCTTTAACCAAATCATAAATTGTTACTTTTTAAATTAATTTGCATGATGCGATGACAACTAGCAGAATATAAAATAAATATAAAAAGGTAATAAAAAATAAAAGAAATAATATAAATTACAAATTATGCTAACAAGAACTACATAATAACTAAACTGTATCATTCCTACAATATTTTGAATTTTTTACTATTACTGTTAAAGCCAAATTTTAGACAAATTTAAGTTGTCCTCAATTGCATCATTTCAAAATTAAATATGACTGTATCCACTATTATAGACAGCAGTATTACATTCAAATCATGTTTGACCCGATTATTGTCATCAAAGTTACACCATTTTCATGTCTTTTAATTGAGATATCATATTCACAATTAGTGTATGCTGTTCATTACAGGTACACCCAATTTAAAGTGCCAGCTTTTCTTATTATTATTGAAAATGCCAAATATTATTATTATTATTATTATTATTATTATTATTATTATTATTATTATTATTATTATTATTCAAGGTACACATATTTCATGGTGCCAACTAATATTATTATCAAGGTACACTCAATTCATGGGGTCATATGTTATTCGTTTTAAAGGTACACTCAAACTCATGGTGCCACCTATTATTATTTTTATTTATAGAATAATGCCCAATTAATGGTGTGCAACAATTCTTCCCAACTATTAGTATTATTACAGTTCACCCAATGCATGGTGACAACTATTATTACTATTATTATAACTATTATTATTATCAAAGTACACCCAATTCATGGTATCAGCTATGATTATTATCAAAGTACACCCAATTCATGGTGTCAACTATTATTATTATCAAAGTACACCCAATTCATGGTGCCGGCTATTATTCTTATTATCAATGTACATCCAATTCATGGTACGAACTATTATTATTATTATTATTATTATTATTATTATTATTATTATTATTATTATTATTATTATTATTATTATCATTATCAAAGTACACCCAATTCATGGTGTCAACTATTATTATTATTATCAATGTACATCCAATTCATGGCACCAACTATTATTATTATTATCAAAGTACACCCAATTCATGGTGCCAAGTATGATGGTGCCAAGTATGATTATTATCAAAGTACACCCAATTCATGGTACCAACTATTATTATTATTATTATTATTATTATTATTATTATTATTATTATTATTATTATTATTATCAAAGTACACCCAATTCATGGTGCCACATATTATTATTTTTATTATTATTATTATTATTATTATTATTATTATTATTTTTATTATTATTATTATTATTATTATTATTATTATTATTTTTATCAAAGTACAAACAATTCATGGTGTCGAATATTATTATTATTATTATTATCAAAGTACACCCAATACATGGTGCCAAATATTATTATTATTATCAATGTACACCCAAATCATGGTGCCAACTATTATCACTATCAAAGTACACCCAATGAATGGTGCCAACTATTATTATTATCAAAGTACACCTAATTCATGTTGCCAACAATTCTTATTATTATCAACGTATTATTATTATCACAGTACACAATTATTATCAACTATTATTATTATTATCACAGTACACAAAATTCATGGTGAAAACTATTATTATTAATATCAAAGTACACCTAATTCATGGTGTCAACTATTATTTTTACTATGAAAATACACCCAATTTATGGTGCCAACTATTATCATTATCAAAGTACACCCAATTCATGGTGCCAACTATTGTAATTATTATTATCAAAGTACACCCAATTCATGTTGCCAACTATTGTTATTATTATTATCAATGTACACCCAAATCATGGTGTCAACTATTATTATTATTATAAAATTGCACCCAATTCATGGTGCTAACCATTATTATTAACAAAGTACACCCAATTCATGGTGTCACCTATTATTATTATTATTGTTATTATTATTATTATTATTATTATTATTATTATTATTATTATTATTATCAAAGTACACCCAATTTAACATGCCAACTATGATTATTATCAATGTACACGCAATGAATGGTGCCAACTATTATTATTATCAAAGTACACCTAATTCATGTTGCCAACTATTCTTATTATTATCAAAGTACACCCAATTCATGGTGCGAACTATTGTTCTTATTATCAACGTACACCCAATTCATGGTGCCAACTATTGTTATTATTATCAAAGTACACCCAATTTATGTTGCCAACTATTATTATTATCAAAGCACACAAAATTCATGTTGAAAACTATTATTATTACTATCAAAGTGGATCGAATTCATGGTGTCAACTATTATTTTTATTATAAAAATACACCCAATTTATGGTGCCAACTATTGTCATTATCAAAGGACACCCAAATCATGGTGCCAAATATTATTAATATCACAGTACACCCTATTCATGGTGCCAGCTATTATTATTATTATTATTATTAGCAATATGCACCCAATTCATGGTGCCAACTATTATTATTATTATCAAAGTACACCCAAATCATGGTGCCAACTATTACACTCTCAATGTACACCCAATTTATGGTGCCAACTATTATCATTATCAAAGTACACCCAATTCATGGTGCCAACTATTGTTATTATTATCAAAGTACACCCAATTCATGGTGCCAACTATTGTTATTATTATCAAAGTACACCCAATTTATGGTGCCAACTATTACCGTTATCAAATTACACCCAATTCATCGTGAAAACTATTATTATTACTATCAAAGTGCACCGAATGCATGGTGTCAACTATTTTTTTATTGTGAAAGTACACCCAATTTATGGTGCCAACTATTGTCATTATCAAAGTTCACCCAAATCAAGGTGCCAAATATTATTATTATCAAAGTACACCCTATTCATGGTGCCAACTATGATTATTATTATTATTATTATTATTATTATTATTATTATTATTATTATTATTATTATTATTATTATTATTATCAATGTACACCCAAATCATGGTGCCAACTACTATCATTATTATTATCAAAGTACACCCAATTCATGGTGCCAACTATTACTATTATTGTCAAAGTACACACAAATCATGGTGCCAAATATTATCACTCTCAAAGTACACCCACTTCATGGTGCCAACTAGTATTATTATCAAAGTACACCCAACTTATGATGTCAACTATTATTATTATTATCAAAATACACCCAATTCATGTTGCCAACTATTGTTATTTTTATCAAAGTACACCCTATTCATGGTGCCAACTATGATTATTATTATTATTATTATTATTATTATTATTATTATTATTATTATTATTATTATTATTATTATTATCAATGTACACCCAAATCATGGTGCCAACTACTATCATTATTATTATCAAAGTACACCCAATTCATGGTGCCAACTATTACTATTATTGTCAAAGTACACACAAATCATGGTGCCAAATATTATCACTCTCAAAGTACACCCACTTCGTGGTGTCAACTAGTATTATTATCAAAGTACACCCAACTTATGATGTCAACTATTATTATTATTATTATCAAAATACACCCAATTCATGTTGCCAACTATTGTTATTTTTATCAAAGTACACCCGGTTTATGGTGCCAACTATTATTATTATTATTATCAAACTACACCCAATTCATGGTGAAAACTATTATTATTACTATCAAAGTGCACCGAATTCATGGTGTCAACTTTTATTTTTATTATGAAAGTACACCCAATTTACGGTGCCAACTATTATCATTATCAAAGTACACCCAATTCATGGTGCCAACTATTATTATTATCAAAGTACACCCAATTCATGGTGCCAACTATTGTTATTATTATCAAAGTACACCCAATTCATGGTGCCAACTATTATTATTATTATCAAAGTACACCCAATTTATCGTGCCAACTATTATCACTCTCAAAGTACACCCAATTCATGGTGCCAACTATGATTACTCTCAAAGTACACCCAATTCATGGTGCCAACTATTATTATTATCAAAGTACACCGAATTCATGGTGCCAATTATTGTTATTATTATCAAAGTACACCCAATTTATGGTGCCAACTATTATTATTATCAAATTACACCCAATTCATGGTAAAAACTATTATTATTACTATCAAAGTGCACCGAATTCATGGTGTCAACTATTATTTTTATTATGAAAGTACACGCAATTTATGGTGCCAACTATTATTATTATCAAAGTTCACCCAAATCATGGTGTCAACTGCTATCATTATTATTATTATTATTATTATTATTATTATTATTATTATTATTATTATTATTATTATTATTATTATTATTATTTGTTAAGGTACACCCAATTCATGGTACCATCTGATATTATTATTAAAGGGTACACAAAATTCAAGGTCCCAAACATTTTGATTATCAAGATACACCTAATTTTTTATGTCAATTATTTTTATTCTCAACGGTGCACCCAATGCATGGTGCCAATTATTATTATTATTATTATTATTATTATTATTATTATTATTATTATTATTATTATTATTATAAAAGGTACACTCAAATCATGATGCCAAATATTATTTTCTTTATTTAAGGTACACCCAAATCAAGATGCCAACTATTATTTTTGTTAAAGGTACACTAAATTGATGGCGCCAACTATTATTATTTTTATTACAGGTACACCCAATTAATTCTGACAACTCCTATTATTATCGAGGTACACTCAATTCATGGTGCCAACTATTATTATTATCAAGGTCAGCAGCAAAGAGGGTGAACCCACCTATTTTTCAAACAAAACTAAGGCTTCTACACAGAAGTGGTAAACCCACCCATTTTTGATACAAAAATAAGGCCTCTACACAGAGAAGGTGAACAGACCAAGTTTTCAGATAAAAATAAAGCCTCTAAAGTGGCAAAGCCATCTTAGATATTTGTCAAACTAAAGCCTCCTACGCAGAGAAGGTGAACAGAGCTCGCTTTTTTCGCAAACTAAGGTCTCCTACGAAACCGAAAACCAATATTTGTCAAAAACAGAAATAGGGAGAGAACGAACAGACCAAACTATAGAGGCGTCCATTTGTTTTTGTTCAATAATTAATTAATTTTCATATTTTATTACCTTCAACACAAATAATTAGCTGATACCTATCAAGCTATCTTGTAATATGGTTGTTGGAGTTACCTCCCTTAGTTTCATCGGAAATGGTAAATTATTTACGGCATTATACACGATTAATTCTAGATGATGCTGAATATGAGTAGTAATAAGGGATACTATAGCCTCAATACGAAATCCAGTCAAAAAGGGCTTGGGACACTATAGCCTCAAGATTTATAGCATCAATGGGAAATCCAGTCAAAAAGGGCTTGGGACACTAGCCTCAAATTGGGACTATATAGCCTCAAGGGAAATTTAACATAGTCGGACTATATAGCTGTAACAGAATTGTTACCGAGTGGATGGTGGATAAAATGAACAACACAAACACAATATGTGAAAGATAATTTCCTGGACTACACAAATGTTTCACATAAAATGAAACCTTTACAAAAGTTGTATTAACGCAAGTATAAATTGCGATAACAAATACAAACATCAAACTATACTATCGCACGTATGGATTGCGACAACTAGCACAAACATCTACATGTATTTTATCAAGCTGCTAACTTTTATTGAGATTCATATAAACCCTTGAAATACTACTGTGATTCGAAGTAACTATGTGTAAATATAACAATGTATTCAATTGTAACTATAATTGCAACACACACATGTGTCTCGACCCTGTTCAACCGTACGATTCACCAACTGTTGAATCGCCGCCCAGTTTCTCCGAATACCTAGGGTTGACCAATACTTTTATCGGCCGTTTGCCCTTCACGGATCCACCATAGTTATACGTACAGACAGCATACAGCATCTACTAGAACCATCGGTCCCAAACACCTAGATACTACCCCGGACGTTTACACCTCTAGACAGCTCCGACACTCGGACATTTAGACTTCTAGATTTCCGGATATTTACACATCTCGACAGACGTAGACGGACAGACAATCCGACAGACAGACAGTCAGATACCTCAATTTGATTGCACAATTAAACAGCATAATCACGGCACAATCAATCACATTCAGCTACAATTCAGAGACATTCAGAGACGTTCAGAGACATTTAGCTACAATCAGCAACAATTTCAGCTACAATAAAGAAACCAAACTAATAATAGTTGTTTCTAAAACGATCTAAAACTTAGATTACGCTATTGCATTTAAAGTCTAATAGTGACTAGTAATTCCAAATATTCCACGTTTTAAATCTGCATTGTAATAAAGGCATCATTACATGAAATGATAAACTGAATAAAATTCACAATAAAACGAAATATAAATTTGACACTCACCCATTTGGCTGGAGAAAGAATGACGAGCTATCTCTCCTTTAATAAGATAATTTTGGACTCGTAATGTTATCAGAAATATTCTGCCTTATATATCCCAAATAGGTGAGCAGAATTCACGGCAAAATTCCCGTGCACCCCGTGATTCTAATGTTCCTGACTTCAAGTGATTCGTAGTCAGGCACATGCAAATCGTTACACGTCGCTTACCTTGAAAAACACTTATTCAACCCAGGTAACGCATGTACGACGAAAAAAAAATGGTGAAATTAGTTTGTAATTCAAGAAGAAATAAATTTAATTTTCGCCTAATTCTGTGACAATAGCCTCAAGGGAAATTTAACATAGTGAGACTATATAGCCTCAAGGGAAATTTAACATGGGGAATATTATTTGTATATGGGTCTGTCTAGCGGCAAGGGAAATGGAGGCAGAGAAAGCTAATATCTTTTCGAGGCATATGAGTGGCCCTGAAAAGGGCATTCGGATACTTCTTCTTTTATTTTCTGCCGTTGTTCCACCACCTTTTGATTTTACCAATGATTCCCGTTTTCTTCTTCTTTTCGTCCTCGGGAATCCAGTTATGATGTCCCATAGCTCTAAACGTTTCCTGAACTTGGATCCATCTCTGATTTAGTTGATCAAAGTCCTCTTTCTTCTTTTTGTTGTTTTGTTCCTTTCTCTCCTCAGTCCAGTTATCTTTAATCTTGATCACCTCTTCTTCCATCACCTTTCTCATCATTGCTTCTGCTTTCTTTAGTCGGTCTAGTCCTCACTTCAAATAAATCCCACTCTATCAAATTTAATGTTTCTTCTAGAAAGCACCTAACTTTGATGACATTATCAAGTGCCTCCGTCAAGTTCCCTATTCTTATATATTTTGTTTTAATACGTTTTCTTAATTTTTTGACTTCCTTCTCTATCATACCTTCTCATAGATCTCTCGCTAATTTCAAATTGCTTACAAAGTCTAGGTTACACTGAAATTCTTTCCCAAGTCTTTCCACCACATAATCTGCATCAATGATCCCAAACCAGCTGTCTCGGAGTTGGATAAACAAGTCGATGGCCATCTTGATGTGTTCAAAATTGAATGGCTGAAATGACGGACGATTGAGCATATATATCTTAGGCACGGATGTGAAGGAAAACATCGTTTACACTCACTTTTCATATCATATACTATTCACAAACCATACAATGTACTATCCACACACAGGGAAGCAGTCAAAATAAACCATATAATGTGCTATCCAATATCACACCATTTACCATCCACACACATGGGAAGCAGCCAAACCAAACCATATAATTTACTATCCAATATCACACCATCTACCATCCACACACAAGGGGAAGCAGAGTGACGTAATCTTCGTTCAGTTTGGCTAGTCTTTAGCACATTCTCGTAAGAGGATGAATCAAACAATGGATGGTCAGACTGGAGACTACCCCTGCTTTATATGGTTCAAGCGCGGACGCGATAGAAAACACCCCTCTACGGTTTAGGGTTGGATAGTTTGATGTGAGGGATAGAAAGAAGTCAAAGAGCATCTATATTAATAAAAATGTTAAACAAACGACAGACGCATCGGTTTCAAAACACAACACTTTTATTAAAATAACAAACAACTCACAAAACACAATTTTTTTCAACTAACAAACATTTTTTAATTCACAAATATTTTTTTTTATTCAAATAACAAACATTTTTTTCAACTAACAAACACTTTTTCAAATAACAAACATTTTTTTCAAATAGCAAACATTTTTTTCTTCAAATAACAAACATTTTTATCTTCAATAACACCAATACATTATCTTTGACATGTTGACAACGTTGTGAATTAAATTAAGATTTCCACTGTTGGAAGTCTTTGGGCCATTAATGTATAATACGTTTCCTAGCTAAAGACAACAGATTGTCATAATGGTCACAAAACCATCGATCTACTTTGTCGTCATTTCGAGACGAATGACGATCAAAAGAACTCACTAAATGTTCTAAAGAATATCCAAGACTGCGATGATGTGCCTTGTAATTTCACATTATTGAATCGTGTCGTCTGGGCATTTCTTCTCATAAAGTAAATGATATCGTCTTCCAAAGGAGGCAATCCATACGAATCAAAATACTCCACACAACCCTCTTGAGGAAAGTAGACAGCTACCCAGTGAGTTCCTGGAAGATGACCGTCATCTGTGTTGATGACATAAGCTTGATTCTCTTAAGGTTTGCGATGAGGTAGTTCATCTTTAGCACACAGGACAGGATTCCAAGAAGCAGTATACGAACTACGATTGGCCTTAGGGGTTTGCTTTCTATGTAACCTCCCATTCCATTTCCATCGACTCTCCACTGTTCAAAGAGGGACAAGAGTTTTCCATAGTGTTTAATAGTCTAGAATGCCTTCTCTCAAACTGTTGATTTCTATGTATTATCGAATTCGGCATACAGAATGATATTCACCGTTTCGGTAAGAGGTCCAGCAAACTGAAGTTCCACACGCAGTTGCCCAGATTGTATAGGGTGGAAATGTCCCTCGTCGCTGCCTTGGTCTGGAGTGAAATCAAAAGCCCACAAAGCGTAACCTCCTGCACAGTCGTCGAAGGAAATGCCGTGACTGGTGTTGGTTCCTAACTGTCCTGTGGCTTCGTACAGTGACAGGTACGTCCTCAAGTAATTCTTCTCGGCAAAGATGGGTTCGAAGAGTCGCGTACACAAAGTTTTGCCATCGCGACTGACTTCGATTTTGGATACTCCGCAGTACTTAAACTGGAAAGGATTTTGATCGTTGGTACCGTTGAGGGCTGCATTGCTGACGATACCAATGAATAAACGTTTGGGTAACTGTCCTTGGAACAGATGATTTTCGATCTTAGATCGGAATCCAGTGGCAATGGTGAAAGATTTTACTTCCACGCGTCGTATAGGATACCTGGCTGTCGTTCTGCTCAAAGTGTGACTGATATCATTTCCCACTTTAGGTAACACTTCCACACGACGCGCGTATAACCTGGCTTCTTGAATAATGGTTTCGTATTCGTATGCATGAGCCATCAAATGGAAAGCAATGCTGTACGATTCAGTCTCAAGCGAATATCCACTCCGTTCAGCAAATACTTCTCTTGAAACTGCATGTCCAAATGCAAACGATCGAACAGTTCTAAAGTACGTCCTTGCAGAATTTTCTTTCGACGCTCGTTAAAACCCACATTGTGAGGATCGTCATTTACGGTCAAGGTTGTGTCGTTAAACTTATTATCACCTGCTGTGTAAGGTTTCTATACCACGCATGCATCTAAATGAGTGTTCTTTGCTTCTTTTCCGTACGTCAAGAGATTTTCAAGGTACGCTCGGTAAGGGTAAGTATCCATGCTACTGCTAATCAGTTTGTTATTCATGTAGAAATCCACATCGCTGAACAAGGAATGCATGAAATTGTTGACTCGGGCATCGACTCCTGGAACGAAGTTGTCAATTTTAATCACTTTCACTTTCAAATACAAGTAACTGCTGTTTAGATCGATGTAATCTTTGGGTTGCCCTTTGATTTCAAACTCGATGGTAGCTGAATCCGTGAAAGAGGAGACGGGATGAAATTCGACCCATTGGGTTTCTTGCATGGTAATTATCGTGGGTGGCACGGCAAAGAGATCCAGTTCCGACTTGGAACAGGCACAAGTTTCTTGGTGCATCATTTTTTCTCTCAGTCTCTATGTTTTACTTTTAATAATCAAAAATGTCTAAGTCTCGAGTGGTTCTTTTTTCTTCGTCTTTCTAGCTTTAGAGGTACGGGGACTTTTGGAAGGGGGTGTCTTCGTCGACGCTTTCTGCTTTGTCCTTGCTGTGTCCTCAGAGAAGCAGGAATGCCAGACTCGGTACCTTTCAGGGCATTTATAGGACTTTCTCGTCGACCTAAAATCTCTTTACCCGTTTGAAGCAAGACATTTTTGCCTGCTCTCAAAAAAGCTTCTTTGCAGTTTTGTTTGTCAATGAGGACATTGTGAAGAAAATCTTTGCCGTGAGTCAATGCGGCATCTTTTAAGGCGTGCAATCCTCGTGTCACCATCGGTTTCAAAACAGGGACCACGGAACGAAAGGCTGATTTAAACATATCTCCTAAACCATGTCCTCGTTGTCGAGCGACTCCTCGGTACACAGGATACATCACTTTTTCAGTTCTTTGAAAATGGAGTTTCACTGTGACTTTCCCTTTGGTAAATGGAATATTTTGTCCCCGTTCTCCTTTTATAGTAATGTTGACACTGTCGAAATACGACTTACTGACGGGCAAATAACGAGAATGTACAAATTCGCGGTGAACGTGATAGGTATTTCCACCTTCCACGTCAGCGGCTGCGACAGAATCCACTTTGAAAATAATGACACGCATTAACGGTACAGAGGTGTGTCCTACCACTTTGTTCTCCACCACATCGGAGTACACAAACATCAAGTTAAGACCTTGGTTCATTTCTACAGGGAATCGAAAATATTTCGGAAAATCCGAGTTAGTGGTTATGGTCGGTATTTCATTTTTCTTGACCACCATCCTTGGGTCTCCACCTAAAATATACAATTCAGAACAAAAGGTAATGGCCATAACTTTATCCTCTGAAAATTTTATCATTAGGCGACGAGCCTCTTTATGGTACTCAAAGGTAGCACTTTTTTTGGTGATCTCCATGGCTTTACCAAACAAAGTATTGAACCTGGTAGAAAGTGTAGTCACTAAATGTTGACCACTAAAATAATAACCAGCAGGAATGGTGAACGCATAGGTGGTCCCTTTAGTTTCTGTGTCCTCTGTTTTCTTTGTATCACTTCCAGTGATGCCTCGTTCGTCTCAGGCTTTTTGCAATTGCTTGTCATACACTAGTACTTTGAAAGTGTTTTGATTTTCGACGATGTTTTTGATTTGTGTCGAGTGTATCATTTCCACTAAAGCCACTTCCCAATGAGCATCTTGATTCAAATGAATGGTTTGAGGTAATTTAGCCGTGTAACATCACAACGTGTTGTTAGGAAACACCTCCATGGAACTGTCACTGGGTAACGTTAAGTAAAATTGGTTAATAGTGTTGTTCATAATTCCAACGTTCTTCTGTCCAAGGAGTCACTCAAGGTTAAAGGAGTGTCTAAAAGAGGATTGTGATTGGAAGGGTGACTGTTATGAGAATGACTAATGTTGGACGCAAGACTCCCAATATTGTTACTGTTGTTCCCGTTGTAAGAGTATTTCAGTGAAGGATTGGGAAGAAGATAACCGATGCAACTGTTGAGTAAAATAGTCCACAATTGTTTATCTCCTTGTTGCAAACTAAAATTAGCAATGGCTGTACCGATGACACAATACACCACAAAGATTTGACAGATAAAGACGATTTGCGTTTTAGGGACACGTTCTCCACACCACACCCACAAGGGTTGCTTTTGTAAATCTTGCAGAGAAGAACTGGGTGAAGGAGTAGTCACTGTGGTCGCTGGAGCAGTAATAAAGGGCATGATGGTCACTTCTTTTTATAGTCGATGACTTGCGAAGCGTCAGTCCAAGAATCAAAACTAGGAGGATATCCTTTCCAACGTATTTTGACTCCTTTGACACGACGTTTTCCCACTTTACGGGTTCTTCGTTCGAGAATGCTTTCAATGTCGTATACGTCATCTTCTTTTTTGGTAACACGTTGTAACTCAGGCAAGTAAAACGTTTCTTTTAATACTTCTCCGTTCATGTCTTCCAATTTATAGACGGTAGGATGACGATCACGCACTCGTCCAGTAACACGAAACAATTCGGTGGTCCAGTTGGGTAAGTAACCTTTGTCGAAAGTGCGTTTGGTTTTGTCAATGCGAACCCAATCTCCAGGGTTAACACTCCTCTACCTTTCCTGGGGACAGCCATCGTCTGGGACGTACCAAACAGACGCTCAAAAACAGTCACTTCGTTGTCATGTGTCACATCTTGTGGGGTCCGTCCAATGCTTCTATGGTAAGATCGATTGTAGGCTTGGACTAAGTGCGGTAAGACGTCGATGTACTTGAGAGTGTGTTGATGCGTAAAATATTTCCACATGCCTTCATTCAAGGTACGTTGAAAACGTCCCACGATACTGGCTTTGGTTTCAGGATTTTCGGTGGTGAAAAAATGAATGTCACGTTTCTTTAATTCTCGTTGGAAAGCTTGGTTCAGAAATTCGGTGCCTTTGTCGGTTTGTCATCAAAGAGGGTGACGACCACTTGTTTCAACACCAGTTGCAAAGCTCGTACTAACTCTCCGCTCGATTTGGATGTCAATGGTACGACCCAGGCAAATTTCGAAAAGACGTCGATGACACAAAACAAATATTTGTAGCCACAATTGTAGGTGGGTAAATGAGAGACATCCTTTTTGTAGTCCTTTCCGTTTCTTTCCTTTCTGGGGTGAATAAGAATGTTTTCTGCGAGGTGACATCTTTGCTTGTTCGTTCCACAATACCACTGACTTCAATGACTTGGAACACACACCTTTTTATCTTTATTTTTGTTGTGCCATCGCTTGATTTATAAGTGGCATCAGTTCTTTAGGAACATAAAGTCCTCCGCGTTGCATCAACATCTTTTTCTTTTGACGGACTGGTATTTTGAGTCATTTGACGAAGAACGTGTCGATGTTTGGCTAAACGAGGAGTTAGTCCTTCCCTTTTCTTTCCTTTGTGGGGTGAATAAGAATGTTTTATGCGAGGTGGCATCTTTGCTTGTTCGTTCCACAATACCACTGACGTAAAAGACTTGGTACACACCCTCTTTTATCTACTTTTTTGGGAACTAGCTCTTCGTCAAAAAGGTAACGATGTGTTTCTCAAAATTACCAAAGTAACCTCCTTTTTGGCGACTCTTCTTTTTCTTTAAACGACTACGTCTTTTGAGGGGATGACGTCGATGTTTGGTTTTTAAGCGTTTTGTAGAATGACGAGATTGTCTTTTTCCTTTTCTTTTTTTAACAGTAAAACGCCGAGGGTTGTGGTGTGCACGTTTTTGAGGAGGCATCATTGGGTGTTCAGCAGTAGCACAGAAAATACTGATTCCGTCGTGGTCCTCAAGTGATTTTTTTTAATACTGGAATGCAACGCCACTGATTATCTTTCCGTCGTATCAACTTCATGACAGGTAACACACGTCGTGAATGGGTTCGCAATGGACTAAATCGGGACAGTTCTTGTTTGGACAAATCCAGTAAACTCTTTAACATGCCAGATCTTTCTTGGACTTTGACTTTGGGGGCAGGTAATTTGTGATCAGCTGCTACTGCCGCTAACGTGGAAGAGGGTGGCACCGGTGGAGGAGACGTTTTGAGAGACGCAGATTTCCAATGTTTCATCAAATTAGGAAGAACGGGTGTAAAATTAGATTTGGCTGGCATCACCCGCAACGGAGAAGTGGAAGAACCTGAGGCTACTGCAAACGCGGTCACTGGTGATGCAGATCGTTGATTACGAAGGTAAGGTTGCGTCCTGGCCGAAGTGCCTCTTTTGCTGGTGACAGCTATTTTCTGTGGACTTTTCTTTTTCTGTGTTTTGGTCTTGGCACCATTGTTCTTTTTCTCACCTCTGTCTCTCTGTTTCTAGTCTCACATTCTGCCAATGTGGGTATGTCATAAAGCTTGCAAGTAGATTCTCGTCGGACCTTCGCTCTTTCTAGGGTTTTCCCGGGTTCTTCCTCTCCCAGTAATACTGGCCACCTTGTATAGCGTGATGCCAAGTGGCGTTAAACCTTACAACAACTATCCGTCTGTCTGTCTGTATATCTCTCGCTGTTTGTCTGTATGTCTGTCCCTGTCTCCTCTCTCTCTCTCTCTCTCTCTCTCTCTCTCTCTCTCTCTATATATATATATATATATATATATATATATATATATATATATATATATATATATATATATATTCCTACATATTTGACGAATGCACACTCGCATAAAATGATCCTGGTAACTATTTAGAATTTAGACCTTGTAAGTAAACTTTCTGGATCTTTTACTTAAAATTCGTAGAAAGGTTCAAGTCGATGACTCATATTTTACTCAATCTGTGTATAGCATAGTAAAAGCTTTAAAACTGCGACACTGTTTTACAACACAAAGGTTGCTAGAGCTCAAATATTTATTAGTATCATACAAAATTTGGCAGATGTTTTATCGCACAATCTCTTGTAAATCCTCACTCTCAGTCTTAACGGTTAATAGAATTAAAGGTGGGACTAAAGCACTTTGTTCTAAAACTCACTGTACTTAAAATGTCTATCCAAAAGATTCGGAGCAATCCAAATACTGCATTTCTACATTACGGTTACGCTTCACAAGCCCATAACATGTTGGATTTATTTGAAATTTGAGTAAATGTTTGTGACGGTGAGGCCTGAGTGTTCAAGAATAAAACTAATTGCAACTAAATGACGGCGGCACACCCGAATACAGCCATATTATCTGGCAATCATCAACATGACATTAAATCTATTCAAGTAGAAACACCTGACGTTTAGCCTTAATATTTGATAACATTTAATTTCCGACGGAATGCTGCTGAGGGAAAATAAAGTGTTAATTGCTCAAGGAACTAGTGTTTTGTCACTGGTAATCAAGGCGAAATACTATTAATCAATGAAATAGTACAATTAGACTGGAAATTAATGGGGAAAAACATTGTAACTTTTTTATACATATTTGAATAGGCATTACTACATTTCGTGGCATAGGCATTTATTACAGACTGAAAGGAACATACTAAGTTTCAGAACAAAGATATCCACAAACATGTAGATATACTGATTTGCCAATGTGGAAAAGCGTCTGAATCAAAACACTGTTAAATCAATTCTTCCTTGGAATAAGTAAAGTCTTGTCGCATGGAATCGAGAGACTTCAATGAACTCCAAACAGTTAGGAAAAGTAGACGAATGCTGTATTACCCAAATATGAACAAATGGGGTATGCGACCATATAAAGATTACAGAACGACATGAGATACAACAAAAATTAAGTATCGCGTGTTCCATATGTTGCATTAATGTATTGTGTTATGGTTTTGGTAACTAGGAACATGACACGGAAAAGTGCACATGACAAGATTATTCGCTGATATGTATTCTTCAGAGACACATTACAATTGAATGAACAGTTCGTTTCATTACGATATTACATGTTCCTGTTACTGCTTAATAGACGCTAATGTTATCTTTGAAAATCAGTTTTTCACGCCAATCATTGTGTGTGTGTGTGTGTGTGTGTGTGTGTGTGTGTTATTCATCGAAGAAACTGAACCCATTGCTGCTTTGGAAGCTTAAACGACACCATGAATATTTTATGAAACAATCTCCGTTTCTCCTGTTGTTTCAGAAAGGGTCCATACTGTTTGAAATATGTTCACAATGAACCGAGAATCAATATCCATGATTATATCAGTGTTAAGACAATATGAAAATAAGTATTCATGTGATTATTTAGAAACTGTTTGGAAAATCATCTTGCAGAATATATGTATGGCAAGTATAAGGAATAATTTTTTTGCATTCCGAAATCTCACCGATAATCATGTTGTTTACTGAATTATTCCAAAACTTACTGCAGTTGACTGAAAATATCGATCACACAAATATGAACCTCCTTAGGAAACGCAGGCCCAAGTTAGATAATTTTGCCCCTCCACCCATTTGCGTTGGGACCTTTGCAAGCACGGCATTTGAAAATAAACATTCAAACACGTTTTACATGATATTGAACTGAGCATTTTCTACCAACGCTTTAAAATTACTTTCTCACTATAAATATATTTTAAAAATACCAATGTGCGGTACCCCGGTGAGGGTGGGGCCAAATTAGGTCCAATCGACCTAAGGCCTGTTTTGCACATAAACTTTCATATATGTGTTTCCTTATTTTTGTTCCATATGGAATATGAAACAAATGGAGGATTTAATAAGAAATAGTATATGTTTGGACACAAGAGAAAAATGTGTGAGCCTAATAGAGTGCGAATCTGTGCAAAATGCGTTCGTGAGTCTCAAGAGACGCATTCCATTGACATATAAACATCTTAACGTGAAAACGTCTCGAGTGGCCATCAAACAACTGACTGAGATGATTCAAGATCATGACAAATACCCTTTTTCTGGCACGATCTATATAAATACTGTCGCAATGATAGTCATGCCAGCCGACCGTGGCATTAGTTCATGGCTGGCTACCATTAATCCGGATATCACCATAACTAACGAGTGGTAGTGAAATGAGGATCGAGGATTTGAGATTTTTATTATTTACCAATTTTATTTCGCACAGGCTAAAGTATTCTCATGGGTGAAAGTACGCGACAATACAGGGGCCACTAAAGAAACCCTCGTGGTGCCTCTCGTAAGAAGCTTTGTTGCTATTGATCGCGAGTCGACTGGTCAGATTAGATCCATTGCTTGATCTGATATCCGACTTTTCCTGAATTTCTTCCTCATCTTTATGTAACGAGACTTTTGTAAATCGTTTGCCTCCTTTCGACCATTGTAGTTTCATAACATGAACTATGATGTTTACATTACTGCTGTGAAAACATTGAAAACCACTCTGCGTCCCAACCTCTGAATAAGCAATCCCTACGGCGACCAATTCAGTGGCGACGTCTGTAATGTTACGAGTAATAAATTAGTTCCAAACATGTAGCCTCATTACTTTGCTAATCATGCCTTGCTGATGTTAATATAATATACCTCTTGGAAGTAATTTTAAACTAAGCATAATTCTTTGAAAGAAAGTGTGCTAACATGTGTTTTTGAAAATCGTACAATTTACAAAGCTTATTGAAGCACATCACTCTGTGCCATAGTCGATACCTAAGCAACTATGCTATTTGTTAATTTACTATCCAAATTTGGATACAACTATTACGCTAACCAATTATGAGGACTCGTCCGTATGTTAATAGTAACAAAATAGTTCCAAACATTTCCCACCACTACTCTATTTTCATGACCTGGTAAGGTGATTCTAATATATTCCTTGATTATAATTGATGCCAAGTAACATTCCACGCAAAAATGTGTTAACGTGTTTTTCAAAAACTTCATATTGCTCATCTTTTTGGAGCACGCCCTTTGTCAAATCTTTAGTTTCTAAGGTGCGCCGATTGACATGTTGTCAAGCTCTTCAATTTTGGAGTTGAGCAAATCTCATATGCAGACCGGATTCACATAATGCCAAAACAGAAGTGATCAATTTTGAGAAAACACCGTAACTTATGAAGTTTCCATTGAAAGCATGAAGAACTTATATGTCAAAATGTTATATTTGAGGTTTCGACGACTTTTCTTTCCAGCGATAGTAAATACATTCCACATTATTGAATCCAGCCATCGATGACTGAATATTGTCAGTTAAGGGTTGTATATCTTTCTCAATAATACCAGGTTTTCTTTTTTTTACGTCTAAACAATTTTAAAAGTATTCCACATCTGATATAATATGGATGATTGATATTGTTGTTGTTGTAAGGTTTAACGCCATTTTCATCACAATTTTTTTCTATACGTGGCGGCCAGTATTAATTATGGAGGAAGAACCCGAGAAAACCCCCGGAAAGAACTATCGACCCACGAGAAGCTACTGGCAAGCTTTCTCACATTACCACATTGGCCGAATCCGAGACTCGAACCAACGCAGACAGAGGTGAAATGACAGTGATCCGTAACGGAGAGCGCTTTGGGCCACTCGGGACCCCTAATCACGTTAAGTTGATTCAATATCGTTCTTGGACTCTTTTCTACAGAGTCACGCACGGTTTGTATATCAGCAATAATTTGCGGTATGAGGTCTGCTTGTCGTGTTGGAAGTCTATATACTTGTTTCAGCATTTTAAGAGAAAATTACTCAGTTAGGAAAGCGGAGTTTCCCGCCGATGTACTGGATGATCTTATCTGTTTGCAGAGTCGTTGGAAGATTTCCATTTCCATCAGTACTTTCTCAATTTCCACCGAAACAATTGCTTTATCTTCAATGACCACCGAGTACAGCTTGATAATTGTGTTGAGACTGCATTGGGCGGCTGCGAGAATTTCGGAAAGACGCTGTTCGTTTGTGGAGCCGTAACGAAATAATATTACCAGCGCCACTGACCGCACATTTTGCTATCAATATAAATCGTGCAACAAATGACTCGGGTGTGTCTGGTTGTGATAATTCCATCATCACCACGACTTCGATGGTCTCAGCCGTGATTCCATAAAAAAGTATTATTGCAAAACACTAGCGTTTGTATTTAGCAAGTACAACGGCCGTTTTGTTGATTTAACTTCATAGCTGTTTTTTCGCTTCGGTTATTGTCTCGCGTCGATAAATTTAAGGGTCCAGCATGCTTGTTCTACTAATAAAGATATCGAGAAGCACAATTGTTCGACACATAAATGCATCGCAGCCTGATGCAACACTTCGGCTTGCCTCTAAACAAGTATGTTTTCTTTATTGGTACAACTACTTGGGCTATTACATAAATTATTGTCTGGGAAATGTGTATGTCCCGGCTATTGTTTGCAAGATTTCAAGTTTACCAAGAACTACACAAAGTGCGCATCTTCTTAGTGTTGTCAATGATAGTTCCAAGAAATTTGAATATCAGTCAGGGCTTTTCATTTGCCACTCATGTTAATGTAGGTTGTATATACATGAAGAATTTTATCGCGTGGATTTGTCGGTGTGTTTCACTTCATCGTTGTAGAAATAGTCTTTAGATTGTTTTACATCAGACGTGGTGAACGACAGGGCGTCTTCCCGTGCACGTGCGATGATTCCAAGATGACTTCGAGTTGGTATTTGCATACAAGAGTGGTTCCATTGGTCGAGATCACTGTTATATTTGAACTCTTATGATTATCTGGTAACACCACTCTGACACAGATATTCGTTGACAAGCGACACAAAATCATCATCAATGCTCGCAAGCTCACCCAGATGGTCCAACTGTGGTGACGATAAATTCCGCAGCACCGTCATAGCGTAGCCGTTAACAATACATCATGTATATATAATAATAAGCACAAAAGCCATGTATCACTCTGAATAGATGTTGAGTCCTTCTAGCTTAATTTCATATCTGTCAGTCAACAGCCTCAGCTTGTTTTGGTCGACGCAAACAAAACCTCGTTAATTATTTCACCCATAACCACCTTGGTGGCAAACCTGATCCACATTGGTGCCTCGTTGAGTTGTTGTGGTTTAGGCTTTAGTGAATGTCAATAGACATTATATACCATCATTTCTTATGGAGTCGGTGAACGCTCAAGTACACACAGAGCTCCACAATCGAAATGTCAACATAGCAGACCGTCTGTGCGATTTGTAACGAGAGCGTTGAAAATAAGTTAGAGATCATTACAAAACTGTTAAATGAACAAGTGTGTGCGTGGTGAATATCATCCAAGACCATTCTTTAATGTTGGTTCGGTATAACTGACGCAGAATTATATCGCTGTGGATTTGTCGCTGGTGCTCAAAAGCTTTTCTTGTGTCAGGGGACACTCTAATGTACGCAACACTCCAAAAGCGAGAAGTCTACATATTGGGCCATCTGTCCGAGTTTTAACGGCAGCGTTTAATAAAGGCTTCGAACCCAGGCAAACCACCATATAAAAACACATTTTATCCCTTATCGACGTAAACCCTACGGTTCAAAATATTAAACAGTTTTATGTGTAACCACGTTCGCGAGTTCCAGATAATGTTGACGAATCGATGCTGATGATGCCGGTTTCCCACCAGCCGGTGATCATCGATGATGTTTGCCTCGGAAGTGCTTATTGATCTTGTCATCATTTACAAAACAAGATTAGTCACCGGCGAGGTCACTTTGGAAGATTTTGGTCTGGAGTTATTATGGCAATAGTGACTGTTAATCGAATACAATTTGCAATCCTGGTTATCACTTTTTCTTGCTTTCGATGACTGTAGCCACGCACCTTTTTTCAAAGCCAACCTTGATGATCCGCTGATGGCCCCTGAAACAACCGATTTAACAATCGTTAGAGTCACAGCCGCCAGAATAGATTGAATCACTGCTAAATATTGCTCTCTTCCACCGCTCGTTTGCCTTTTGCGCCATCTTGGACTTATATAACTTAAATATTATTAAGGTTTTCTTTCCCTTGGCTTAATTGAGATAATTAAGTTGCGTTTTTGTACTCCACATTGTGATCATCTTTCCAGTTAGGTGTGTAACAGTTTTGGTGTGACTACGCACTAATATATTATTGCGTTCTATATTTTCACAAGCTGATTTTGGCTAAGATCAACCTTAACGTCCTCGTATGACATTATCATTTATAAATTCGAGAGGTTCAATTAGAAGTACTTGAAAACAGGTATAAGATTTCCATTGGTGTGCGAATGACTCTCATCTGGTCAACTGTTCCGTCCAACAGTATCGTAAGACACAGAATCTGCAGAACTGTGTAAACGTTTTCATATTGGTGCATGTAAGACAACAGCGTATGATATAGTGTGCGTCACGATTATGAAATCAGGAAACGTTTCCTCCTGTAATTCCCAATGGCCGTTTAACTGCAAAAAAACTTCAGACACTAGTAACGGATCAAATACCATCGTACTGATGGTTTATCCTCAGTACACCAAATTTCTACTTTGACACGACAGCGTGTTGGGTAGTTACTCTCGGGAAAACTGTTGAACAGTGATTTGATGAGTATGTGGTCAACGCTTTAAATGACAACAATGTCGTTTATGTAGCACTCCAAAAGGTATTCAGTGCTTCCCTAATGTCAATTTACAACATCACTTTGTCATCAGCGAGAACATAGTACCGCAAAATTGCGTCGTTATCATTACACTTTGGGTATACAATGGCATTTCGATTGGGTCAAAACATAGCCGTGCATAAAATCTGAGAGGAATTGGATACGAAAAGTACAACGAGTCTTCGTGAGGTTGATCTCAATATGTGCAAATCCAAGGTTGAAATATGGACTACTATTAATTACGACGGGCTTTGCTTAATCTACTGCTATATTTATCACGTTTATAATGGTTTGCTGGATATGATTTGCATGGTTGATTCCATCTTTTACGACACATAGACGGGTCAGCGGAATTTCTATAGTCATTAATGTATCTTGCGAGTCCGATAATCTTCGTGACAATGACACCAATCATCAAAACATACATATATCTCCTTTTCATTGACGAGATAACGTTCGCTACTGAACATGACACCTTTTTGTTGACAAATCCAGTCTTGGTACCGGTATTGTGATTTTAAAGTTGTCGACGTGTATGTTTTTAATCGGTTTACAAGACGGTTTCAAGCAGAAAAAGTACCGATATGTCTTCTAACTATATTGAGTCATTTAGATTTGTCTCCTTAGTCTGCTACGAATAATAATGAAAATCTCAAACAAATTTATTTAGCATCACAGGCGCATCAATATACAACGTGGTACCGTGTGCGTATGCACTCTCCATTGCTGCTTCGCAAACATCGAATATGCATTTTTTTTTGCACCAACTCGTCCGAACGTTCATGATCAGCAATATTTATAATTTATTATGGATGGAGGTGAAACCGCTTTTGAATCCTTCTGCGGAGCATGTGTGACTAATCGTCGTACTTGATCTTGAACCGACTGAAACGCCTACAATTCTAGATTTCTTAACCGTTACACAGAGCGCGTTTACTGCCGTTAGTGACATTCAATACAACTTATTTAGCTATCAGAGTCAAGTGCGAGCAAATTTGGTGCGACTGTAAACTTTCCCCAAAGATGCGTACGATCGTCGTTTAATAAAATATCAGGTAGTTATCTAATGTGCAGTTGTACCGCGTAAGTCTCCTACATCCTTGTCCACAACGGGAAAACTATGGCAAATCAACTGTGGATTGCGGCATCGAGGATACGTAGGACGCTTCTTTGTACAGTCAAAGTAGCTCAGCAGCACCAAATCATCAATAATCCGCTCGCGGGAATGTGGGGAATGTAGAATTTGCTGTAGTCTGTTGTTCCAAGCGTACAAGTTAACAGCGATGCCAGGGTAGAGTTGTTTAAACTTTCCAAGTATGGTTTCAGACACCTGTACTGCCAAATGTTATTTATCTGTATTGTTTCATTTTTGTCATTTATTGTAGATTGTAATGATAACTTATGAACAACAAATTATATAACTAATTTGTGTCCATGATTATAAAGTGTATTTTAAGATAATTCCGGCAAAAAATCAGTGGCTTTCTTGAATTTTAGTCCTAATCCCAGCTTTTATGATGAATTTGTTCATACCTTGTGGTAATTTTCCATTAGTATAATTGAGTATTGCAACATATGTCAGACACTGAGTATTGTAACATGTCAGACACTGAGTATTGCAACATGTCAGACACTGAGTATTGCAACATATGTCAGACACTGAGTATTGCAACATATGTCAGACACTGAGTATTGCAACATATGTCAGACACTGAGTATTGCGACATATGTCAGACACTGAGTATTGGGACATATGTCAGACACTGAGTATTGCGACATATGTCAGACACTTGAGTATTGCGACATATGTCAGACACTGAGTATTGCAACATATGTCAGACACTGAGTATTGCAACATATGTCAGACACTGAGTATTGCGACATATGTCAGACACTGAGTATTGGGACATATGTCAGACACTGAGTATTGCGACATATGTCAGATACTTGAGTATTGCGACATATGTCAAGTAGTAATGTATTGCGACATAGAGTGGTTACAGAGTCGTGGAGATCAATATAAGGAGGAAACTGTGAAAAACTATTTCCTTCAAGTCATGTAGTTAATTAAGATGAATAAAGATATACAAAGTTCGAAACTGGAAATTACACAATACATATTAGAACAATATTTCACAACAATTATATCCTATAATACAGATAAGAAAATACAATTTAAATACATTTACAGCAGTAGATATTGCGCCGCAAATTGGGCAGGTTACTGACAAGACTTTCCGTAGACATTTTAATGTCCCATGAGCCTATACGAACGCTGGCTATGTTGCAATGTACGGCCTGTGGGCTCAAAGTAAATCGGGTTTCCCATCGTAATCACTTCGCTCGTGTAGCATTGAGTGGACCGAACTAACTCCATCACAATAACGTATGATGTAGATAAACCACTCTCAAATAACAATGTACATAGAACTGTAACCCGAATAAATTCGATACCGAATATTCATGAATAAAAAAATATACACAATTCCATCACAGATCTACTCGGCGATATTGTAGTTAATTTTCGCGCATTGTTAATAGTACTATATAACCCACGGGTTGCTTGTATCACGTGCATATCGTTTCCAATGTACGAAACATCCTTAACATACGAGTCATTAAATAGCAACTGATACAACTAGATTATGACAATTTGTACCATCTTATATACTAAATCATCTAAAGTAAAAACGTTAATATAACTAAACTCAGTATCAACAGGTCCTGTTGTCAATGCCATCAGCTTCAGCGCGATATATTTTTTCTCAGAGATCGTGACAGTATTTTCGAGAAAATTATATATGATTACAGTGGTACCGTTATTTAAAACATCAACGTTCTTATCCTGCTTTGTGCCGTCTAATCTTCAAGTAAAATTGTGTTTCCGTGCTGGTGTTTCGTCTTGAACCAGGTACTTCCACACAGGGACTGGCACTGGAACTTAGAACTGTATACAAATATAAGAGTTGATGCTGGCTGTTGCCCATTCGTTTATTGTTTTTGAATACGTTGAAAGCTGAGGAACCACGAGAAAGACTTTGAACTCTCGTGGCAACTTCAAAAAGAAGCATAAACAACAATTGTATTGTTGGATTGTAAATACATGATCATTAGTCCTACCGGTCGTCGTCAAAAGAATTGGTTAAACAGGTACTGGCGGCATTGCGAATCTAAAACGGCTCACAACGCCAAAGATGACGAATTTCTCGTAATGTTATAAGACGGCACAGCGGGCTCAACAACGAGCATTGGATAAGCTCGGGGATCAAGGTTTGAGTTCTGTCCAATAAGATGTGGCTCACTTATTTGAACATCAAGATGCACGCAGTGAGGATCTCAATTTGCTAGAAAAATAAGTCAAAGAGAAGGATAAAAAAGCAAAGGAGCGACAACTTAAATTACCGGTCACTCAACTGGCTGCTTCTGAAGCCACTTAATCAGAAACGGAGGCTTTCCGAGGAGCTGTGAAAACCAAATTAAACGAGGATAAAGTTAAAGAGGAGAAACTTTTTCATCAAAACGTCGATAATGGTTGTATCACTGTCTTACAAAATAGTCCACCTGATAGAACCGGAAAATGGTTACAATGAGATTTTAATTTTTTTTTACAAAAAAACTTCCTAAAATGATGTAGGTGATAAATCAACAAGATCCAATCCTTCAAGAGAGTTACCATAACATCTTAGCAGCGCTAGAAATGTTCAGTAAACTCAGTACTCATTACTGTAAAGTTACTGCTAATTGGTAGATGGTAACAACACCTCAAGATGAATCTTTTACTTGATATGATGGCAAACTTAAAGAGTAAATTACGTTTAAATAATATCTTCAGAGAAAAAAGACATTATATTGTTTGCTTCTACCCTTGACGACTGAAACTGGATCTGGTATCTTGGAACCAGTATCCCCTATTATCAAAATCAAGCATACATCTTCTCACGATTAAAAGTGCTAATCGCTTCTAAACAAGCCGGTAAAGCAGGCGTGGAACGCAATAACGAGATCATAGAAATAGTAAACCAATCGTAAAACGGAACATTAGTTACGCGTAATCAATACCTAATATTGGACTGAAAATTGATTTATGTATAATTCTGTAATAAAGAAATATCAATAGAAGATTCAACGTTGTTGTTTTATTCTCATTCTGCAAGTTCTACAGTAAGATATAATCCGCTGTTACAATCGGGTCAGAAATCATCTTAAAAGTTCGATTTCGGCTGAAATTTGGAATAAATAGTTTTTAAATATATTACTAAAACACTTGTATTATTTGACTACAGAATTTCCATTCATCATATGGCAAGTCAGCACGATAATTTCTGGTGGTGATAACAATACCGATATTGTCGCGGAAACGTAACGGTTGACAACCGCTAATAGTCAGGATGCGGTCAATATTATAATAGAACCGAATTTCCTAACTCGGCACACCAGGATCACCCTAGCTGGTAATTACATGGTGAATTTTGTTGAGATCTCTCGATCGGGTCTGTGCTTCGTTTTGCGGTTGAGATTGTTAAGGAAACAGCGCGCACAAAGTTAACTATCGATTCTTATTACCATTATCAACATTTGGCCTTCAACTGCGCGATTGTCCAAGGGTCATCATCTTCGGTGGCGCTGCGTCAAATGTAATTCGTCTGAGAGCGATTAACGTACATCCCGTGTCGTTGATGCAACGCCAACCCAATATTTGTATTTAGTATCCCGTCATGAACATGTATACGATTTCCGAAATCACCAAATTGCTACCAGACCAATCTGGAATGTCAGCTTACTATCTTAACCTGTGTAAAACAATTGGTATGGGTTAATGTTATAAAACCATGAAACCAAGACGTAGAGCGAGACGTAAAATCATCCTTAGATTTGTATCGACTTTCGTTTCTTAAAATTCGTACAGTACTAGCCGATTTAGCTTCTAAATCCGTGTTGATCGCTCTTATTACCACATAAGCGGGAGAGACCGGAGCGGACATCAGTAGGGACAGCCATAAGACAAAATAATTTTAAAAATACAATAATAACGAGTACAATTATTGGTAATGTTGGTATGCAGAGCACCCAACGCACACAACCGAAAAATACGAGCAATTTAAATAAGGAATTCAAACATTCCATCGAAAAAACTATGGATAGAATGTTGGCTCAATTCAAACAGATTTTTATCAGATTTCGAGAGGAGTGTAGGTGGGAGTGTGCGCAGTCAATGTACCAGCATCGACGTAAAATCGCTTTTGGAAACTATAGCCGAACACGTCAGGAAAGTTCAGCGAAACAGCTATGTTTGGGTTATGATGGATGTCACAGAACTGGTCGTCACCACGACCAAATAGCGAGTTTGTCACAGAATTAGGCGAAAATTGAACTTATTTTCTTCTTGATTTACAAACTAATCTCACCATTTTTTTTGTTTCGTCGTACATGCGTTGCCTGGGGTGAATAAGTGGTTTTTCCCAAGGTAAGCGGCGTGTAACGATTTGCATGTGCCTGATTTTGAATTACATGAAATCCGGAACATTTGTTTCACGTAGTGCACGGTAATCTTGCCGTGATTTCTGCTCACCTATTTGAGGGTATATAAGGCAGAATATTTATGATCAATATTACGGGACCTAAAGTATCTAATCACAGGATAGATAGCTCGTCTTTCAATCTCCAGCCAAAGGGGTGAGTGTTAAATTTATATTTCGTTTTATTGTGAATTTTATTCAGTTTATCATTTCATATAATGATGTCTTTATTGCAATGCAGATTTTAAACGTGAATATTTGGAATTACTAGTCACTATTAGTCTTTAAATGCAATAGCGTAATCTAAGTTGTAGATTGTTGTAGAAAAAACTATTATTAGTTTGGTTTCTTTATTGTAGCTGATAACGCATCTGATAACGTCTGATAACGCATCTGATAACGTCTGATAACGAATCTGATAACGTCTCTGATAACGCATCTGATAGCATCTCTGATAACGCATCTGATAACGTCTGATAACGCATCTGATAACGTCTGATAACGAATCTGATAACGTCTCTGATAACGCATCTGATAGCATCTCTGATAGCATCTCTGATAACGCATCTGATAACGTCTGATAACGCATCTGAAAACATCTCTGTTAACGTCGGCTGATAACATCTCTGATATCGTAGCTGAAATTGTTGCTGATTTATTGTGGAATCGAATTGAAGTATCTGACTGTCTGTCTGTCAGATTGTCTGTCCGTCTACATCTGTCGTGACGTGTAAATATCCGGAAATCTAGACGTCCGAGTGTCGGAACTGTCTAGAGTTGTAAACATCCGGGGCGACATCTAAGGTATTGAGGAACGTTGGTTCTAGTAGATGTTGTATGCTGTCTGTACGTATAACTGTGGTGGATCCGTGAAGGGCAAGTGACCGATAAAAGTATTGAGTCAACCCAAGGTCTTCGGGGAAACTGGGCGGCGATTCAACTGTGGGTGAATCGTACGGTTATACAGGGGCGGGACACATGTGTGTGTTGCAATTGTAGTACAATTGAATATATTGTTGTATTTACATGGTTACTTCAAATCACAATAGTATTTCAAGGCATTGCATGATTCTCAATGAAAAGCTAGCAACTTGATTAAATACATGTATATGTTCGTGCTAGTTGTCGCAATCCATACGTGCGATAGTATAGTTTGATGTTTGTGTTTATTATCGTAATTTATACTTGCGTTAATATAACTTTTGTAAAGGTTCTTTGGATCTGTGTATAGTCCAATAGATTCCTTTGTATCTGTGTTTTATTTTGTATTAATATTTCATTTATTCATGTATTGTGAATGGTTGTGAGTGTAATTGTGGGTTGAACGCACGAGTTATTGTGTTGATACATCATTATTTTTCATTAATAACTTATCTCATAAATTTATATTTTCTTTCACATATTGTGTTTGTGTTGTTCATTTGATCCACCATCCTCTCGGTAACAATTCTGTTACAATGGTGTCAGAAGTGGGATCGCTGGATTAAGTGAACTGTCAATCATTTTTGTGAAAGTATACATTAGAATGTTTTATATTTGAGCGAGACCTTCTTGACAAGATAATACTCAAGTTGGGGTTTGTTTTCGTTTAGTTTATCTAGGTCCGTGTATCCAGTATAAACGTGTGTAAAGCATTGGTTTGGTTACCTATTTATATTTATATTACAATTTGTCATGTCATCCCTTAAGGACTTGGTTGCCTTAGGCAAAGATTTTGGATATGAAGGTGAAAGTTTAAGGAAATTTATTCAAGAAGAACAAGCCCGGGAAAGAGAAGAAAGGGTAAGAGCAAGGGAATTAGAAAGGGAATTAGAAAATGAAAAGGGGGAGGCCGAAGAAAGGAAACGGGAATTAGAAAGGGAAGCCGATGAAAGGAAACAGGAATTAGAAAGGGTAGCCGATGAAAGGAAATGGGCCTTTCAAAGGGAAAAGATAGAATTAGAGAAGCAGGCCGAAAGGGAAAAGATAGAATTAGAGAAGCAGGCCGAAAAGGATAGGATAGGATGGAAAATAGAAGCGGAGCAAAAGCGAATAGAGTTAGATGAAAAAGCAAAGCAACGGGATCATGAGCGTAAGGTAGAGTTAGCAACATCTGGAAGAGAGCACGATTCTGCCTTTAGCAAATTAAAAGGCCCACATTACCTCCCTTTGACAATGAAAAAGATAATATGGATAGTTATCTTCATCGGTTTGAGCGGTATGCCGAAAACTAGAAGTGGAGTCAAAATGACTGGGCATTGCATCTGAGTGCTCTATTAAAGGGTAAAGCACTGGATGTATACTCGCGACTTCCTAGAGTCGATGTGTTTAAGTACGACGTCCTAAAGGAAGCACTTCTCAAAAGGTACGAGCTCACTGAACAGGGTTTTCGTAAAAAGTTCAGGTATAGCAAGCCCGATAAGGGAGAAACCTTTGGTCAGTTCACCGTTAGAATTGCGAACTATTTTGAGCGGTGGATTGAATGCGGCAAAGCGGTGAAAACGTTTGAAGGGTTGACTGATTTCTTGATCAAAGATCAATTTTTTAATACAGTTGGGCGAGAATTAGATCAATTTCTGAAGGAGAAAGTCTTCACAAACGTAAAAGATATGGCTAAGCAAGCCGATTTCTTTGCCGAAGCTCATGGGGGAACCCAGAATGTGGTTTTAAAAGATTTTAAGTCTGGAAACCAGTCTGCGAGACCTATGCCTAGGGAGCTTGTAAAATCAGCTGAGGTAAATAGGTCAGTTAGGAATCCAGTTATTCAGCGTCTGCAATGTTTCTTGTGTAATGCATGGGGTCATGTTCAAAAAGACTGTCCTAAAAGAAAGGGACTTGTACATAAGATAGCAGTGGCTATACAAAGTAAAGGTATATCTGATAATATCGTACAGGTAGAACCTTGTATTCATTTGCTTGGCACGTGTCTTTTTCCCGAAGCGCGTGTACCAACCGCGAGAGGGTTTGTCAACGGTCGAGAAGTCGTAGTATTACGTGACACTGGTTGCACTGGCGTAGTGATCAAACGTAGTCTCGTGCAGGATAACCAAATGCTCGGGTGGGAGTCCCCATGTATGTTACTTGATCAGACGATCGGTCGCATTCCCGTAGCAAGGATCACGGTAAAAACACCTTTCCTAACGGGAACTGTTGATGCCCTTTGTATGGAAAACCCTATTCACGATCTGACGATCGGTAATGTTGAAGGTTCCCGTCTTCCAACCATGGCCGATTTTAAAATACCTTTGGCTCAGGCAGTCGAAACGCGAGCGCAAACACGGCTAGAGAAAACCGCGTTTCATAAATTAATAGTCCCTGAATCGATCTCCGGAATTTCGCGTGATGATTTCAAACAAGAGCAAGAACGTGATGAATCCATCAGAACAATTGTTGAGAAAATCACGTCCGGCGCGATTAAGCACTGCAAGCGTGGGGGTAGCTCGAAATTCGTACGCAAGAACGGATTAATTCATAGGGAGTTTAGCGCTCGGAAGGGTAAGAAGTATTGGCAAGTGGTCGTACCCCAGAGATATAGATCTCAAGTACTTAGTGTGGCGCATGAGTCAAGCATGGCAGGACACCTAGGTAAGGCTAAGACCACTAGCAGGGTAGTCGCTGAATTCTACTGGCCAGGTGTTAATGGCGATGTCACACGGTTCTGTAAGTCGTGCGACGTATGTCAGAAAACCGTCTGTAAGGGAAGTGTCACAAGGGTGCCCTTAGGACAGATGCCATTAATAGATACACCGTTTAAAAAGAGTGGCAGTATATATTGTAGGACCAATACACCCGGGTACCGAAAGAAAGAATCGGTATATTCTTACTCTGGTTGATTACGCGACCAGATACCCCGAAGCCGTAGCGTTACCAACTATTGAAACGGAAAGGGTAGTTGAAGCAATTAGAGACGCACCAAAGCCAACCAATAAAACGCAGGTAAGATCATTTCTAGGTCTAGTAGGTTTTTATAGAAAGTTTATACCGAACTTTGCAGCCATTGCTAGCCCGCTGTCTGATTTGACCAAGAAGGGGCAACCAAACAAAGTTGAATGGGGACCGCCACAAGATAAAGCATTTTGTACTCTGAAAGAGAAACTTGTTATTGCACCTATATTAAAATTGCCAGATGTCAGCAAACCTTTTATTCTAAGAACAGATGCTTCTGAAACTGGGTTGGGGGCAGTTTTACTGCAAGAGCAAGACGACAGTAAGTTACCCGTAGCTTACTCGAGTAGGAAATTGCTACCCATGGAGAAGAATTATTCCGTCATAGAAAAGGAATGTTTGGCCGTAGTATGGGGAATTGGGAAGTATCACGCATATCTATTTGGGAGAGATTTCGTTCTCGAGACTGATCACCAACCCCTACTGTATTTAAACAAGGCCAAGGTCGCTAACGCTCGTTTGATGCGTTGGGCGCTAACACTACAACCTTATCGTTTCCGTGTAGAAGCAATAAAGGGAGTTGAAAATCTAGGTGCACACTACTTGAGTAGGGCAAGCAGCAGAGAGGGTGAGCCGGACAACATTTTTAAACAAGTTTTCACTGAAATCAGGCTTCTACGGCCAAGATGTGGTGAATCGGATACAAGTTTTCAATGAAATCAGGCAAATAAATCATTGATTAGGCAAAAAAAAATCAATGAAATCAGGCAAAAAATAATAATGAAAAATCAATGAAATCAAAAACTTTTCAAGAGATTACAACGTCGTTGTCACTCACCCTCTCAACCGAATATTTGATCCAGTCCGATACGATATCGTGTCCGAGGGTCATAGGACGAAAATCACTACGACTTTACAAACAGACTAATCGCTAACACCTCGTCTTGTAAATCAATCAGATTATTAGACTGGTCAGTGAGTTTGAAATTAATTCTGGTTAATGAATTATTATGACATCGCATATAGACTGGATTAGTTGGATCCTCAATAATTAGAAATCCTGGAGGAGCTGTTGGTGCAAACGAATATAAAATATATCCTTGCTGAGCTTGATTTGATCGTTCTAAATTTATTTGATAGCTTCCTTCGATCACATCACACACTAAATTGATTGCTATCACCGATGAAATATTCACATTGAACGGAGCAATATGCCTGCCGCCACCATCTGGGTCATTATTATGTTTGAGGGTTTTTATTTCCGGTGATGTTGTTTTTTTCCATGCATCATGAATTATTTTAAAACCAACATCGATGGCATCACTGAGAAGTTTTTTTAGTTTTGGTACGTTATATCCTGGTAGATTGAATGTGGGGATATCTTCAACGCGGATTTTATAATCTGATGCAAATCCGTCTCTCGATATGGGATTATCTTCATCTAATATATCCTGAATAATTTTTAAATTAAATGTTTCCATATCGTCGATAATTTTGTTGCATGTTTCTACGACGCTGATAAATTCATCTCGGGTGAGAGAGCCGGATTTAAGAGATATTAACAACAGCGAAAAATCATTATTCATTGCCTTGAAATTGTCATTGATTTTAAGATCGTGAGCAGTAAGAAATCTCTCTCCCTTATTTATTATATTGTGAAGGATATTAAAAAAATCTGTAGTGACTTGGTGATCTTTATAACTTTTTACTGGATTATCAGATTTTATCCTGTCGGTGATATAATCAGTTTTTTTGTGGTTCTGGTAAATCAACGGTTTTTCCCCCGGGTGGTAATTCAGGCCAACCTAACACTGTTCTTATTGAGCTTTGATAGATATCTACGACATATCCTTCTGTGCTTATTTCAATGGCAGATGATAGCGTCGGCACATGAACTGTTATAGCGATTTTTGATTCTTTTCCAGTAATCGATTTTATTCTACGCGCGAATTCATCATTGATTTGTTCGATTTGGTATGACCCGGTTGGTATCGAAACGACGTTCCAGTCTGGGGTTCCGTCGGGTTTATTCTTATTTGCAAACACTAAAGAATTATTGGGTTGTTGACCACCAAATGATTTTGATCTGATATTAGGCCAGCTATGATACACTCGTAATTTTGCTAGCGCTATCTCCTTCACTGGGACCGGAGAGGGGAAATTCACACTGAATTCTGGATTCGTTGAGGTTATTGAGATCATGCTGGTTTGTACTGGGTTCGTGTTCTCCACTATTTGTTGAAGTAATTCCATCGGTGTTGTCATTGTTATTATACTCATGTTTTTGTATTTCTAATTTTGACATCGCAGAATCATATATATCTACCATCGCTGAAAACTCACTCTCTGATATAATTGTATCATCGAGAGATGACGATATCAATGAGGATAATTGCGAGCATGCAGTGGACACAACATGAAATTGAATTATGTAGTCTTGTAGTTTCCGTTGGCTGCATGATGATATTTTTTTTGTGATTATTGAAATAATTCCAGCGATTGTTGTTGCCGCAGAAATGCAAATTGGAACAGCTATCGGAGCCATCATTGTCACTGAAGACAGTATAATACCAGCTCCGGTGATTACACCACTCACTGAATACACGGTAACATCAATTGCGGTAATTCTCCTGCGATATTCTTTTATTTTCATTGCATACTCCTCAGACAGGGTTTTGAGTCTAGTTTGAAATTCTCTGACCTGATCATAACGATATTGCGATGATGAAATCATTTTTTATTTTAAATACGCTAGCGTTTTCAATTACGATTTACTTAAATCCGCTACGAATTCCACATACCATGTTGTTGTAACCCTAACCAAATTTGTATCAGTATATGTGATTGTGAACTTTTCAGTTGTATTCTTGTCGATGATCGTTGAAATCGTATTATTGACCCTGGATGAACTGGACGATGAAATATTAAATTGAGTCAATGGTGTCACTAGTGTTAATCGATAAATACCCTTAACGGTTGCAGTGATATATAATGTGTTGTTTGTAGGTGTCCACTCAAATGATCCGTGTTGGATTGTATATACTATGTTGTTGGTTTTCTCATGAGGGATTTTTGTTTTTTCAATGACTGTTATCATCCTCGAAAGATCACCTTTGACGCCTTCGATGAAGTTTTTGGTCTCATCGATGGATTTTTTAATATCAGGGAGTTTTATTTCAATTTTATCTAACGGGGTTCCAATAAATTTATCAATGGCGTCGGTTGTTGTTTTTGTTGCTTCGTTGATAACCTTTTGATCATCAACAAACGTTTTAATTTCAGCGATAGATGGTGTAACTACAATTGGAGACCCAAAGAACTTTTGAACGACATTTCTACGGAAACTATTGTAGTTTTTTAAATGATCGTCAAATTCTTTATTGTATTCAGTGAATTTATCTGTAATAGTCGAGAAGAGTACACCCGGTTTGAGTTTACCCTGATCGGAAAATAACGCAACGGTATCCTCGATTGCGTTTTGTTGTTTAACTAAAATATCATCCAGAGAAATATTACTAGATTTCAATTTACCCTGTTTGTCTTGAAATACAACTATCTCATTAGGATCAACATTTACTAAATTCAACGTCTCAGCGATTTCATCTTTAATTTTTTTTGTTATATCCTTGATAGAACCAGGGGTTGCAGTGTCATCGGGTTTGGGTTTCAAAGATCTCCCCCAAATATCAATCATGTTATTGTAAAACTCTTTCTCTCTCTAAAAAGCGATTACTAGTGTAGTCATTTACGACAATATGAGGTGGTTTTCTAGATGCTGAAATAGCATCAAGGACATTTAATACTTCACTGCCGCATATTGGTGGGTCATTGATTTGTTGTGTTGGTAGCGTAGAATACCAAGTCTTCATTGGAAAATTTTTTATATAACGCAAAAACTCTTTTGGCGGGGCTAATCCATATGAATCAAAATAAACAATCCCACGTGGATCAATAGCGTATGCAACCCAGTGAGTTCCAGGTCCGGTGCTGTTATCGAGATTAATAATACCTGTTTCAGTTTTGTTTGGTTGATGTGGTAATTGATCTTTCATAAAAACACCTCTGAAATTTTTAATCGCTAGGTTTTTAGCAGCATCCATTAAATCAAAATTGGACATAGGAACCATTAATAAACCGTTCCTGGTAGTCTCAGGCCTGATCCGTGAACGAATCTCCCGCTGTACCATGAATACGGGGTTCCTGGTAGTCTTAGACCCTTTCCCCTTTTTTTATAACCCTGTCCAGTTGCTTTTTTCAACGCCATTCCTGCTGCAGTACCAACGGCTCCTAACGCCGCTGCTTTAGCTACTGCTGGGGCTGCTGCTGCAATCAATGCTGGTATTGCAGCTAACAATGGAAATATACCACCCGTTTTCATCATATTTTTGATAGCAGCCGCAGAAAGAGTAATCTGAACACCTTTTTTGGCTGCAAGTGCATCATTGAAATGTTTTATTTGACGAGTTGTCAGCGATAATTTATTTGCACCACCAGTCATTTGATTAGGTTTCAACGTGATTGTGGTTCCACATTTTTTAGCCGATTCTGATTGCAATTTTTTGATTTGACCAGGAGTTAACGCAACACTAATAACACTATATGACATTATACATAATAGATTGATTCTAATGGAAAAATCGTTCAAAGATTTTCTACAGGCGCATCTACCACTCTCATTTTTCCTCCAACACCTTCAAGTAGCATTGATTTATCACTGAGAATGACAGCAACCGCTCTATAATTAGCAATACCACCAGGGGTTACACGGGCTCTAAAATGTATATCAACGACAGATTGTCTCATCAAATCAAGATGTTCCAGAGAAAAGTAATAAATCGGATAGAGGCTTTTGAAATCCAATTGTGATATTTGTAGACCGGTATCCACATTTTGATCACGTGCCATAAATGACAACAATCTATGATAAACTCGTGCAATATGATTTTCTGTGTAATCAAGTTGTATATCCTCGGATGGTTCCTGCTGGCCGTTTATTCTCAGTGAGACCTCTCTAACACCTAACTGATCAAATATCATATGGCTGGAGAGTTGATTGCCAACTCGTGTGTTATCCTGTAACGCAATAAATATATGACGTGGCGCAGCAACACCTTGTTTTGATGCTAGGTTCCACGTGAATAACCCGTTCAGCTCTGATTGCTTCACATCTGTACTCACTGATAACCAACTCAACAACGACTTTCCCCCTTGGTCCATAAATGATAGTAATCGTTCTTCTGCGGTGAATGCTGGAGTCAACACTGGCATCCACAATGATATTTTTGTTAAATTGACTTTACCGGCATCATCATTTATATGTGCTGCAGCTGGGTTTGATGGAATCCTCCAGATTGCGTCATTATCATCACCCTTTCGTGCAAGCGATACTGTATGCTTCGCTCCGTAGATAACTTTTCTGACGTTTCTACAGAATCCAAATATGTGATGCAGTGGAATCGCGCATGAAAATGATTTACGCGCTCCTTGCAACATTGCGTTTCGTGTTGCAGCTCCTAGATTGAAATTATCATCTTTGTTTATAATCATATTCTCGACCTCAGCATCACTATTATCACGTTTTTTTGGTCGTCTTACAACAAATTGATTTCCACCAGCGGTATTTGTAACATCTTTTGCAAACATCATAGAAGGTCCTGCTGATCTTGTATAATCATCAGAATATCTCGCTAGCCCGATTATTGTTGTAGCCACATCAACATCACGATCTATCGACTCAATTTCTTTTCCATCAATGAGATATCTAGCACTTTCAAATAACGCCATAATACCATTATTGACAAAACCGACTTGAGTACCAGCTGGATACGGTGCTGGTACAGCAGCAGTATCAGCAGCTGTTACAATTTCTCCTTCGATTTCAATAAACGCTTCACAGGGCAAAAAGTATTTACTGGTATCATGGACTTGAAGATCAATTCTTGCTCGACTATTTGAGTCTATGGCATGATAGGCGTAATATTGATAATCGCGTACAGAATCATCCTTGCCAACTGGGGCGTCTATATCAAATGCTGGATCACGTGACTTTTTGAACATTTTATTCTATTTATCAGAGTCTAAATCGGATTTTCAACGCTAGCGTTTTCTAAAGCCACTTCCTGCTATCATATTTAAGTCGGGAGTTAAAGCCATTGACGCTAGTTTTTCATCTACTGCGTTATTTATAATTTTACTAACACTTGCAGGCATTTCTTCTGTGGACGGTAACGGTTTCTTTTTTCGCCTCACTAATGATGTTATTTTATTCTTTGCAGTTGAAAACGCCTTTCCTGCAAGATCTCCAACAGTACTAATACCCTTATCACGAATAACATCAATGGCTTTCATTGATAACTGTTTAGCTAACGGCATCACTTTTGGAGCCATTCTTGAAAAGAATCCTAAAATAGTATTGCCGAGGCCATCTCCATAGTATGCTTTATAAACTGGAAACCGTGAATTAACTACATAGACGAGGGTTGGTTTATCATGATTGTAATGTATGATCATTATTATAAAAACAATAGTGTTTTCAATTGTTATTTAATCGCTGTGATACCCATCTGCTAACTCGTCAATGAAATCTCGATATGTTTTGATATCCATGATACCGCCGGCAAATAACCGTCTACAGATATCAGCTGCTTCATTAATTATTTCTGGAGAGTTATTTCCAGCTCGGAACCCTCCTACAAGAACTTCTAATCGTGATATATCATTGATAACACTATCAGGACAGAAACTAATCCTTGGATTTTGCAGTCCACTTCCGCTATAACCAGCTGCTTCATCTATTTTTTCTAAATCCGTTTCTTGTAAATAATCATCATTAGGTTCTTCTTGTTTTTTTTGTCTTCGTGTTGGTGTTTGACGTCGTTCTTCTAAATCATCATCATCATCATCAGGTGGTAGTTGTTGTTTTTTTTGTCTTCTTGTTTGTCTACGTGTTGGTGTTTGACGTCGTTCTTCTAATTCTCGTTGTCGCTCTTCTATTTGTTCTCTTTTATAATTACTAATTCCCCTTTGAAATTCCTTGTACCCCATCTCATCCTTATTCAAACGACCAATCCCTTTATTTAGTTTATACAAATTATCGGGCCAATCATTACTTGATATTCTATCATTCTTATACTCGTCCTTTAAAAAATCTTTTTTTGAATTATAGCTTTGAGCAGCAAAATCACCAAAAGCTCGATAATCCTTTGATTTGAATAAATTAAATTGTTTTATTACTATTTTAGCATGATCAGTAAATTTATCCAACAGAGAAACAGTCGTTTTTTTCGGATCAGTTTTTTCAGTTTGTTCAGTTTTCGCTGCTATTTTTTCAAGTACAGAAATAAGACCCTCTTCTTTTCTCTTACCGTCAAGATCATCTCCCAGTATAGCACGCTCTACCCCTTTCGTTGCTGTGGTTACTGGTTTAAACAACTCTTCAGACCCTAAAGCAAAATCCGTTTGTAAACTCTGTCGTTGTTGTAGTTTATTCCGTACAGAGTCACGAATTGGTACAAATCTCCTGATTGCATCCAGTCGTTCACGAGCCAATCGGGTTGTTAATGCTTCTTTGACCATTATTTGAAATCGCAAACCATTTTTCAATTGCAAAACACTTGGCATGTCAGATGATTTTTAATATCACCATGGAAGTGTTATTTGATTGTTTTAAGGGCGTTATCAATGATGGAGAAAGTGTCCAAATTGTATATAAAATAAATAATACTGTCACTTCCTCCACTTTTTTGACATGTCGGATGATTTTTAACACCACCATGGAGGTGTTATTTGATTGTTTTAACAGCTCTATCAATGATGGGGAAAGTGTGGAATTTCATATAAAAATAATTAATATCACACTTTCCCCACTTTTCCATTGATCAATCTGACACATCGTCCATCGATTTTTGACATACTTCTTGAGGGTCGGCTAAAAAAAATGATAATAGTCGGGCAATCAAAAAATGATAAGGGGTCAATGATAAAGGGTCGGGTAATCAATTTTCTTGAATTAACGCCCGTAGGTTTCTAATTTTAGAGTTGACTTCTTTTTTCAATTCGTATTCGTTACCTAATTCTTTTCGTATCCCTTCTACGATAGTATACAACGGAACGAACACACTGATGTCACTGGAAAATGAAAGAGAGTCTTTAATAGAATTCTGAATTCTTTTGATGAGTGCATATTTCTTGGGTAGCATATATTTATTGTTGTTAACTCCGTATTCTATATCCTGAAAATCAGACACAATTTGATCAGGATTTAACCCATCTGATAGTTTGATATCCTGATTTTTCAATTTTGCTATTTCAACTATGATGCTATTCATGTTTTCAGAATTCATTATTCTATAGCAATGACATATCTCTAATTGAAAAATACATAACTAAATCGAACTTTTTGTCCCGTCCCTTTTGAAATCGCAGATCGACAAACTCCCTCTGCAACTCTTTGAACAGAAGTTGGACAAATATCGAAGTGCCTACCGGCGCTGGTTATTGATTGAAATATTTTCTCTTCGTTAGTTATTGTATTCAAAGATTTCACAGGTCTCCTCCAAACCGTTTTGCATTTTCCAGTCTCTCCTCGTTTGGAATTCTCACTCAGTGTGATAGCCTGCAGATTTGATACAGAATTATTCTTTGGATTAGAATCCTTGTGATCAATAACAAAACCATTTTTGATTAATCCATTAAAACATTCATACACGAAACGATGATTGTGATAAGTTTTCTTTCCAGCGCTAAACCTCAAATACCCTTGATTACTCACAAAACCGACCGGTTTTTTCAGCCTACGGTTTCTTACAACACCATCACTGGATGCTTCATAATTTGTAATCACTGGATGTGGTCTGAATTCTTGGTTCATATATACTATTCTATTGTTTGTCTAATTCATTGTTTGGTTTAATGATTACATCACTGGAGAACCTTTCGATGTAGTCTTGCGGAGTTCTTATGATTTTGTCAGTGACGTTATCAGGGTCAAAGACTTTTTCAGGGTCATAATTTCTGATGGATTGTCCATTTTTGATTCTTTTATCATAATAACGCTTCAATTCCCTATATCGCTTACCACCGCAATCAATACACAATTGTGATCTTCCCTTAACCCCAACCCCACATCGAATACAGGATAACGGACCAAGTCTCCCATGTCGAAAACTTTGCATATGATACCTACAGTACTCATTTTTTCTGCATGATTTGTTACACGGGGTTACATTTCCCATCATGAGCCATTTGCACTGGTTCATTATATATAAAACTTTCATTTAAATACTTGTTTTATGTATAGCATGAAGGAGTTCAAGAGATTGACTTCGAAAAATGCTAAATTCAATACCGATAGAGAGTTTAAGAGATTGTTGAAAATCAGTCCTAAATTTAATATCGATAGACCTAAAAAAACGTCCAATAGACAGAAACAACGTCCAAAACGTCCAAGAGACGGAAACATGAAGGAGTTTAAGAGATTATTGAAAATTAGTCCTAAATTTAATCGCGATAGACCCAAACAACGTAACAAACGTCCAAGAGACGGAAACATGAAGGAGTTTAAGAGATTATTGAAAATTAGTCCTAAATTTAATCGCGATAGACCCAAACAACGTAACAAACGTCCAAGAGACGGACCCTGGAAGGATGCTCAATTCAATCTTGATATAGTTTCTAATACACCCAAGAATAAAATTCTTGATAAAGCCATCAGAGACTGTTTTAATGAATTCAAGCGTGATGGAGCATCTTATTGTTGGTCAACATTTCGAATTGATGGTGTTGTTGACGCTACCATGAATGATGAAAAAGCAGCAGTGATCATTTCACGTGTTGGAGAAAAAAGTCATTTTTTCCGAATCAAATTCATTATCCGTGAGGATGGAAAATGGATCATTAGGGATAAATTTGAACCTATCTTGAAAGGCAAAAAAACTATCACTGTGAATCAGGATTCCAAACCGGGAATTTTGACCGGAATTGATAAACCCTACTACGAAAGATCTTATCCTGTCACAGCAGTTGTTTACGGGATCTATCCGCTCAATGAAAAACCTGATATTGCAAAACTAGCACCCATGAAATATTCGACAGGGCTTAATTGTGTAGCAGAACGAATAATAGAACACTTCACAAATGCGTCCCGGGGAAATAAACTCACTGATCTAAGACGAAAAAAAATAACCGAATGGGAGTTCACGGTAAAAGAGCATGGGGCAACAATTCAGGATATAACTAAATTAGAAACATCATTGAGATTTCCAATATCAGTAAGAACAATCACCGGAGAAGTATTAAAAGAACCGAAATATCAATCAAAAAAAGGAACCCCAATTGAAATTATTGATCACAACGCACACGCGTGGTCATCTGCAGTAACAATATTTCCACGGGATAGAACCGTAAAATATCTCCCCCAAACTCTGTTTGGAACAGAAGAGTTTTTTTCAGAGCAGAAATTATTTGATGCTATTTACCATTTGAGTAAAAACGATCCTGTGTCAATGTGGCTATTTCATAGTACTTCAGACGAAGAATGTAGATTTGATCAGTTTGTAAAGCCCAACGGAGAATTATATCGTACTGAAGAACTGCATAATCAAATGAAACAACTGGCTAGTGAGTTTTCTGAGGACGGGGAGGAAATCGAAGATCAATTATTAGCAAACTGTTTTACAGTACCATCCATTGCAGCACATTTTGCTAGAAAGAAAAACGCGTGGAAACCAACACGAAGTGAGTTCTTATCAGATGTCAAATTGTCCTGTCTTGAATACGGCCATGGAGGATTATGGAATACAAAATACACCGCTGATACCGTTATTTCAGTTGATATGATTGCGTGTTACCCAGGAAGTTTTCTTGGGTATGGAGAATGCAAGAAATATTTCAAACGATTTGGACACCCTACACACGAAATGACCCGTGTTGCTATTAATGGACCACTGCCTGATTTTGATTTAACCGGATTCGCTTGTTTGGTATCATTTGAAATGGCTGAAGGACTTCATCCGTGTAGTTATCTTTGGATTGGTAAACACATGTCTGAAAAACACTGGATGCCAATAGTGTTATTACGGTATATGCTTGATTGTAAGATGTTAAAATCATTAATTGTCAGTGAAGCAATTATATCCTATCAAGCACAGAAATCAGTCTGGTTACCACAACCTGATCTAGAAAAAATAATTAGCGAAGAGCGAAAACTGTTTCCTGATTTTAATGAACAACAAATCATGGATTGGTCCCAACAGTTATTTGAAATCAGAAACAATGAAGCAAAAAATCTTGGACGAAGAATAATCGGTAAATTCACTCAAGGTGGCAAAGATGACAATACGAGATATTCTTCACGATTGATTATAGACAACGCTGAATACGATTTTGTAATGGCGGATTTAACGAATAAAGGCCTATATGTCAATCGTAAGGACGCATTTATGTCCGATGGAACCAAATTGGGTACAATTGTTACTTACAATGATGGATACAATCCGCAGTACACACATTTGAGAGCTTCTATGCTCGGTTATGCTTCTATTAATCTGTTTTCGATGATCAATAAATTTCCTAACACCGCAGTTAGAGTTGCCACTGACTCATTTTACATAAACAGCAAAATGGTTGATTTTAAGGCTACTGGCAACGAGAATTGGGGATCATGGAGAATTAAGAAAGAAATGATTCATGATTATATTCCATCAGCAGATGTTACCATTGAAAATAATTATCGGAATCTCAAAGAGATTCAATCAGAATTTTCTAGTGCACCACCGATTTCTGATCCAATCTGTAGATATAAAACAGTTTATTTAAACGGCTGTGGTGGGTCAGGAAAAACAACCCGGGCAATTGAGTTATTTCGTAGAAACGCTAGCGTTTCTAACATGATTGTGCTAACACCGACTCACAGACTTGCAAGAGAAATGATACAGAGAGGGGTAAATGCCTGTACCTATCATAGTTTTTTCCGATGGAAAGGAGATAAATGGACTCCTGAGCGCATGGGAGAGAAATTTATTCCTGAAATTATCATTTGGGATGAAATAGACACAGTGCCATTAGATGTATTAAAAATATTTCTTGAGTGGTTGTTATTAAAAAATACAAAAGTCGTCATGTGCGGTGATCACGGCCAACCACCACCATTTGTCGGTGCATCTCCACATGAATGGCTAAAGGGTTTTGTAGACTACTATGAAGAAATTGATACTGATCATAGATCATTTGATAATGAATTAAAAGAGTTTAAGAAATTAATTAGATTACAACCGGATAGAATCCAGTGTGAAATAGCCCGTGAAATAATTTCGGAAACTCCCATGAATGAGTTTTGGGAAATGTGGAGACCAAACGATTTGATCATTGCAAGTAGAAAAATAGTCAGAGACACACTTCAGATGAAATTATTTGAATTGCATAAACAAAAATTTGCAACACTTCCAGTGCCTCTTTGTTATAGGCCATCAGATACACGAAAACAGAACATTGAAGTTGATATTCCAGGACAGAGTGAAAAGCAGATTCTCGTATTAAATGATATTGTGCTGGTTGATATCAATGTCGTTGAAGATGCATTGCGTGCTAATAAATCCCCATGGACGCTAGGATACGCAGCAACAATACACTCTTCACAGGGATTGACTATATCGGATACAATTGTTTGGATGGTAGATAATCGCATCGAATGGTCGAATTTAGTCTATCTTTCAGTATCCAGAGTACGAAAAATAAATCAACTTAGAAGAATTGTCCTGACAGAGTCAGGCGATGATAATGACACCACAATAGATGATATTGATATTAAAATGATTGATAAAAAACTCTCTGGTTACAAACAACAGGACAAAAAAAAACAACGAGAATTTGACATTGATGCTGAATTAATAATCACTTTGAAGAAACAACAGAATAATCACTGCGCAAGTTGCAATTGTATAATGCGTTGGCAGTATTCGGATAAGGATCCTCGCCAATTCACCGTTGACAGAAAAAATAATAGTCTCGGTCATGTCAGAAACAATGTGATGTTGACTTGTCTTGAGTGCAATAGACGCAAGGGTGCTAGTTAAGACCATGCGGTGGCAATTGAGTATCCTCGGGTATTATTTGTAATTGTTGTCTAGTAAAACCCCGCTGAGGGGCAGTTGAATCCAGTTTATAGACTGGAGGTCTACCCGTAGATCGTGTTATACTAGATATCTTATGTGTAGTAACACTCCAAATAGGATCAGTAGCTCTTTTTCTACCCCCTTCAAGCTCTCCTGGTTCATATAAATACCTCACAATGACATTACTACCAAGAATTGGTTCGGAAACGCTAGAATCTTTTTGTGGTTTTTCAGGTATTGATTTCTTTTTAATCGCATTGATAGGTTTCATGTTGATTGTTCTAGTAATCTCGTTATTCAGTGCAGTAATCACAGCTGGTAACCTTTTAACCCATTCACGGGATCTTTTTTCTTGGATGAATTCTTTTGCGTATTGATATCCAAATAACCGCTCAGCAAGGGTTTTATTAAACCGTTCTACAATGGCCTGATCACGATGTAGCGCAGTATGTCCTCGTCTGATAGTGATATTATGATTTTTCATTATTGATAACACTGCACCCTGAAATTCCTTGCCAGGATCAATTTGTAATAGATTTGGCCAGTGCAGATGACCTCGTCGATAAATCCTTTCAAATGCAGAAGCCACTTCAGTGGCCGATTTTGTTTTTAACGGTTCTGCTTCCTTGTATCGACTTGCAATATCAACTACGGTTAATGCGTATTTGTAACCGTGGTCATGTGGCAAAAATAATAGATCAGCCTGATGAACTTCATTGGGTCCGGTCACATCAAAATGCGAGAATTGAATTTGTTTAGGCGGTGGTAGATAAATTTGCCATAGTGCCTGTTTAGATAACCAATGAGCCGCAGTGGTTTTTTTCACTTTTGCAGCGCTAGCGAGTTTATGGATTGCTGCCTTGCCTCTCCAGTATCCTTTTGGAGAATAATAAATAGATTCCATGTTGTTATTAATTACCAGCACCTAACATCAATTTACTTTTCATTGCCGATTTGATCAAAAATGAAGCCAATTTTTCTTTGAAGGATTTATCAGGAATGGCATTCAACGCATGAATTAATTTCACATCTGCTAGATGCCTGTGTTGCAAATTGCTGCTTTTATAAGCGACATCATGAAGGTGACACGCCTTATCAATGGCGTTTATTGGTTCTTCACCGGGGTTGGGTTGATTTTGATTATTGAGTCTGATATCAAGTCTTGTTCCCGGTCCACAGTAACTATATCCTGGAAGGTGTTTTTCTCCGGGGTATTTTGCCCATGGAGTTCCAGGGAGTTTTGCTAACTTGGCAGCGATATCACCTCCTCGTTTTTTTTTAAAGGTTCCTTGGGTTTAGAAACAAATCTAAATTTCTTTGTACTACATTGTACGCATTTACCAGAAAGCGCTGATCGGTTATTTTTAGTTGTAATCGTCGTCAAGTCATCTGTGCCAGTACGCGCCTTACACTTCACACAATATAGATCCATAATTTATGTATAGAGATATGAATATAATTGATTTTTCAGCGACTAAAACAAGAGAACCAGTGAAGCATCATGCAGCGCTACCAAACTCTATTCGCGCAATTATAATCGGGCCATCTGGATCCGGTAAAACGCAATTGTTGCTCAATTTAATAATGAGATGGATGAAGTGGGATAAGTTGTATTTAATTGCCCCTAGCGTAGACGATCAGCGATGCTATGAAGTGCTAAAAGATTTTAATGAAAACGCTTCAGAGATTGCTGGTGAGGATGTTATTGAATTTATAACCGATATTGACGAGGCACCATCAGTAGAAGATCTTGATGGAAGTATTAACAACATGGTAGTATACGACGATGTAATGTTAGATAAACAAAAAAATCCTGCTAGAATATTTTCCAGAGGCAGGCACAAAAACACGGATGTGATCTATGTCACTCAACGCTACACACAAATACCAAAAGTGATTCGCGATAATTGTAATGTGTTGTGTGTGTTTAATGGAGTTGATACACATACGCTACGAAATATTTGGCAGACATGGTGCTCCGATATGGACTTCAATCAATTTAGAAATTTCTTTAGTCATGCTCAGTCTGCCCCACACGGATTTGTAACAATAAATTTACATGACCCTCGGACACGATATCGTATCGGACTGGATCAAATATTCGGTTGAGAGGGTGAGTGACAACGACGTTGTAATCTCTTGAAAAGTTTTTGATTTCATTGATTTTTCATTATTATTTTTTGCCTGATTTCATTGATTTTTTTTTGCCTAATCAATGATTTATTTGCCTGATTTCATTGAAAACTTGTATCCGATTCACCACATCTTGGCCGTAGAAGCCTGATTTCAGTGAAAACTTGTTTAAAAATGTTGTCCGGCTCACCCTCTCTGCTGCTGGGCATGATGGGAAATTGTATGGATTTGCCCAGTAATAAATCCAGATTGTAGTATAAACAGTGTAAATGTTGTAAGATATCATCAGTAGTTATTTTTCTTCTATTCTGTGTTAGTTTTAAAAATGTGTACATTTTTATTCTTAGGGGGAAGGTATTGTCACAGAATGAGGCGAAAATTGAATTTAATTCCTTCTTGATTTACAAACTAATCTCACCATTTTCTTTGTTTCGTCGTACATGCGTTGCCTGGGGTGAATAATAAAGTTAAAGAGGAGAAACTTTTTCATCAAAACGTCGATAATGGTTGTATCACTGTCTTACAAAATAGTCCACCTGATAGAACCGGAAAATGGTTACAATGAGATTTTAATTTTTTATACAAAAAAACTTCCTAAAATGATGTAGGTGATAAATCAACAAGATCCAATCCTTCAAGAGAGTTACCATAACATCTTAGCAGCGCTAGAAATGTTCAGTAAACTCAGTACTCATTACGGTAAAGTTACTGCTAATTGGTAGATGGTAACAACACCTCAAGATGAATCTTTTACTTGATATGATGGCAAACTTAAAGAGTAAATTACGTTTAAATAATATCTTCAGAGAAAAAAGACATTATATTGTTTGCTTCTACCCTTGACGACTGAAACTGGATCTGGTATCTTGGAACCAGTATCCCCTATTATCAAAATCAAGCATACATCTTCTCACGATTAAAAGTGCTAATCGCTTCTAAACAAGCCGGTAAAGCAGGCGTGGAACGCAATAACGAGATCATAGAAATAGTAAACCAATCGTAAAACGGAACATTAGTTACGCGTAATCAATACCTAATATTGGACTGAAAATTGATTTATGTATAATTCTGTAATAAAGAAATCTCAACAGAAGATTCAACGTTGTTGTTTTATTCTCATTCTGCAAGTTCTACAGTAAGATATAATCCGCTGTTACAATCGGGTCAGAAATCATCTTAAAAGTTCGATTTCGGCTGAAATTTGGAACAAAATGTTTTTAAATATATTACTAAAACACTTGTATTATTTGACTACAGAATTTCCATTCATCATATGGCAAGTCAGCACGATAATTTCTGGTGGTGATAACAATACTGATATTGTCGCGGAAACGTAACGATTGACAACCGCTAATAGTCAGGATGCGGTCAATATTATAATAGAACCGAATTTCCTAACTCGGCACACCAGGATCACCCTAGCTGGTAATTACATGGTGAATTTTGTTGAGATCTCTCGATCGGGTCTGTGCTTCGTTTTGCGGTTGAGATTATTAAGGAAACAGCGCGCACAAAGTTAACTATCGATTCTTATTACCATTATCAACATTTGGCCTTCAACTGCGCGATTGTCCAAGGGTCATCATCTTCGGTGGCGCTGCGTCAAATGTAATTCGTCTGAGAGCGATTAACGTACATCCCGTGTCGTTGATGCAACGCCAACCCAATATTTGTATTTAGTATCCCGTCATGAACAAGTATACGATTTCCGAAATCACCAAATGGCTACCAGACCAATCTGGAATGTCAGCGAATCACTTACTATCTTAACCTGTGTAAAACAATTGGTATGGGTTAATGTTATAAAACCATGACGTAGAGCGAGACGTAAAATCATCCTTAGATTTGTATCGACTTTCGTTTCTTAAAATTCGTACAGTACTAGCCGATTTAGCTTCTAAATCCGTGTTGATCGCTCTTATTACCACATAAGCGGGAGAGACCGGAGCGGACATCAGTAGGGACAGCCATAAGACAAAATAATTTTAAAAATACAATAATAACGAGTACAATTATTGGTAATGTTGGTATGCAGAGCACCCAACGCACACAACCGAAAAATACGAGCAATTTAAATAAGGAATTCAAACATTCCATCGAAAAAACTATGGATAGAATGTTGGCTCAATTCAAACAGATTTTTATCAGATTTCGAGAGGAGTGTAGGTGGGAGTGTGCGCAGTCAATGTACCAGCATCGACGTAAAATCGCTTTTGGAAACTATAGCCGAACACGTCAGGAAAGTTCAGCGAAACAGCTATGTTTGGGTTATGATGGGTGTCACAGAACTGGTCGTCACCACGACCAAATAGCGAGTTCATGGTTGTCACTGTCTGTAAAATAGCCGAGAGTCAAGGTTACATCATCAATGAAAACTGCGGTGTTATCCTTACTTTTTCAAGCCGAAAAAAATCCTGGCCGGATAAATTATTACGAAGTCTTAGATAACACATTACATTTTACCGGGATGCAATTTCCTGTCGATTGTTTGTTTGTTTGATTAGGATTTTTAACGTAGCTTTAACAATTTTTCAGTCATATCGCTACGATGTCTGCAGTGAGGCAGTTTACAGTGATGTCCAGCACTGAGACATCATGCCGCAGACATGTAGCATGATGTCTCACCCAGTCACATTATCCTGACACCAGGCCGACCAGTCCTAACACTAACCTCTTAATGCTGAGCGTCAAGCGAGGCAGCTGTTAGTACCATTTTTGTAAGTCTTTGGTATGACTCGGCCGGGGATCGAACCGACGACCTCCCGCTTCCGGGGTGGACGCTCTAACCACTAGGCCACCGGAGCGGTTATTTCCTGTCGAAATAGAAGACAAAATCACATCGGCGTCCATTTATTCGAGTATAACAATATCGTTTATCCGTTCATATTAACTAGTAATAAAAGGTATGCTACCTGCATCGATCTCCTTTTTGCAAAGTTATTACACAAACAAACCGGTACACACGAGCATAAAAGTGTTTAACCGGATTAATAAAACAAGAGGATCTTCAAAAACATGAGAAGGATTTTGTTAACTTAATTGTGATTAAACCGGATAAAGAGAAAAATAAAAGAAACAAAAATTAAATGTTTTAAACTTTTCATTTCTAACTGACGATTCTTTCTGTCATATATGGTGATTTCGAAGCACTAATTATGCCGCTGGATCATAGCAGGATCAGTTCCCTAAAATGTCGTACACGATTACTTATCAAATACATGCACCATGCAATTTTGGGCACACAATGATTTGTGTTAACAACCATTATAATTCCGAGGTAAAACTATATAGTGGGCCGGCTTGTGTCAAAAATGGTGTTTGAGGTGTACAAAATGGAATCCATACTTCCGGCTCAAAAGATTTTTTTACAAAGCAAACAAAATCAATTTGTATACTGCCATGGGTTACTCGATAAGCAGAACAATACTTGGAAACGATCGTGTGAAAAATAATTGCCATTGCACGGGTAAATACAGAGGAGTCTTCCACAGTATTTGCAATTTGCATTTCAAAAGCCGTTTTTTTATTCCGAGATAAAGATAAGATTCACATTTAATCCTTACATATTTTTAGGTAAATCTTTGCAAATTATCAAATCCATCCCTAGCAAAAAGGAAATAACATACATTGTTCTCTTTAGGCATATTAAGCAATAGTGTACAGTTCGTGGTGATTGTGTTAAACGATCTCATCAAAAGCACGAAACAATTTAGGCATACCAATATCAAATATAATACGCGCAGGGAGGGGGTGGGGTGGGTGTATCCAACGTGTTGATGAACGATGAGAATTTTCTTTAGGATGTCCCGTTAGTATCTAAAGAAGAATCGTACTGTTCTTGACAGATTCAGGCGTCACAGAAGCGGATTACGCTCATTTGTACTGTTCTTGACAGATTCAGGCATCACAGAAGCGGATTACGCTCATTTGTACTGTTCTTGACAGATTCAGGCGTCACGGAAGCGGATTACGCTCATTTGTACTGTTCTTGACAGATTCAGGCGTCACGGAAGCGGATTACGCTCATTTGTACTGTTCTTGACAGATTCAGGCGTCACGGAAGCGGATTACGCTCATTTGTACTGTTCTTGACAGATTCAGGCGTCACAGAAGCGGATTACGCTCATTTGTACTGTTCTTGACAGATTCAGGCGTCACAGAAGCGGATTACGCTCATTTGTACTGTTCTTGACAGATTCAGGCGTCACGGAAGCGGATTACGCTCATTTGTACTGTTCTTGACAGATTCAGGCGTCACAGAAGCGGATTACGTTCATTTGTACTGTTCTTGACAGATTCAGGCGTCACAGAAGCGGATTACGCTCATGCGCTAAAAGTATGGGACGTGCTCAGGATGACTACTATGGGTTATTATCATGATTTATATTGGACGACGGGAGTGTTGCTGCTCGCTGACGTTTTTTAAAATTTCAAAATTATCTAAATTATTAGGGATTAGATTAGTTTTGGTATTATTGTTATTCTCTGAAAGTATCTTGGCACACCGCGTTAACAATCTGCGGGGTAACTTTAGATTTGTTCACAGATGTCGGCATGTCCTGTTGTGAAGAAAAATGTTTTCGAGGAGTGATCAGCATTATCACTTACATGTTCTCGGAAGCCAGTAACAAATATTTGCCCGATTACGATCCCGAACAGGAAACAAAAATCATCATTTGTTGGATAATATCAATCTTTATGGTTGGGGTGATGTCAAAGCAGATGCTTTTGACAAATTTCTTGTGGATGAATTTGGAAACATTTACAGACGACATATTTAATAGCGACTCTCGAAGTAGATTTATTTCATTCTCAAGAACTAGCAGCATAACGATTACCAGCCGGCAGCAGAAGGTTTAGTGTTGACTGGGGGCATGTGGAGGAAAAGTACCTTAATCAGTACCTAATAAAACCGATTTGATGACGAGCAAACGAATCTACTGCGGTTGAATGATCACATGAAATCTATTTAGGACAATAACGCCAAATTGTTGTTTACCGACACGGAGAATTTGTGTTACGAAATTAAGTCCGTGGATGTGTACGAAGACATGCTATCGGATAAATGCTTATTATATTAATCGGATTATTCCAAAACGATTAAATTTCACAGTGACAAAAAGGTTATCAGACAATTCCAAGATTAGACAAACTCGGTGACTATAGAGGGATTTATTGAATTAAGACGTAAAATGTATTAATTCAAACTAGCATGTACAGGGTATATAAAGGCGACAATTGAATAAACCAATGTCGTCAAAAAATCGTTGTCACATGATCATTATCTGGCGGTGTTCAGAGGAATAAAAATGTTTTCTCAAATTAACATTATCAGATCGAATGATCATAACCTATTTACACTTTGGCTCAACATAATGGGTTTGTCTTGTTACAATGACAAACGATATGTTCTTGATGATGGTATTATAACTTTGGCGTATGGACCTTACAGTATTACAAGAGATGATAAATCTATTCTACTGGCTGATCTCGGATTCATGTAAAAAGCAGCGGGAGTCGGGGATAGGGGTGGTCTCGGCAGCGAAGACATAGTTTTAGTTATATAAATGCGGATCTGAGAACAAAATACATAACCAAAACACATGATAAGGCACAAACGACTTAGTAAAATTAACTTATTATCTTAATGTTATCATGTTTGCTCGGACTAGCATTCTTACATGCTACGTGTATGCCATACTTCAATTTTGATACCATGTAGTTGCTAGAGAAAGACAGTAATCTCCTTGTAATAGGTTTGTTTATCAGCTCTCGTTATTGTCAATGGCTGCTTGCAAGGGCTGCATTCATAATTCTAGCAATGAATTGTATATTCCTCATTGATATACAAACTGTAAATGGCCGCTTGCAAGGACTTTTATCTAATTTTCTTCTGCTTTATTGTATCGTGCAGTTTGCCAACTACAGAAGTTGATTCTGTAGTTTGTCGTATTTCATGCGCTGTTAATTATTACTAGTTTTGTATATTTTGTTATGGAATTACCATATTATAATTAAATCATTCCAAATGCTGTTTTCATACAGGTTTGGCCTTGCAACAATGAAATAATTTCGTTTTATCGGTATCGTCTTTGTTGTCCAACTCGTGTCGCCATCTGTTGCGATAATGGCACATCTAGAGATTAACATGACATTGTGTACGTTCGCAAGAAAGATTTAATCGTTCTCTAAAACGATGTGCTTTCTCAAAGATCAAGTGATATATAGCACCTTACCAGAACACAAAAGTATACACTACAGCAATGTGGTCCATATTTTTCAATTCCAGTTTTGACACACTCAAGTATTTATTTTCACCGTTTAAAAATATACTTCATAGTGATATCACTCATTATTTTGGAAACAATAGTTATTTTTGGCAAAGTTAGGAACATAAATAATGATGATATATTATCTAGTACTTTTCTAAACGAGCTTTCATCAGACGACCCCATGTTGTAAGAATCGTATTGTACGTCACCCATTTTGACGTATCTCACAGACACGTATCTTTTCCGGTGATACTATTGTAGATAAGCTCCGGCGAAAACCATACATTTCATAGCAACATCAATAGCACAAAACATTTTATAGGTAAAATTACAGTTAAAAGTTTTAGCATTTCTAAAGTTTTTTTTTGTTTTGTTCTTATTACAATATTCACGTTGGAACCTATTTAGTCACAAAACCCGACAAACTCAAATTATGGAGAATCATGTTTGTATCATGATATAAAGGTTTAAATTTAGTGTTTGATTGTTTTCCTATACTTTATTTACAATGGTAATATACAAAGCTTTAACGTTTGAATGTACTTTTATAACAAAAAGCAAAACAAAAATTTAAAGTTAAAACAAAACTTTAAAATTGATTCGCATCCTTTAGCGTTGAATAATCAGAAACAAAAGATATCATGCTACAGGAGATTTTATTTGTATTTTTAATATTTCTTACCGTTATAAAACTAATTAAAAATAATAAATTAGTTCAAAAACATTTAAAAGTTTAAATATTGCTTCCTTAGGTTCTAATTTTCAGCTGTTCTTTGTCATATGATTATTTTTTTAAACAACGAATTTTTTAAATATCATTGTAGTGACGCATGATTCCGTCTTAATAATCGTGTTCCTCTTTCCAATATAAAACTGATTTAGAGAGAGAGAGAGAGAGAGAGAGAGAGAGAGAGAGAGAGAGAGAATGCACCAAAAACTGCATATTTCAATAAGTTATTGTAATTGTATACATGTATCCTGTGTCGATGAGGATGTTTTGGCAGTCTTGGGGTCTTCAGCGAGTATCAAGAAGAACAAAACATGACTGATGTTAGTCGATAATTATACAGCTTCGAATGTATCTATCACTTACTTTTTGTTTGATTTAATATAATTTCCAATACGTATATCTGGTTTAAGGTTTATTTATTTATTATTTGTTTGTCAGTTTTAACTAATTTTTAATTTTCATTACATACTATTGTGATTACTAGATATGGGTTTTTTTTCCTTCAGAAAATCGGTTGACCTGAATTATTCTTTGGTACACAAGTAATGTTGACCTAGATTCTGACCTTGTTTCAGGGTTAATGACATCCACGTAAATAGGTTTTATTTTAATTTTAAGATGATTGATTGCGTCAAGGTTAAGGTGGGACTAGTGAATTACGAAGTAAACAACATTTTTTCTTAAACGTAAAGAGTCATGTTAGAAATACGTGATATAAACATGAGATTGTTTCGAAACTTCATAATTACGATATAATTTTTGCATTAGTGAAATGTTCTTAGTTTTGGGGATTTTACATCTGACGTTCAGTCATTTTCTTTTGTTGTAGCCAGTGTTTGAATCCATGTTACCTATACTTCAGTTAATTTGGAGTTTAAAGGATTACATCGTATCTCTGGATATATTTGATGTACTCATAAAGAATTCTTGGACAAAGACAGTTTATCAAATTGTTATTCGGATTTCCAAAACCGGAGTGTTCAATATTGTGTTTCGACAAGGAACTGTAGATAAGCACAAAACAGATTACAGTAATTGTCATAGTCTTCCATCTTGGATTTTCCAAAAAGACTCGAACATGAATGTCTTCGAATATTTCATTACTAGGACTTTTGTCATTTAATTTGTGGATTGATATTGGATTATCCTTGGAATTTGATTCTTAAAAATGTAAGTTATTATTCCATTTTTGAATTCATTTTCCACTAAGATGAATTATTTGTTAAAATTTACAAAGCTTGTTGTGTTTACTTTTTCTTTGTTACCGTTTGTAAGAACCTAACACCGATTTTTTGAAGGTTTGATTCAATATAATTGTATACATGTATCCTGGGTAGGTGATAGTGGTTTACGACAGACTTAAGCTAGCCTCATAACTTCTGGATGATATCGGATGTCTAATTTACGCAAAAAATTGTTAGAAGCAATAAGATCTAAAATATGGGAAGGTCATCAATTGTTATAAAATATTACCGAAACCTTTTTCTTTGAACAGTTTTCGCTATATTTTTTTAAAGGAATATTCAATGTAAATCTTGGGGACGCACAACTTCTGGTTAACATGTAATGGTTGTTTGACTTTGTAACGAACCGACAGTTTACCATTTTGTTCTGGCAAAACGGCTTGTCAAATGGTCCAATGTAGGAATAGATTGCAGATGTGCCTTATATATCTTCTGAATGGGATTTTGACAAGTGTGACACGATATATATGGTACATATAAACATCACTTTTAATCTTGTGCTGAAACATGGCGTCTAACCCTACAACAACATTAACTAATGAATATCTCTCTCTCTCTTTCTCTTTCTCTCTCTCTCTCTCTCTCTCTCTCTCTCTCTCTCTCTCGCTCGCTCGCTCGTTCGTGAGTGAGTGAGTGATGAAGTCATTTAAATTATCGAGTTTACCTTATCGATTGTTCCACGTCACATATATTAAGAAGAACAAAACTAAATTTACAATTTCATCTCTGGTTAATAAATTTAATAATTTTGTAAAGGTCGAATCAAGAGAAAAAAGCAAATTTTAGCAAATAAAGTACAATGATTTTATGGTTTTTAACTCATATCAACTTAGTTTTATGCATTAGATCTTGGATTTATGAGTGTATTGGACATCCAAACGACAACTTGTGTGAAACATTTGTCTTAATTCATGTCATATTCACGTGAAAGTGAAAAACTAATGGTAGCGGTAAAACAAAATATGAGACCAATACAACAAGACAGTGCAAGTATTTGTTCTTATAATTACCTGCCTGTATGATAATGTTTCTTTTATACTCATTCGTCTATTGTGCATATGGATGCCGCTTTGTATTTAATATTTATTTTTATTTATTTCCTCAGTTAAACACATGACTTTATTTTACTATTTTGCAAAGTTGTGCTGATATTGTTAGTGTCATGATAATATTAAGGTATATTTATAACACGATAAAATAATGATAAAGTCACAGACAAATGAAGATGTTTAGGTGGGAGGATGGGTGCTACAATAGCCGGAGCTGTGAGTAGCCATACAATCTTTAAAAGCTTTTTTAGAAAGGATGTGGTCTTACTCTTCTAAACGAAAACATATCTGTAGAAGATACATGTACAGATTTGTATTAGTCTTTTTAACTACTGCATTAATTTCATATCCAAATGTATCAAGCACGTATTGTAGCAGCAAAAATAAATAAGAAATTGTGCTGGTTACTGGTAGCTGTAGCAACATTTTTTTATAGTCATTAGACTCATTACATTATAGTTTAATAATTGCTACCAAAAGAGTCTGATGCTCTGTCAAAATCAATCCTCTTATTTATACTATAAATATCACTTCATATATGGATGAATAAGATTTTAAACAAAAAGAAAATGTAGTGTCCAGTTTCATATCTGTGGAAATAAAACATCTGATAATTCTATGGAAATGTTCTTTATACTTAGATATATAATATATATTCCAATCTCGTAGAATTTATTTTCTTATATAATGAAATGGGTTCGTATTTTTAGTATGTAGTCAAACTACAGTATGTGATGTCCGTGTATGTGATGTTCTTGCGTCTATGCATTTACATCTTGCTATTGTATTGGGATTGAAGATGTAAAATGGAATTGAAAATATGACATAGCTGTTAGAGAAACATGTGACAAAATACTTGCTGGCAATTGCAAAATCACCCATGTCTTACATATATAAGAATACTGTATAGATAGATAAATGGATAGATGGATGGATGGATGGATGGATGGATGGATGGATGGATGGATGGATGGATGGATGGATAGACAGATAGAATTAAACTGGCATTGTACACTGCTGATTAACATTAAAAATAAATTGCATATTTATGAGATAATAAACACAGAATCCGTATCTCTGTAATGTACTCTCTCTCTCTCTCTAAATAAATAAATAAATAAATAGAAAAAAGAAAGCGTGGCCTTACTGTGCAATTATCCGCATTTTGCTCAAACCTTATGAGGTATTTACTGTCGCAAAAAGCAGAATTGGCACTGGAAACTAAAAAAAAACAACAACAATATTTTAAATTGCTAACATTCTGAATGAGAATATATAAACAATTTAGAACCTTAAACCTTGCTTGTTAGTGGCTACCCTATTCTGCCACCGTGTGGCAGCGATAAATTACACCCACACAATTTCCAATTAAAAATGGGACGGGAATTATAAAATTGTGAAAATACATCTAAGTTTATACAAGTTGATATATTTAATTTGTTTTGTGCTTCTTGCAGGCCACATCCCATCAATCCGTTCGCATAATGAGGCATTATTTTATGTTAACTTCCATGATGGTAACTTGTAACGTGCTTGATGCTACATCATAATCATAATTTTAGAAGATGTAAACTGTGCATTTTGTGATATACCAAGTTTAAACTGAATATTAAAACGTATAATAATTGACATAGCATGTGCAGTAAGACTAACTACACAATCAATTAAGAAGAATAGAATATACATGGACAGAATTATGAAAATAACACTTGCAAGCAGCCATTTACAATAATACATCCAGGAAGATTAGAAAATACAAGCAGATAATTATGGTGGTAGTCCCCCTCTATAGAAAGGAGGCTACAAGAGAGGAGAGAAAAGGATTATATCTACTCGGGAGTATCACCAACGTTAAATTTGAAAGGACCTGCAAGCAAATAGGGTATGCGGGCATGCTGAGAAATTTGAGTTCGAGCCTTGCCTTATCGGTATAAACAGAACGGCTAATTGCAACAGCATAAAAATCAATTTGAAGTTGTTTTTTCTATGAGAAGGTATATAATTCAAATGTCATGTTCAATCCCATTTTGCTGATGTAGCTATCTGAGTTTTATATTTTACTTCCATGGGCAAGAGTTTTCCTATTCTATATCTATGTTCAGATCTCTTATTCCGCCTATTAATTTCGTATTTTATCATATTATTTACTTGAACCCTGCAATAACAATGTGGTCGATCCAAAACAACAATCAAAACCAGAACCTAACAATGCTGTCAACCCTGTCATTTTGAAATGTCGAGATAGGTACTTAATTTGGTCATTTCACCACTTTAACGTTCGTCAATATTGTGCTTGCATAGAGTAATACCTTTTTAATTTAGCCAATAATTTTCATTTTGTTTAAACAGAAAAATTCCTACGAGTCACATTTTGCTTTTTCTAGTCGGAAATAATTTCAAAAGCTATTTTGTTTTAAATTCTATAAACTTAAATTTCACGTGAAGTTAGCATTTTGATCTGACCGACCATGTATTTCGCACGGTGACATCAAATGCGGTCGCCGTTTGTTTAAATGGTTTGCTCTCTTTTTACTCTTGGAAGCTAAATATCAATCTTCACAGCAGTTGTTGCATACTTTGTTAAATATACATTCCAGGTATTGGGAAAATACTTTCAATTATTTTACAGGAATTTAAATACTTGCGAAGACGAACTCTTCAGTACCTTCACTTAATGTCATTACGAAGAAAGACTATTGAGTATCGATTTAGTGTTATTGCGAAGACAGACTCTTGAGTACAGTTCATTTAGCGTCATTGTGTAAACGGACTCTTGAGTACCGTTCATTTAATATCATTACGAAGAAAGACTCTTGCGAACAGTTCATTTAGTGTCATTACGAACGAGACTATTGAGTACCGTTCATTTAGTGTCATTACGAAGACAGACTATCAGACTATTGAGTATAGTTCATTTAGACTTTATTACGAAGACGGACTCTTGAGTACAGTGCATTAGTGTCATTGCGAAGACGGACTCTTGAGTATAGCTCGCTTATTTAATATCATTGTAATTATACTCAAGAGATATCAAAAATGGATCGATATAGATATTTGTATTAACTCGAAGTTCATGTGTTTGCTGATAGGTTTTCTAACATATTTCTTTGACAATGTATCAAATAATAATATTATGAAGTGAGCATTTTCGTATATTAAAGAACAGTGCGAACTTCTGGGTCTATTGTAGGATGAATCATAAGTTTGGAACAATTAACAGCTCATATAGAACTGAAATATGTTAAAATTGTGAAATCTGATACCAGAACCAACAATATCCAGTTATATTTTTAACACTTAAAAGACAAACTTATTTATGATCGTCGACTCTCGTTATAATTGATGTTTATGTACACTTTTTTGTCATGGCAGTGGAAAAGACTGTCTTGTAGGAGGTAATCGTTGAGATCAAAGAGTAGTTTTAATACAGGTCTGCGTAAACGTCGTCAGTGTGAATTGCATACGTAGGCAAATCCGTATTGGTCTTGAGAAGCGTGGCGTTGTCTCTGTACTTGTGTTTGATGAAGTCGTGATCTAGAGATCGAGAACACCCACTCCGACGTAGATGGGTTTCTCCAGTTTCGTATTGGTTTTCCTGGATTCGATGGCAACGAGTTCTTAGTCAAATATTTTCATGTGTAGAAAGGCATCGTTGGCCACGAGTTTTTCGAAGTCTTCGGTTATTGTCGATTTCGATTTTCTTTTAGTTTCAAACGTTTTTCATTGTTTTTCCGAACACGCTATTGTTCATGAGTTTGTAGAGGTCCTGATCGAATGTCATGATGGCGCTGGCAAGTTTATCGAGCACGAGTCCATGTTGTAGATGTAGTTCGAGCAGTCTATTTTATAAATTGGTCTTTTGTTGTAGTTTTGTGGGGAAGGCATCGAGTGGGTTACAAGCATTTGTTTAGCACAGAAGGTATCGCTATGACCGACGTGGGTGTGGGATGGAAATTCAAGATCAACATCGACAAAATAGCCTCAGTTGTCGTTGCATCTCGCTTGTCTTTCCTCTAGAAATTGTTCTCTAGTGATCCAGTAAACATCTTCTAGGTGAAGCCCATCACAGAGGTCTTTTGGGTCTAGGTAGAGGACAACAGGTGTGGTTTTGTCGTGCTGTAGTGTTTCCTGTATTTGTTGTTGGCGACGGCGTGTTTTTTTGCTGATGACGGAGATTCGTCTTCGTATCATCTGCTTGGTAAACGTGACCATGTATGGATCGGTAAAGCGTTATTGTGTCACTTAGGATTGCTTTCGAAGGCCGTCCCAGGAGAGTCCAGGTGCTGGGAAATACCAGAGTGAATCTAGTTGCTAATGATCCATGCACACGTGTCTTAAATGTCAAAAACGTCTGAGAGTTGGATTACATCCATTTTCGGGTAAACATAGTATATCCTGGGGGAAAAAATCACTCGAAATCCAAACAATTTGAAGAAATAAAATAATTTGCCCAAAACTGGTTACAACATAAAACAACTTGACTTATCAAGTGCTAAGACAATTCTGACTATTCTTTCTCACAATATCAGTAATAAGTCTAACTTCGACGCAAAACAGATACCCGGCTGGGGATTAACCTTCTAGGAACGGAGTTAAATAGATTGACACAAAGATAGATTTGTTACATGGTAAACATCACATAATCCAAGTTTTGCCTTAACCTAACTTAAGAATTGTTACTCTGGGAAAGATTTTATTATACAAAATTGTTTACTAAGACTGGCTCTGAATCAAGGTCAGAAATTAAATACTAAACTGTGTTCTAGAAATCATCAAATTATGTAAGGAATGTTACATTACAATATCATGTAATAGAATGTTTTCTTTTTAAAATTAAAAACTAACAAACAAATAAGTAAATTATATATATATATGTAAATTATATATATATATATATATATATATATATATATATATATATATATATATATATATATATATATATATATATATATATATATTAATGGTCCTTGTACTTTTTTCAAGGATGCCTTCCTAGTCAGAGGTGATGTGAAATGTATTTTGAGCGGTTTTGAACGGGTGTTAGAACTGTAGTGTTCCCTCGCATCGAATCTGAAATTGATATAGTTCTTAAACAGTGTCCAGATGTGACATTGCTCGTCTAGTCACCGTGGCAGAAGAAAGCAGTGTAAGGAAAGAAAGCAAAAATATCCATGATTTTCATGTTGCGTGTAGAGATCGCCATACTCGACTGGAGTCTTTGACGTTCACGAAATGGTTTTGGTAATAACGTGAAGTGATGCTGCGTTGTGAGACTGCTTAGAAATCAGCATGGGATAAACCACGAACTGTTTACGGCCCACCTTCTTTTCATCGAAACCAAACATGTTGATGGATAACCCATTTTGAGTGATTCTAGTTTAGGAACGTCGTTGACCGATACCGGAAAGATGATGCCGTTGATTGTGATGGTATCAAAATACGGCTTGTAGTTGGAGATGCGATCGGTATGGTCTTCATCAAGATGTAACGATGAGAGAATGACTTACATGAGACAGTAGTCGTCGTTTGTCTGACGTTGATGCACATTTATGGCACGATGTTTTGTTTGGGAAGTGATCCGTACTTTTTTCTACCCAGACGTGTGAGTTCGGAGGTTTGAAACGAGATAGAATTGACCCCATCAAAGACCCATCCGTATTCTGAACAATATTTGATGCGACGTTGCATAAATAACCAAGTGATATCAACGATGTGACTCAAATTATCACTGCGATACACGAACGGCGATTGGCTCTGATCCACACGTCGATGCTCTTTTGTCCCTCACAAAAGGAACGTTGAGATTTCCTCCGAGTTTAATGGTAAGATTTAGAGTCCGCTGCATGAGAATCTAGGTCAACAAAATAAATTTGGCCAATCGATTTTCTGAAGTAACGACATCTCTAATAAATAAATTTACATTACAATAGCATGTTAATGAATAATAAAAAGAGTTTCAAACTGACAAACAATATTAAATTAAACTAAATATATAATCAATGTGATTGAAGTCGATGACGGGCTTAAATCTGCGTTTACTAAACTCTGCAACAGCTCGTGACGAGTGCTCGTTTAAAACTTCACACGCATGCTAATTGCATCCTCGTTGACCTTAATAATGGCACTCTCTGTTTCTCGACAACCAAAAGTTGATATATATTTAACGTTTTTAAGATTTGCGTCATCTGATTTAATTCTACAAGATCTGCGAAGCGTCAGAAAACGCTGATAGTTCAAGATGGTCCAGATATGAATGTGCTTCTATCACATGCAACAGCCGGAAATCTTCAAACGAATAATGTAGTTTTGGACGATATTTTTTAATGCAATAATACGACAGGGAGCTTTCTGCACGTTGGGATTGAAGTTTTTAATCTCTATCATCATTGGAAACATAACATCTCTATCCCTGGAAGTCCACTTATTCCAGTAGTTTCTTCGATAATTTTCTCAATTATTATTTTATCCAGAAGTTTATGAGATGCCTTTGTACTATCGACAATCTTTCCTTGTTTAAGTACAATTCTATAATTTATAAATACTACTCAGCTTAGTGAAACGTTTTAGATACGTGTATTATGCTGCAGCGATATCTGGATTTGATTTTTCCAACCTCTTTATACATGCTCACGTAACAAAAAGCTTTCATGGCCTTGTTCTTTTCAAACATAGGTGGTTTAGGAACAATTGCATCGTCGTCAGGTGCGTTTCTAAAACGATAATCGAGCCCCATCGCGCCCATAATGACCTCCACGTCCTTGTATTCCATGTCGACCTGTTTACGATTACGTTTGTCCGTGGCATCATGCAGCGCTCTGTTGCTGATAAATCTTTTTCGTGAGACTACCTTATCTATGCATTTGTGATCTTTATGGTGTGCGTCGTCGTCTTCAATTCGACCAAACCGAAATCGTTTAATGTATCCTGTTTTCATGATCGTGTCCACTAGGATCGGATGCATCTCCGCAATGAATTGGTGGATTAAGCCACGATGGCTTTGACCATCAGAGTAATTACAAACTTTTATCTCCCTGTGTTTACACGTCCTCAGTTCGATATCAACCACCACTGGAATTAGACCAACACAGGTACTGTCTTAGGTATAAATGGAGTACACCAAAGAGATCTTCCCGTCAATATCACTAACATGATCAACCTCCTAATCAACTGCTCGAATCATTATAATGGGTCGGTTCAGCCTCCAATGTGATTTATTTCACGTCAATTAACATTCATCCAGGCCCCCTTATACAGATTCGTCCTAATTCGCTCATTTACCATCCTATCCTGAACACGTATGTGATCTCAGAATTCACCATGTGGCTCGCCTGTCAGTCTAGAAACGCCGTGGAAAATATTAACGAAACAATTAAGTATTACGTGCAAGTGCGGTGAAAATTCTCATAGTCGACTTCAACAAATATTCACAGTGATAATAAACAGATATGAGACGATCACGCGTACAAGCTGTTTACTAGATATGAACAGCTCTTCCAGGTACTACAGCGAAAGCAGCGCTGATTGTCTTCAAAGCAACCGAAGCAAAAGCCCCTTGACTGTCCCCTGCCGCTGCAATGGATGTAAAGCAAAGCATAATCAGCAAACTCATGCCTCAATCCAACACACCATCACCGTTGCCGACGTCATGTATTCGATGTTTACCCCAATTATCTTAGGCTGAACTATGACACCCCCTCGACGACAAGACGACAGAGTACGAGTACATCGAAAATCAGGATGCGACCTTCACTAATCTCAAAGCTAACACGCATCGAAAAATCAAGACGCGAGACGAAGAGGTGTACCTTCTTCCACATTAAGCTTTTCTGGAAGGTCGCAGAAAAGTCCAAGCTGCGGACGGTGACGTAGGCTTTTCAATAGTATCTCAAGTTACGCTGGAGAACAAAGGATAGTGGTTATACAAGTCGGCGTTTTATGAAATAAAAAAAACCGTTGTATAAGTCAATGGATACTTGCGTCAATCCTGCATAATCTTGAATCTGATCCTGTTCAGCGATAAATAATATGAACGTTGGCCACCAACGTGTGGTCGCTTAGAGATACACTGGAGCTGACGTGACTAATGCTACTCGACTTACCGATAAAGTTTCAAAATACATTTTACTTTGAACGTGGTACTGCCTACAACACAAGATTCGCAGCTCAGCGTCTTCTTACTGATATCATCCACGATATGTAAATGATGCCTCCACTTTGCAACATAGATATCTCTCGGTGTTTAGAGAAGTGAATCATACGTTCGTTCTGGAAATAGATTCTCATACACAGTACATGCACAATTAACACGGAGTGGCAGAGAGACAATTCACCATAACGTGGTTCTTGCTGTGCATGCAAAAGATACACTTTCTACTATTCACGTGCTCGAATTAGAACCATGTTTACAGATTTACCAAAAAACATTACTTTGTGCAACACCATATTTACATGCAACAATTTGATAGTGCTCAGTTAGCCATGTCGTAGATAGTCGACATTAATACAGGCAGTGAGCTTCCAAGGCGTGTGTTCGTCGTGTGTAAGCGGTAAGACCGACGTGAAACACAGATGAGAAACAATCACATGTTAAACATCTCAATCTGTCTCTCATTCAAGTTTGCAATAATTGCAGACAATATACAAAGCATGAATCCGAGCTCAATTTTGTTGTCGGGACCAGAAATTATACTCCAGCGTACATGATGATAGAAGCCATGTAAAGGTACCAAGACGGGAGCTTGGGCACACAGGTATCGCTTGAAGATTTCGCTAAATTGTATCATATCTTCGACTGCGATGTTTCCTATCATTTTGAGCGTCTCGAAGATTCCCCGGCCGACATCGAAATAACATGTAATATTGCCAATCCGGGTGGTGATTTCAGACTGATTCATGGACCTGGACGTACTCAGTGGAACAATGAACAGTATTGTATAGATGATGCCTAAAATCACAAGTAAAATGATCGTCGTGTCACGAAGAGATAAGGAGGTTTTGAAACCACAACTTGTGGTTTTATTGCTAGCGCTATAATTCAATTTGTACAGACGTTGACGCCAAATTATTTTCATCGATCTGGCTATGTTGCTTCTCTTTTCAACAACTGGATCTATCACCAGAGACACACATAAAGCGGTAATGCGAATTGGTGTTGCACGTATCACAAATATCCGTGGTGGAAAATTTCGACAAATGGGCACCATCGTCTCATTGTCCATTGAAATAAACCCGTCAAAAGAAACCTCCAAACTAATAACACAATTTCATACTTTCCAGTACATGCTACGCTGTCATAACAGCAGAAAAAACACTATAGATGTAGCAGCTATGCATAAAAGGCCAGTATCAATCAGGCTGAAAGCTTCAGAGCTCACAGGACCTGACAGGCTCATGCTGACCCATCACCGTTCTACATCAGTAGCTAAACATGATGCTGAACGAACAGGAATTGTCCTTAGTTTGTCGGCGACACAGCAGTCTAAACAAGGAGAATGTTTCGCACCCCTGTTGGCAGCAATTACTGAAAAAGTTATGTTCAGGATTGCTCGGTATCAACAAATACTTTATCTTTCTGGAATCAAACGGGTGTAAAAGTATTTCCAACAAAGGAATGAGAAAACCGTTTTATTATGCGCGAGACTAGCAAGAATTAGTACCCAGAGTTAGAAATTTCAGACGTGTCATTTCTAAATATCAGCTTCTTGAACACATCACGCCTAAGAGAGTTGCGTGATCAACCTGCATCACGTTTACGATAGACGTTCCACTCACTGGGTCACCGTGGTCAACGATCCACGTTACGCGACATAGAGTATTTCGATTCGTTTGGTTTATCTCTTTCCGATGGCTTCTTGCGCTACATTCAACAACCACATAATGGAACCGTGTACAACGCGTCACAGCTTCAAGACGTCAATGATCGCACGTTTGGATGGTGCTGCATCGATTACATCCGCTAAAATAATGTACACTATAAAATAACACAGCCAACATGAACTTGTGGTGTCTTAAGTGCAAAACCAGAACATAGAGTATGGATCTGGTCGAGGTGGTCTTGAAGAATCTTCGTTTGATGATCATAATTAGGTGTACCGTATGTGGTTTAAAACAATCGCACATCATCAAAGGTAAACGACGCCGACAGCATTGCTGTCACCAGGAGAGACCACTAAAATGGAGACTATGTGCAACGATGCTGCCGACATCAGAGTTGTGAGCGACTTAGCGTCATGGCTCTCTATTACAAAATGTACCACTTTCGGCACCTGTTAGATCGACACAAGCTACGAAGAACTTCGCGTGGAAAGAAATCTGTGCGGGAGACTATAAATGCTGTAAAGAGACGAATTATCAATGGCACAGTTGTCTCCATGCACTGCTCGAATAACTTCCAAGACCACGTGGCGGATGGATGTTGCCAGAACATTAAGATACCGTGAAATCCATTAGAACAGTAATTGGATGAAAGCGTTCAGCCGCTGAATGGTCAAAAGGCCCTACAATATCATCAATGCCATATCGATGCAGTCCATCAACAAGGGATGCGATCGATTCATGCTGATGGATATGATATATGGTCGCATGACATTGTCGACATGAGATATTATAATTATACATTGCACCGAAGCTATAAAATTACACCCACTGAAGCATCTTCGCCTGGAAACAAACAACAGGTCACAGACGCCTTATTTATTATATCAAAATTCAAGGTAGGTGACCACGTCAGAATTATCAGAGAGTACAATTACTTTCGAAAATGGACCTACGAAGTTATCGAATTTAGAAAAGCTCAAAACGTATTTCAGTCACCTACGCACTCAAAGAGTCCCCAGGAGAGCCTATTAAAGGTTATGTTTACGGGCAGAATTTACAAAACCACAGACAAGACGTCTTCAGGATTGTAAACGTGATCTCTACCCGAAGTATATATATATATATCTTCAATCAAGTGGTTTTGTTAACCTGAACAATTCAACTCGTGGATTCTGTTGCAGAATAGAAATGAGTGGGTTTTGTATTAAATGAATAACTCAAACACAATGTGTGACAGATGGAAATGTGTGAACTTAATTAGTAAAGAAAAATACATGATGAATACATATAATGATTTTCACACGCTGTCAACATATAATTGATCCAATCAGTCTATACAAACATTCACACATTGCAAATAAACCGAATACATTATATCAATCTGAAATACAGATTCAAGAAACCTCACGGATTTTATATACGTTTCAAATGATAGTATGCAATGTAAGATATTGACATAATTTCACACATGGACTAGGATTAAGACTCAAACAATCCCAAGGTATTCAAATATGTTTCAAATGTTCTGCACTGTAAGTGAGATTAATATAAATCTCCTGGAATACAACTAAAGAATACAAAAGAATCTCATGTAAATGAAAATGTACCCAATTGAAAAAAACAATTGGAACAAACATATGCTTCGTGACACTTATACAGTTGTACGATGCATAAACTGATAAACCGTACAGTTTCATCGACTCCTTAGGTTGGCCCATACTTGTATCGACCACTCGCACCCTTCACGGATACACCACATGTACAGTCATACGTATAAACACGTACAGACAGCATGCATCACCCTTGTATTAGCTACGTCTACATTTGTAGCTCCACCACGGGTACAGACATACGTACATACATATAGAAAGCTCTAGATAGCTCTACTCGTCAGCCATATGGATTAAGAACACAATGAAGAACGTGCACTCCTCGACTAGATCCAAAGCGACCGGTGTGTCGGTTATAAATTGATCTTGCATAAATTCATAGGAAAGTGAGTAATATTCAAGGTAAAATACCCGTGTATATCATGATTATAATGTCACAAGTAATTTCCGGCGAGATACATGTTAGTTTCGTCGCTTACCTGGAAAAACACTTATTCGCCCTCAATAACGTTGTACCCATGTACAACGAAAACTAGTCAAATGTTTCTAAGGCATAACCAAGTTATTATTTGCCTAATGCTGTGACCCATTCCAGCGTCACCACTCATTGGACTCCTCTTTACTTAATGCCACTAATTGAATACTACTGCGAAGCTCATCACTAGATCCCAATCAATCAACATTCCATGGATAACATCGATGAGACATTCGCTCAATCACATCTCTAATACCACCCCAAGAACCCCCAACAGCTCCAACAAAAGTGATATGAAGTAAAAGTAATCCAAAAGACCCATTTCTCGAAAGTGGCCCCAAACCCCCACAACACGGTAGTATGGAGCCATGCGGAACTTCTCAATCAAATTTATCACGCAGTGATACAATTGGTCCAGAACTCCCATTGCCTATACTACTAATATATTTTATATGTTAGCATGTTAACCTATCACTTTATCTGACTTTTGTAAATAAGCGCGTACATTTTTACCTAGTGTATACTCACTCCCCCGACAACTAAAGGGTATATATCAATGGACAGAGGGCTCAGGGGTTTTAACCTGTAATAGGGATCCCACCCTTTAACAAGCGTGGTTTAATAGTTAAGCTCTAGAATTAAATCAAACAGCAGAGAGGGCGAACAGACTTGGCTCTATCGTCATTTGCCTAAAACATAACCTTCCTACGAAATATAAAAACAAATCTTAAACAAAACCCCCTAATTTACCGACATTTTTTACCTAAAATTTATGCAACCGGTTTATCCCGCTGACGACCAAACTGAAGTCACGCCCTCTCTGCTGCTACAAATTAGCCAAATATTTTATCAAGACATGTAATTAAATCATTATATATATCAAAAAAAATATGTCAAATATCGGGTAGGCATATACTATTAGACTAGTTCGAGAACACCAGAAAGCAATCAAAAAAAATTTTCCTTTGAGAGATTCGCTTCGAAGGAAACTTCAAGAACGCCAGGAGTCACAAGTTGATTATGTAGAAGGTACAGAAAAATTATTTAAAACTATTACTGCAACAACTGAGAAAGTTGTATGGGGAGATATCACTGATCCAGAAAAAAAAGAAACCTCTTCTTGGAACAATACAAGAAACCACTAGGGCAAGGCAAGAGATCTTACAAGATCTTCCAGCTAGAATAGCTGCCGCACAACCTCCTCAGGATATTGATAAACGTTACACTGAAATAGCTGATGTGAAAGAAAAACTTCAATCTAACCCTAAAGCAAAACGAGATGTTGAATTGATTAATAAATTTAACGAAGGTGTTATTGAAGATATAAAAAATGTTAAGAAAGAAGATTATCCTCGTTTTGCATATGATAGTCTTTCTCGAAAATCTGAAATTTGAAAACCTAAATACTCTAAAATAAATGATGATAATTTTTTAAGACGATTGTTTGTTATGTGTTATAATAGATCTAGCGCTAATATTAAATATTCATTATATAAAGATTGTATGTATAAAGTAAATTGCTATCGTAGTAAAGGTCAACAACAACTTATCCAGCATCAATGTTCTACACTGGAACAACCTCCCCAGTATAAGCCACCTCCACCTCTGCAACAAATAGAAAAACAAAGAATGACGTTGGAAGCTGAAAATTTAAACGTGATCAAATAAAGGAGAAAATGAAACAAAAAAAGGAAGAGGTGGAACAAAAAATGGAAAAACTGAAACAAAGAGACTGAACAGTCGGAGAAATTAGACTCTTTACCAGGAAAAAAGATAAAAGTCCTAGTGATGACTCTTCTGGCGCTACTACAGGAAGTGGTTTGGGAAATGATCCTATCACTTACCCTGACAGCGTCATCGCCGATGTGGATAAACTATAAATTCTCATAGGAGGAAAACGCGCTGGAAATACTTCTCATTAAATTATCAACGAAATATCTGATATCTGTCGACGATTATTTAGCGGTGGTATCATGGACATCAATACATATCTGGCATTTATCAATGAAATTACAGATGACTTAATTCCTTGACACATAATTTAGATCATGGTGAATGATTAAATAAAATGATCGTATACAATACGTATCGTAGACAAAAAATGGTCAGAGTAGTAAATTCACGATTACCAGTTTATGAAATAACCTACGGAGATGGACCTGGTGATGTTGTTCGAAGTTTATTTACCAGGATAGCCCCAAAAGCAATACCAATTGCAAAACAATTATCAATGAAAGCTATTGATGTTATTCGCGACAAAGCCGGTAAAGCGTTTTCGGCGGTCAAGGGCAGAATTTTACGGTTATTACGACGAAAAAAACAACTGAAATTACCATCTACTGAAGTTATGCCTGCAAATGAAAGTGGAATAATAAATCAGGCCGCAAACCAAAGATTAAAGGACCTGGCTGATGCATCGTTTAAAGAACAAGAAGATAACATAACCGCTAGTCTGATAGCAGGAAGTGATCTTTGTAGATAATTACAATTTAGATCATAGTAATTACAATAAAATGTTTCAGCGTAAAATTGATACAGCGTTGGATATGGGTGAACCAGTTCGTAAAAATGAATCCCTGCGCGATTATCAATATTATTCTTACGATGCAGTACAACCAAATCAACGTGGAAAAATCGAATTACGAGTTCAAGATACAAGTCGGTATTTCTTACCCTTTAAAGCATTTATCGAAATCGAAGGTCAACTTTTAAAAGCAGATAATACAGAATATGGAGACAATGACTGAACTGGTTTGGTAATAATGGTATTGTGGCGTTACTCAGCAGTGCTACTTATATGATTGACGGAAAACACATTGAATCATGCCTGGAAAATGTTGATATTGCTCCGATGATACTTGGTCTAGCAAGATATTCCGATGACTATTCAAGTTCAACCTGTCCATCAATGATGTTTGCAAAGGATACAAGTGATCATCCAGAAAGAAAAAAAACGTGACCATAGGTAATGTGATAAATGCTGCTGAAGATAATACAACACCTGCAGTATTATCAATAAATGAAAATTTCAATCTCGGATTCTCAGCAGGTAGATCAATGTTAAACGAAAACGAGATGTTTTCATGTGAGATTCCATTATCTCATATTTTTGGATTTAGCAAAGATGTTATGAAGGTTATAATTGGTGGTAAAGTAGTAATAACAAAATTATCATTGTATATGCCAAATAATTCTGGTTCGATTTGTCGAAGAAGAAAATAAATTACTTTCTTTCATGAATCAAGGTGGTAAATCACTGCTATCATGGAAAACAATGACTGCAGATAGTGATCAAGGTAATGCTGCTGGGTTTTTTACATGGCATGTAGCAGCACAAGAAGGGGTTTCAGCACCACGAGATATCATTATCGCATTTCAATCAAATATATGAGTAAATAATCAGTAAATAAATCCGATGGTATTTCACACACTTAATGTTACCGAGGTTAGTTTTAGAATAAATGTACATCAAGAACCTGTCGAGAAAGTTACTTTGAATTTTGAACATAATAATGTTGCACGTGCATATCATCGTTTAATGTCATTTATGGGGCGTGATCTAAATGTAGATACTGGTTTGCAAATATCACAAAAAGATTTCACAACATTATACCCGATTTATTACTTTTCACTGGAACATTTAGATTTAATCAGACAATCTGTTGTTGATATACATTTTCGAACTCAAGTAGGTTATTTTCCCCCTGGTGCTGTAGGTCCACCTATTGTTCTTGCTGGTTTCAGAGCGATCGCTGTTATGCTTAGCGACAGAGCAGTATTACTCGAGGGTGTTGGTGGACGATTGCAAGTCATTGATGCACCCATAGAGAACCTGTAATTAAAATCAATCAAGTAAATATAAAAATGTCGTATAGTCATGATAACGAAACTCTGACTCAAGGTCAGATAAAAAAAAAATCAGAGTGGGGCAAAAATAACGTTAAAGAAAAAAAAACAAATGAGTGGTGGTCCAAACAAATTATCGTTAACCGGTAATCAACGTAAACGTTTCAATAAAGCTCTGGTATTAAAAACTGGAGTTCAACTTGAATTTTCTCCAAGTGCCGTCAAAGATATGATTAAATCATGAGATATATTTCCACTTTTTGCAGCAATATCAGCATTAATTGCTGCGGCGGCACCTGCAGTTGCGAAAGCAGCTGCGTTAGGTGCTGTTGGAACCGCCGCTGGAATGGCATTAAAGAAAGCAACAGGAAAAGAGTATAAAAAAGGGGCGAGGCCTCAGACTTCCGGGAACTTATCTAGGAAAAGGACTGAGACTTCCAGGATTATAATAACACCGATGTCGAATTTTGATCTGATAAATGCTGCTAAAACATTAAAAATAAAACATTTTAGAGGAGTGTTTATGCGTGATCAATTACCAAAACAACCACATCATCTTGAAACCGGTATCATCAATCTCGATTCGAATTCCGGTCCAGGAACTCACTGGGTTGCATATGCGAATTGTTTATTTTGATTCGTATCGACTATCACCACCAGTTGAGGTTTTAAATTATATTAATCAATTACCTGCCAAGAATTGGTATTCAACGTTACCGACACAGACAATGACAGATCCACCTATATGTGGTCGTGAATCAGTCACTCTACTTGATGCGTTATCAAAATCAACTAAACCACCTCAAAAAGTTAAACACAAATACACATAGTAATCGTTGGACTGGTATTTAAAATTGTACATATATATAATGGTTGATATTTATGAAAGATCTTTGATGCGAAAATCCGACAATGGAACCGATAAAGATTTTGACGCATCAAAATATGCAACTAAGGGTGACCTTGCTGATATTATGAACCTAGCTGGGGTTGACCGAGATGAAGTTGTTATTTTTTCAGGACAAACACGGTGTTTTGAAAACAAGTAATATTAAGTGGAATGATATAGTTCGCAGGGTTCTGCGCTGCTATGGATAATATTCCGGTATTTACCGACAGCTGAAAAATACAAGGTTCAGATATTTGGATAGAATATATCAGAAGTGAGATTATAAAAAAAAGTTTAAAAACAATTATCATCGTCAGGTGGTGCATTAACAGGAGAACTTTCCATGAACGGAAATAAAATAACTGTCTTGAGAGATCCAACATCAGATGAAGATGTGGCAGCAAAGAGATACGTTGACATAGTTAATGGTAATTTATCTACGTTAAAAACCAAACATGATGCCGTTAGTGGTAAATTATCCACGATAAAAACCGAATACAAAACTTAAACGATCACAATACCGTAGACGGAAAATTATCTACATTGAGAGCCGAGTATGACGTTCACGTAGGTGTGTTTACAAGTCTCCGTAAAAACGTGAAAAAGATCGATGAAATTAGAGATGAATTCTTCGGAAAACCATTAATCATTGATACGAAACTTTCTGATATTAAAACATCAATCGATACGATTAAGAAAACATAGGGAGATATTGTGAGTGATGTTCATAATATTATTAATAAAATTGATCCCCTTGAAAAATATCAGGGTAAAATTCTCCACAGGCGGATTAAGAAAGTCAGATACACAATATCATTAGGATCAACAACATGGTCCCAACAAAATAATTCTATCAAACATACCGCGGAAGTTACTGGAGTTTACAGGCTGTCTGTGTTTAGTAGTGCAAACTTCGAGATATTTACCACGTATTCATGGCGTCACTCAACAGACAAGTTTTCTGGAACCGTATCTGTTATATTAAAAGGTGGAGATGAACAAACATTTATCCTGGTTGCATCCGACCAAAAATTAACTGCAGCAACGATGTGGTGGTGTCTGGAATTTGTCGCCGAAACACCTCAATTTATTACAGCGTAAATAATATGGACTACAGATTCAATCAAACGCGTGAGTGGCAACATAAATTAAAATCTATCGTTGATAATTAGACGATAAAAGTAAAAAAATATCACAGACGTGTAATTGTCATTGACATAATTGTATACTCAGTCTCCGCGGTTGTTGCAGGAGCCGGTCTTTTATTATCCGCGGTAACAATGACATCAACTACGGTTATAACGATTTGTATTTCAGTGTCAACTGCGATCGCTGGAGTTTTTAATATAATCGCAAAAAAAAATATCGACGTTTACGAATGAAACATTATCCGATTATGCGATGAAGATACACGCGGAACCGGCGGCATATTCTAAACTATTTCAGTTAATATCTGAAAGACTCAACGATGCTTCTATATCGGATTCTGAGTTCGCATTAATGACTAAAATATTCTCCGAAGCAATGACTGTGATATATTCTACACCCATTAAAGTTACAGATAAAATGATAAATGTCAGCACAAGAACTATTGAACAGATTGCCACGAACACAACACCGTTGAAAACCACTATGATATCAGTAAGCACAACCAATCCTGAATTCAGTATTAATTTCCCAACTGCACTTCCAGCAAGGGAGATTGCACTTTCACAACTACGAGTATATCATAGTTAGCCAAATATCAGATCTGAACTATTTGGTGGAAAACCTCCTAATAATTCGCTTATACTTGCAAACAAAACTAAACCATATCGAACCCCAGATTTCTTCGTTGTTTCTATCCCCACAGGTAGTTATCAGATTAAACAAATTAACGATGAATTCCGGCGCAGAATAAAATCAACAACAAAAAAAAAGAATCAAAAATAACTAGTATTCTTCACGAACCAACATTATCCTCTATGATTAAAGTAAAATCGCCCGATTACGTCGTAGATATTTATCGATCATCGATAAAAACTGTTCTAAAATGGCCTGAAACTCCACCACATCCTGATGAAGTTCTCAGATTTAACAATGATCCAGATGCTGAAGGCAGGCATATTTCACCAGAGATTGTAAATATAGCCTCAACGATTGCAGTCAATATTGTATGTGATGAAATCGATGGTAGTTATCAAACATATCTTTGTATATCAAATCAATCTCAACTAGTATACGTTCTTTACACATTTACTCCAATGGTTCCTCCTGGATCCTTGATCGTGCAAGAACTAATCAATTTGGTTTATCTACACACGCATAATCAATCCTTGTCAAGAATAAATTTTAAACTCATCGACCAGAGTGGACACTTGATTTATTTACGTGACGAGGTTTTACTGATAAATCTCAATGTAAAATCTTAAGATTTTTATCGTAAACGATTTTTTTTATCTTGATTCAGGAAATAATCGGATAAATATTAGATATGTACCAGCACGTAAAGGTTTTTATACACGACAGGGAAGCACTTGGAAATGCAATCAAATTAATATTTACAAAATCTTCATTCAACATCGTTGATATAGTCATCGATGAGTTCGGTAACGAAGATTTTTACTGACGCAAGAACAGTTAGATTGCGGCGAGAACATATTTCTATGATCACGTGTGACCGAGATCAGATTATAAACTACGTGCATTCCTGCATTAAACTTGATGAACTTAAAAAATTATTATATAGTTCTGAATAAAAATTTGATTTCAGTAAAATAGAATATTTCTTGACCGATTTGATGAAATGTCATCCTTTTCTAATCCATTTTAGTCAATTTTATAGTAGAAAATCTGTCACTGATTTTTGTAAGGTAAAATCCCAAGCTATTATCTAAATGATTTATCGATAAATCTTTAATTTCATCATTCTTTTTTATTGTATATTTTCATAGAAATATATCCGATTTTAGTTGATTTTTTAGCAAAACCTGGCAAATCGAAAAACCATTTAGATAATCGCTCGGGGTTTCACCCTTCAAATATTACAATTTTGATCGATTTTTCTATGATATTTCGATTAAAATAGGTTTTATAAAAGGATTAAATTTCATCAAAATTTACAAATCTGAATAAGAAAAATATTATAACAGAATAACAAAAAATATTTATTACAGAATAAAAAAAAATATTAGAACAGAATAAAACAACAGAACTGTAGAGGAATTAATCCAAGCTGCCATCGATAACAGCGTTTTAATTTATAATTTTTCTTAGCTGTCTCACGCGTGTATTCATAATTTTGTTCGTTTAATATTCGTGAGACAGTTTTGATTTAATATTTTCTACTGCAATAGAAAGTGGTACGAACTTATCTACGTCTGTATCTTTTATCATTGATGAGGACAGGAACATTATAGACTGTATGCACTTTATCAGCTTATACTCCATTGAAAGTGTATAACCACCATTAAGTTTTCGTTGTTTGATTGACTCGGAAATCACAAAATATATTTTCTGGATCGAGTTGTATATTTATATTTTAATATTTTAATTTTTTTTTTACTGCAGATATTATATCATTAATATTTTTGAAGTTCATATATATAACATATATATTTAAATTTTAAGAAAATATTTTTTGGACAGCACAACCTTTAACCTCTAGGTTCGAGTGTTCTAACAGGTTCATGGCACATTAAGGACAGCACAACCTTTAACCCCTATGTTACCACCGTATCTTAGCAAGTTCAAGGCAAATTAAGGACAGCACAACCTTTTAACCCCTAGGTTACCACCGTATCCTAGCAGGTTTAAAGGAGCATGAAACATATAAACTTAATTAAGGACAGCACTACCTTTAATCCCTAGTTTCGAGTGTTCTAGCATGTTCAAGGAAATTAAGGACAGCACAACCTTTGAACACAATGTTACCACCGTATCCAACCAGGTTCAAAGGCACATGAAACATATAACCTTAATTAAGGACAGCACAATCCCAAGGTTACCACCGTATCCTAGCAGATTCAAAGGCACATGAAACACAACATTAAGGTATAATACGAAGACACGAAGCACAGATCCCCCGTTGTGAGTCTCTAATCTCTAGAACCTCAGCGAGACGTGGTTGGTGAATTACGTATTCCGATGAAACACGGGACCTCTCTACGTTCAACAGATTTATGTACACACATCCCCCCGGATATCAAACCCGAGTGAATAAAACGAGCACACACCATGATTCGAACATGGTGAGATGTGTTTACATGATTCTGTTGAATTTCGATTGAGGTCTTGATTTATTTCACTGAAACAAAACTGGAGATAACCAGTATTAATGATATAACTGACTGGGTTTTTTTCGTATACAGTTTCTAATAACACCATCACGATTTGCTTCGTAGTTCGTTATGATAGGATGTATCGTGAATTCATTTTACTCCATTATATATAAATAGTTTCTGTTAATTTGCCTTGATCTTTACTTTGAAATCTAATCAGAAAAAATCGTCCGGGTTTTTCTTATAATTCTGTCGCTATCATTATTTTTTTTTAATCATAATATCGTTTCAGTTCTCTGTATCTTTTACCAACACATTGCACGCACACGCGTGTTTCCCCTCGTACTCCAACAACACATCGTAAGCACGGTTTTGGTTCTAGACTTTCATCTCGGACACGTTGCGAGTGGATTCCGCAGAATTCGTTTACACAAGATCTGTTACAAGGAGTAACAGAGCCGATCATCAACTACTTGCAGAGATTCCTTGTTTTAATCATTATATATATGTAATATTTTTAATTTAAATACTTGTTTTAATTATAATGATGGGAGAATTCGAGAGATTATCCATGATCGAGCTTTCTAAAATTAAAACATTTAATCTTGACAGAATATTTCCTGTGCCGATGCGAGATCTGGTTGATCCGACAGATAAAACCTTGATCAATAAAATACATGACGCTAAAAAAGAATTTCAGAAAAATAAAGCATCGCATGTGTGGTCGACGTTTAAGATTATAAGTGACACTAAAAATATAGATGCTACGATGAACGACAAATAAGCAGCCATGATCATTAACTACCTTGATGATAGAAAATATATTTTAAAAATCAAATTTATCGTACTATCATATACAGACATTTGGATTATACATGATAACGTGATCCTGTTATTTATAATGAAAAACTGCCATACTGAGTAAAGGTTCCAAACCAGGTATGTTGACCGGTATTGATAAACTATATTACGAGAGATCTTATCCTGTAACAGCGGTTATTTATGGGATACATCCACTTGAGAAACCCAATATTGATAATCTAAAGCCGATGAAATTCTCGAAGATAAATTGTGTAGCCGAACGAATAACAGATCATTTCACCGTCTCGACTCGTGGGAAAGGTTTAACGGATAACCGACGTAATATAATAAATTCGTGGGCAGAAATAGTCAAAGATACCGTAGCATCTATCAAAGATGTTGCTGACCTAGGGAAGAAATTAAAATTTCCTATAACAGTAAAAACGATAACAGGAGAGATCTTATACGAAATCTAAATATAAATCAAAGGAAGCTTGAATGGAAATTGTTGATCATAATGCGCATGCGTGGACTAATGCAGTAACAGTATTTCCATGCACGAGGACAGTTAAATTCTATAACGGTGACATGTTTGACTTTATTAACGAAATAATTAAAAACGATCCTGTATCCGTGTGGTTGTTTAGTTCTGAAAATGAATCCGATGAGTTTATAAGACCAAATGGTGATATTTTTCGAACAGAATCCCTCCACGATAAAATGAGAAAATATATCCCTGACGAAAAATTGCTCGGTGAATGTTTTACTGTTCCATCAGTTGCAGCTCATCTTGCTAGAGAGATAAATTCCTGGAAACCAACTCGGTTTGATTTTTTTGATGATATAATATTAAGTTGTGTTGAATATGGTCACTGTGGAATGTGGAACCGTGAATACTCGCGTAAAGATGTTATCTCGGTTGATATGGTTGCATGTTATCCGCGACGTTTTATAGGATACGGAGAGTGTTCTGGGTATTTTAAAAGATTCGGTCACCCGACACACGAGATGACGCGAGTATCAATAAATGGACCATTACCTGATTTTGATATTACTGGATTCACTTGTATAGAATCATTTGAGTTTACAGAATGTGTTATGTTTGGTTCGGTAGACATTTGTCAGAAAAGAAGTGGGCTCCAATTGTACTGTTACGATATATGCTTGATTGTTTAATGTTGACGTTGATTGTCAGTGAAGCGATTATATTATACCGAATGCAGACCGAAGTTTGGTTACCACAACAAAAGAAATATTCTGATGAAGAAAATCCTTATCAAACCGACTTTAAAAATAAAATTGCAAAAGATCTTGACAGGAAAATAATAGGTAATTTACCCAAGGAGTATCATACAATCATAAATGACATTGTACACGATTGATCATGGACGATGCTTCATTAAATTTTATAATCTCTGATACAATGAAAGGAAATACATCTAGAAGTCGGGATACAACTTTCTTATCAAATGGAACTAAGTTAGGTACAATTATGAGTTTTATTGATAGTGAATCACCGCAGTATACCAATTTAAGATCTTCGATGCTCGCGTACGTGTCGATTAATCTGTTATCGGTGATAAATAAAATTCCAGAGTTTGCTGTTAGAGTATCTACCAATTCGTTTTATATCAGTAAAAAATGTTCAAGATTGCTAGACCAACTAAGTCTCATAAATCATGCACTATGGGGTTCGTGGAGAATAATAAAAGAAAATATCCTCGGTTTTTTTTAATCAGCAGATGTTCCAATCAAAGATATTTACCGTAGCAATAATCAGATATTAAAACTATCGTCTGCACCATCAAAATATGATCCAGTAGCTAGGCACAAAACGATTTATCTCAATGGACCTGAAGCACCAGGAAAGATGACACGTGCGATTGAACTATTTCAGAACTCCGATATGATTGTTTTAACCCCTACACACAGACTTGCACGAGAAATGACCCAACGAGGAACACAGTCATGTACTTATCACAGCTTTTTCCGATGGAGTGGAGACGCATGGACTCCTGATCAAATGGGAGATAAATATATTCCGAAGATCATAGTTTGGGATGAAATATGTACAGTATCATTAGATAATCTAAAATATTTATTGATTGGTTGTTGACGAAAAACACTGCTGTAATAATGTGTGGCGATCATGGTCAACCACCACCTTTTGCTGGACCGTCTCTACACGAAAGGCTAAAGAGATCCGTTGACTATTACGAAGAAATAACTGACGAGCATAGAGCACTTGATTTAACATTAAGGTAGTTGAAAAAATTATTCAAATTACAACCGAATAAAATTTAATGTGAAGTAATGCGTAATATAATTTCAGAAACCTCTTTGAACGACTTTAGGGGTACGTGGAGACCAAATGATCTGATAGTTGCAAGTAGAAAGATAGTTCATGACATACTTCAACAAACATTATGTCTGCTACATAAAGAAAAATTCGCAAAGTTGCCGGTACCATTATGTTATCGCCCAGCAGATACGCGACAACAGAATATTCTCGTTGACATACCAAGACAGACGGAGAAAAAATTCGTTCTGAATGATATTGTTTTAATTGATGTCAATATTGTTGATAGCGCGTTATCGGATTGGACGCTAGGATACGCAATGACAATATATTCATCTCAAGGATTAACTATTTCTGATACAGTTGTCTGGATTGTGGATGATCATATCGAGTGGTCGAATTTAGTTTACCTTGCAGTGTCTCGCGTCAGGAAAATATCTCAGCTACGTAGGATTCTCGTGGATGCGTCAAAAAACACTGGCAATGTTAACAATGATATAGTAAAAAAAACATTAGATAGCTATAAACAATGTGATAAAAAAAAATAAACGCGACTTCGATCTTGACGTGCAATTTATCATGACATTGAAACAACAAGATAATCACTGTGCAGGCTGTAATTGTATACTGCTGTGATAATACTCGAGTAAACATCCTAGACAATTTACCGTGGATAGAAAAGATAACAGTCTTGGTCATACACGTGATAATGTGATGTTAATTGTCTTTAATGTAATCGGCGTAGAGGTGCTAGTTCAGTGAATATGGTGGTAATTGTGTATCTTCCGGAATTACCTGCAATTGTTCACGTGTAAATCCACGTTGAGGAGCATTTGAATCTAATTTGTAGATTGCGGGTCTACCTGCAGATCGTACCACGCTGGATATCTTGTGTTTTGTAATACTCCAAATAGGATCTGTCGCTCTTTTTTTCCTTTTTCAAGTTCACCGGGTTCGTACAAATACCTTACGATGACATTATCTAATATTGGCTGCGGTGAAACATTATGCTGTATTGGTGTATATTTCCTTGTAATCGCATTAATAGGTTTCATGACAGTTGTTCGAGTAACCTCATTGTTTAATGCAGCTATAACACTTGGTAATCTTGCAACCCATTCACGAGATCTTGTATCCTGAATGAATTCCTTCGCGCAATGGTATCCAAATTATCGTTCAGCAAGTGTTTGATTAAATCGTTCTACGATCGCTTGATCACGATGAATTTCAGTATGTCCTCGTCGTATTTTAACATTATGTCGCTTCATTAATGATGATACTGCACCAAGAAATTCTTTGCCAGGATCGACTTGTAATAGTTGTGGCCATCGCAATGGTCCTCGTCGATAAATCTGTTCGAAGGCAGATGCAACTTCGGTATCTGTTTTAGTTAATAATGGTTCTGTTTCTTTATATCTACTTTCAACATCAACAACAGTTAATGCGTAGTTAAACGTTATTCTACGTATACGATCATGAGGTAAAAACAGAATATCAGCCCGATGAACTTCATTAGGAACTTTAACATCAAAATGTGCGTACTCGATTCGTTTAGGTGGGGTAGATAAATTTGCCATATTGCTTGTCGTGCTAGCCACGCTGCGGCGGTAGAACGTGTGACATTTGCTGCATTAGCGAGTTTATCAATTGCTGCTCTACCTTTCCAGTATCCTCCTGGGCTATAATAAATTGATTCCATTATAATTAATTACCCAGCACCTAATGCTAATTTGGTTTTCATCGCAGATTTTACTAACCAACTGGCTAATCTTTCCTTGAGATTTTTTTTTTTTTTTTTTGGAATTCAATGCATGAGTCAATTTCACATTTGTTCTAGATCTTTACTTTAATAAGCTACATCATGAATGTGACACGCTTTATCGATTGCATTTACCGGATATTCACCGGATTTTGGTTGATCTTGTTCATCAAGGTCAATATCATGTCGAGTGCCAGGACTGCAGTAATTATATCCTGGAAGATGCTTTTCTCCGGGATATTTAGCCCACGGAGTTCCTGGAAATTTTGACATTAATGTTGCAATGTTACCACCGGTTTGTTTGTTTGTTGTTTTTTTTTTCTGAGCTTTTGGTAAAAAGGAATATTTCTTTCTGCCACATACGGAACATTTTCCACCGGATGTTATTCTTTTGTTTTCTTGTAACCGTTGATAAATCAGTAGCTGGAGTTTTAACTTTACAGCGTAGTCAATATAAATCCATGATATAATCATAACATGGATGTAATTGATTTTTCAGCGACATGAAAACGAGAACAGGTAAAACATCATCCAGCGTTACCAAATTCGATCGGAATGAAACTAATAGGCCCGTCTGGATCTGGTAAGACACAATTATTACTTAATTTGATAATGGAATAAGGTGTACTTAGTAGCACCATCTGTGTATGATCTGAGATGCAACGAAGTACTTAAGTAATTTAATGAAAACGCATGATTGCTGAGCGGTGATGATATTATTGATTTTATAACCGACATTGACGAAGCACCATCTGTCGATGATCTTGATGGATTCGTTAATAATTTCGTTGTATATGATGACGTTATGCTAGATAAACAATCAAATCCGGCAAGAATATTTTCTCGAGAAAGACATAAAAATACTGATGTTATTTATGCAACTCAGCGGTATACAAATTCCGAAAGTAATCAGAGATAATTGTAATATTTTAGCTGTATTTAATGGAATTGATACACACACGCTAAGAAATATTAATCAGACCTGGGGTAGCGGAGATATGGATATAAATAAATTCAAATATTTCTTTTCACGTGCGCAAGCAACACCGTATGGTTTTATAACAATACATCTGCATGATCCCAGAACAAGATATCTTGTAGGTATCGATACAATATTTGGCTAATTTGTAGCAGCAGAAAGGGTGTGACTTCAGTTTGGTCGTCAGCGGGATAAACCGGTTGCATAAAATGTAAGTAAACTTTTCGGTAAATTAGGGGCTTTTGTTTAAGATTTTTTTAATATTTTCGTAGGAAGGTTCTATTTAAGGCAAATGACGATAGAGCCAAGTCTGTTCGCCCTCTCTGCTGCTAATCAAATGACCTATATTTACAGAAGAATGTCGACAAATCCAGGTCTCCCAACAGACAGAAACTTTTCCAGCTACAGCAAGGTTCCAAATCAAATAATACAAATATCAGTTCACAAATACTTTAACTATTGTATTAATTTACATCGTTAGTCTCTAGTATTGACAATGTCTTCATCAAGAAACCATTCTTTCATAATAATATCCTGAAAATGGAATGCATGTTTTTTTTCTGTCGTATACAAAGATACATCCATAATAGTAAAATGTACACACCTTGGTTGAAAACCGTGTAAACATTCGTATCAACATTGACGTATATGTCGCATCTCACCTAACGGGAGATGTGCTGTGATATCACAGAAATTTGCAACAGAGTTCAAATATTGAAAAATTATGTCCGTTTCAAGTGTGAGTATATATATATATATATATATATATATATATATATATATATATATATATATATATATATATATACATGTGGGTGTAGGTGTAGGTATATGTGTGTGAGACAGTCTTTCTCAATGGTAAATACCAAATATAGACAAGACAAACAAATTAAACAGAAAAACCGTTGGTTTGTTGCGGATGCTAACTCAAATTATTAAAGCTACGTTAAAATTTAAAAAAAAAATCCCCCATTCCACTACTACCACTACTTCCTAAAGCTGATATTACTACTCTACGAAACAAAATAACGATATAAAAAACTAAACAACAACAATTAATAATAATAATAATAATAATAATAATAATAATAATAATAACAACAACAACAAGAACAACCAAAAATGATAATAATGTCGATGTAACCTTTGGCCCGGCAGCTTCCTAACACACACACACACACACACACACACACACACACACACACACACACAATTTTTAAATAAAACTTCTTTGAATGTCAAAATATTGTTATTTTATTTACTAAGGATTTGACAGTATTTCAAAACTTTGTTTGACCTTACCGTTTCGTAGTAAACACCTAATGTTGACCTAGATCCTGACCTTGATTCAAAATTACTAGCAGCCACTTAAACAAGGTACCTTTTTTATTGTGAAAATAGTAACAGCGAGATCGTGGCTGTATTAATACGTGACTGTATGATTGTGATGGCTTTTACAAAGTAAATAGCTTTTTCATTTTTATTCTTAGAGTAAAATGATTGATTTTCATCCGGTCATGTTTGTCGTACGTGATCATCTGACCCTAGTGGATTTCCGAAAATGCGTCTTAGTTGAGGGTATAATCTTTCTTAATATTGATATTGCGTCAGTTTTGGCTTTTACTTTACACTGGAAAGTATCTGTTTGTGACCAGTCTTCGAGTTTGCGAATTTGTTAATTTTTCTTCAGATCATTTAGATTTTGAAAGATTAATTCGTTTCTCTAGAAATAGTGCTCATTGAGAATTCTTGGACAAAAATAGTTTATCAAAGTATACACACGTGACTATATAGTCGATCTTTTTTAACTAATATGTTTTTAAATACATGTATTATCATTTGATGATTAGCTATGGCCAATAGATATGATACTTTCAAGTTAACAAAACAAATACATCAATGAAAATAAAGGTTACTAAATACTTCAATTTCCTGAGATATGTGATATTTATTTAATTTTAATTTTTTATCATTTGCGTAAACGTAGATGTGGATATAACGATAATTCATAAATGTTACATGGACACAATTGTTGCAGAACAGGTATTGCCATATCCCAACGAAATGCATATTAGCCTTTTTTGTTTGGGGCTTCTCTGGTCATCATCGCCAGATAAAATGTAGGATGTATTGTGTGCAAGCTCAAGAAAACCTCAATGTAATGATGCCCGTCTTATAACTCAGGTATGTAAATCGATCCTGTAAATTGGCCAGAATATCCTGAATTTTCTGACCTAATTTATTTCATTCAATCTTACTTCTCGACTGTTCTCTTTAATGTTTCAAAAATGAATCCTTGTACTGTTTATTGCTGTTCGTTGATGTACTTACTCTAGTACTAGCTATACTATAGTATCATTTTTTTCCGTTGGTATATGACATCTGCTTTTGATAGAGAACGAACCATATCGTTGGGATGTCATATCAGCTTTTCAAAGTGAACGGATAATTTCATTATGATCTCATATAGACTTTTAAATGTGAACGGACAATTTTGTTAGGAAAACGCCTCTGCTTTTGAGACTGAACGGACAATTTCAGTAGAAAAATAACTCGGCTTTTGAGACTGAACGGGCAATTTCGTTGTGAAAACATCTCGGTTTTGAAATTTTTTTTCACATTATTATCTTAATATTTAATCACAACAAAAGCATTCGAAGTGGATCTAATTTCGTAGATATTTGCTACCAACTGAAATGAAAGAAAGTCGTATACAAAAATTCTCTTATTATACGGTATTTAAACAATCAAGAGACAACAAATATTTATAACCTAGGCCTTAGAGATAATATTAGCTAATATGATCAGCAAACGGACGTGACTCGGATGCACGTCATTACATTCTACGAAAATGTTTCTAAATTTGGTTGAAAAACTTAAACGCTACGCTGGCATCTCAAACGCTGCCTAACAATAGTTTATTTACATGCATATTCTGAGACACGTTGATAAAATGTATACAATCTAAGTAGGTGAAGAAATTATAAGCATCAGAAAGTATCATACAATCATCCTGTGTCCTCATGTTGAAATAGTTCTTAAATTCCCGTTTTGTAGCCTGCTTATCTACACATGCATTCGAATAATCTTTATTGTTGTGACCTTTAAGTTCGTCGTTTTGCACCTGCCATCTAAAATCGACGCTACTATCTCGGCTCTTGGTGCCTTTATTTTCACGATAATCTAACGAGCACTTAACGGTAAAAGATATTTTTGTTAGTAAATGTTATTCATTTGAAAGAAAAGTTATGCATAAATTTCTTTTCATATATTTTGAGTACCTCCCCTTTGATGCCATCGTACCAAATTTTCCACGTGCCCTGTGGCATTTGCACGGGGTGAAATTTTTATTATTAACTGAAGCGGAACTTCTACTTTTACATTATGGTTGTTGAAATGATAGTTTAAGTGAATATAGGGTTTAGAAAGCGGAACACACCGGCCTTCCAATGATCACAACTCCCGTGGCGAATGACATCCCAAATGATTTTTAACATCCTCATAGGTTTAATGACGCTTTTGCGCATGCAGCGGGTGAAATTAAAATGCATTGTTAATGCATTTTTTTAACTTTAAAATAAAGAATGAAGCCTATCAGTTTTACTTGATATGAATACATAAAGACGTGAAGTATTACGTTTTCCGACCTCGTCACATGTCAAGGAGAGTTGCATAATAATAATGGCATTAGATCATGTGACCTGCATAAGACTTGGGGATATTTGCAGCTGTATGTAAATTATTTGCTGTTTGTATGATAAAGTTGGCGTCGGTACTTGAGTTGTCTAAGAGTTTTAAATCTATGACAGAAGCAAGTGTTACTGTGACCCCAAAATCATCTGATCGTAGAAATCAATGTGATTACGAGGTACGTGTCATAAAGCTGCGATAAGAGTCTCTTCAGACACTGATTTGCAGGCTCTCAATTTAAACGTAATGACGTTCTTCGCCTTGCTTTAAAGTTTCAGCTAGAATAAAATACCATTCATAAAGTGCTCCCAAAAATATTAAAAAGAAGGAAATATACATCGTAGTCAAATTATCACAAGTTTTTCTCTGTAATTTGGCAACTGTCACATGGCAATTTTTCTTTGTTTCTTTAATCTTTATTTACAATAATTGATGTTCGCAAAAGACAACGTGTAATTAAATTAAAGTTATCTTTATTATATTGTATCCTATATCTTTCCTATTGTGGCTAAAATATGTTTAGGACATAATGGGGAGGGGGTGTGGTGGTGGTATAGAATAATGGTCATATGACTATTATTCTAGTAAAATAACATTTTCACGAAACAACTAACAATCAGCTCTGCAAAGATTCGGTTTGGCCACGTACCTCTCACAGACAGGTATTATTCGATGTATGTATAATACAGAAATTGTATATTGTATAAATTGTATATTTCACCATCGGTGAATGTCTTTAAGACGTTCCGTGTGCGAATGTGTGTGTGTGTGTGTGTGTGTGTGTGTGATATACATATTCCTACATCTGTATGAAATTAATGCTCCATCCCCATGTCAGTAACTCAGCTCTGGTTACGAAGCCTCTCTGAATCTTACCCCCCAAAAATGGAATGACTCAGCTGTCACGAGTGATCTGGCAAATACAACAATTGCCGAAAGAAAGCTTACTGTTTGACAAAGACGTGCACAATACAAGATAACAGTTCCCTATACAGGTATGTTCCTAAATGGCCGTCATTTTGTTCGTGACGCCGTGTCCGAGTGGGCAAAACTCAATCGGTTAAAACTCCAGAAGAATGTATCAATACGGAATCGAGTATATGATTGCCTCCTCTGAAAAATATCCTCCATGTGTTTTCCTTCTCCTTCGGTGATTATCCCCCATGTATATTCGGCCTCTATTTACTATGTTATATCATGATTGCAAGTCGGTAGCCAGCCCCATCTATAGATTTCATAATTTTATGGAAAACTTCGACAATCACATTGTTTTAAATATATTTGTAATAAATTTCCGTGAGGCACTGAACCAATGCTGGATATTAACAATGAATTCGGAGTTTATATTCGGACGTGTACACACGTTTACCACGTTCTAAGCTGAAACAGTAGTAAATACCTGTATAATTTTAATAGATTTATTGCAATTATTCTTAACCCCATAGGGCTGAAGCAACCTTCCAGAAATATTTAAACGTTTTCATTTTGCTATATGTTGTGAATTATATTCTCTGGGTTAAGTTGCGTTTTGTTCTAAATTAATCTTTGCCAACATTTACAAAATTCAAAAAATTATCCTCCACATTATAAAGTCCACCAGAATGAAATTTTAATAAACATTCAGATTTTCCAACCCACCGTCGTATCAACTTATATTAAATATGAACATCAACAATACCCTATGTTACATTCAAAGAATCTGGCTTTATCATAATATAACGGTTGTGTATTTAGCATAATAAGTCCCTCTTTACATGATCATCTTACCAAGTCATGTGACAGACAGCTCAGGTGGCCTACTGTTTTGAGATTTCGCCTCGGATACAAGTTCGTGGTTCGAGCACTGGCCAAGTCATACCAAAGACTTTATAAAAATGGTACTAACAGCTGCCTCGCTAAGCGTTCAGCATTAAGAGGTTAGTGTCAGGACTGGTCTGACTGGTATCTGGAAAATGTGACTAGGTGGGTCATCTTTCTACAAGGCTGCGGCATGATGCCCTAGTGTTAAACATCGATATAAACTGCCGCATACTGCAGACATCGTAATGATATGACTGAAAAATTGTTAAAGCTACTTTAAAAATCCAAATCACACACACACACACACACATGCACACACACCCCAAGTAAAATATACGAGATTATGTTATCGATGCTGACTCTAATTAAAACAACAGTGTTCTTTTTTGTGTCTTTGATTGCCTTTTGTTACTAATGTTAGACTGCATTACCCAAATTTCTTATTTGCGAAAGGTGAGATTTCGATGTTGATTTGTACCTGACTGATAAGACAATGCAGTGTTTTAGTTTATGTTAACTTTGTATATAAACCCATAACCATAAGTCGGACGCACATCTCCTTGATATTAATAATTACGCCATGATTCACAAGCAACTGGTAATATACATGACCATGATTGTCAATAGTTCATATCAGCTGTTGCTGCTGGAAAGTGTGAACCTTCGATGCACTGGCGAATCATTCACACATATAACTTTAGTCCCAGTCACAAAACATCATAGAAATTTGAGAGATCTCCGTCTTTCTATGTCTAACTTGCATATAAACACTAGAACTTTATTCATACCACAGGCATGAGACTAGCAGACTAAGAATAGTCTAGTGCCATCAAAAACTAAGTAGACATATATTAATATCTATACAAATATAAAACATACAGCTTTTTCTTACTCATATAATTCACGCTAATCTTTCCACGTAAACATATTTTCTAATGTTTGTTTTAAAAGTCGGTAGGACAAAGGAATTAAATAAATATGAAATTAAACAAGATGTCTTTACAACTATTTTGATAAATCGAGATCCCTCGACCCGTGGTCATACTCATCTCGTAACTTTGGAAATGTACGTATATTTAAATACGCTAATAACTAAAACGACTGGCTAATTAGACTTTAAAATAATAATAAAAAGCTACATTAAAAGATGTAAATACGGTGTGCAAGTTATGCCTGGGGCTATCCTATTAAAATGAAGCGGAGATAAGCGACAGGAGCATGGTGTTAATTTTAAATCTGAAAGACGTCGATCACACACACCTTGCATTCATACCAAATCCGTTTTCACAAAGGAAAGCACTTTTCTCGGCGTCTATGAAAGCAGTGCAAGGCTTAATCGATTAAAGTGGTGGGACTATAAGTACATGTACGATAGCTTAAGTGTATATCTGTAGATACTTAAGATATGTATCGATATGTAATTGAAGAGTCACTCTTATTTAACAATAAATATATTAGATTATATTTTCTTAATTCAAACAGGTTATGAGACATAATTATTACACCTTTCTGATTGGATGAATCAAATTATATCAAATTATATTTGGGATATTAGATTAATTTAAACATAGTATCTATGCTATTATTTATAGCACCGATGTAAATAGCATTGCAGGCGTTGGCGATGGTTTAAAGCTATCACTACGGTCTGGTTTGATAGAATGGACCCCATTATTTTACTCATTATTCATCATACCTACGTTATTACGGGAATTTCGTCCACAATTAATAGTTAGTTTTTTAATGATTATAGAGAGAACTGTCCATAATAACATAAATTTTGTTTGCAATAATATTTTTAAAGAAACAAAGTGTTTTATTTTTTTATTTTTCTCAGCCAATGACATAAAAATGTACATTTTTTTAATTGTATCGAATGCAAGCTCACGCCTAAACTGTGCATATATGTACCTATTCAACATTTTCCTACATATACACACTAAGTAAAGTATTAGTGCAAAATATGAGATCAATGGTAGTAATCCATAGAACACACTCTCTTTTGGTCGGGGTCAATCAATATTTCCGTGACCATCATACCGTGTATTATCGCTGTCTTCGCTGCATACCGGGGTTGGAAATAATGGTCTAACCCATGAATATACTACCTGCCGGGAACAAGGCATGCTGCCTTACTGCATTATCGTAACTAGAGATAACAAAATATATGTGATAGTTCAGAATTGCTTTGAGCCGTAGCACGCGCTGGTTACATTTGACACACACGTAAAAATGACGAAAATGCCGGTGGAAAAAAGAAATTCTTCACCAAGGAGTTCAAATAAAGAGACCCTATATGTCACCGTAGAGAGGCTATAACATGTTGTTATTTACAACAGGCCGCCCTCAAGTGCTTTGATATTTGCCATAAAACCAAAGATCAATGAAAACATCACGATTTTATCGCATCCTGTGGAGAGGAACACACAGCCTTATCATTCTCAGCCAATGACATAAATTGTACAAATCCGTGCGAGTGTACCCGAGGGTTAAAAGCCCCTCTGCTTCAAAAGACGAACGTAACTTACCTCCCTTCCTCTCCCATTGTATGGGTCTTATATATATATATATATATATATATATATATATATATATATATATATATATATATATAGATATAGATATAGATATATAGATATAGATATGTATGGATGTGTGTGTGTGTGTGTGTGTGTGTGTGTGTGTGTTTAACTTAATTTGATCAGTTTTGGAAACATTATAATATTCATGTACCAAGGTTTGTGGACTTAGAATGTTCACCTTAATAGCAAACATGTATCACGGTATAGTGTTACCTGTTTGGCCTAGGTAGCGTGATCCACTCTAAGATACCTGTTAATATCTCATTTATCCACGACTGGCGCATGCCTTTCCAGTTTTTAATCTAACACTTCAGAAGAGAGTGTTGGGACGACGGATCTGCAATTCTTTCAAGCAGAGTGTACACGAGTCATGTCGCGTAAAATATCAAACACTACGATATATTAAAAAGTAATTTATAAATATTCAAATGAAGAGTGGTAAGAAATGCCAAGGAGGTCGCTGGAATAGTGAAATCAAAGTTTAAGAAGTACAAAAGAAGCAGTGTGATCAAATAAAATAACCTAGTTTTACGTTTACTATCTTCATGTTTAAAACATTACAACAAATGTACTTTATATTGAGCTTCCTTATTTGGAGTGGTAGAATCAATACAAGAAAGCCTACCACAACTAATTTATGAACCTAAGTAAAGCAATAATAACACTGAACAGTAAATCACCATCGAAGACAGAAACACATAAGCACACACACACAGACACAAACATCATAGTTTTGTTCTTTCAATTGCGTTTATTTTTGTGTTTTCACTTTGATAAGCACTATATATTTACTCAAACTAATACAGTTATAACAGGTCAATTGGAACATGGGTCATATTACGTCTTGTGATGAAACAACGATTATTGACCCATCAGAAAATGATTGATCAGGGTCTACATTATTAAGACAAAAACTTCACCAGCTCATACAGCATAAGCAGATGCAAGGCTAATCAGGCACAGACAAACTTTGGGAGAGATTTAATGTGTCTTGTTAGTTGTAACAGTAGTATTGGTAGTAATTGTTGTTATTAATATTATTAGTAAAAGTTGTAGCAGAAACAACAGAAGCAGTGGACGTAGTAATATTGATGGTTGTGTTAGTATTAATAGCATTGTAGCAAATGTGTAGTAGTAGTAGTAGTGATACTAATGGTACAAGCAACAATGGTACCAGTACTCATTCGTATATGTATTTAGTATGGATACTAAAATGTAAACTAGTATCATGACACTCATGTATTTTTTATATTAAATATTGCCTTCTTTTGTATCATTATTATTATTATTATTAGTAATAGTAGTAGTAGTAGTATTATATGGAATTATTTAGCGTGTAACAAAAAAGATAACTTATCAATTTGTGTCCAACATTGTCATGTTTTCTAGCTGCATTTAGAAATGTTGTGGTATTATTAGAGATATGTTTGATACAATATCAATTATAATCACCTGACTGTGCATGTCTCGTGAAACATTACCCGATGTTAATCTGTCTGACGTCAACTTGTTCCATATGTCACGACTAGAGTCTCTCTCTCTCTCTCTCTCTCTCTCTCTCTCTCTCTCTCTCTCTCTCTCTCTCTCTCTCTCTCTCTCTCTCTCTCTCTCTCTCAATGATAGTTATACAAACACTCAGGTTCTTACAAAATAAGACGGTTATGACACATTACTGACATGTTATTTTACATACGTTACGATATTGTGTGAGATATAATACTTGCAGGAGATATGCCAAGTTGACAGAACAAACATATGTATTGTCTGGTTTACATTTTGGATATCACTTGCTATATAACAAGAATTACTTTAAATGTATTCCTACGTATGAATTGAACCATACGTAAACACAGCGGCACTGCTATATAGTCAGAAGGAGCATGCGCATTTCTATTTTTGTACAATATACTGTACGAATCGTCCATACGGGACAGTCAAGGACAATATCGAACGACACAAGTGTCCTTTTTACAGAACATTCTCTATATGTACATACGAATTACTTCCCTAATAATGTATCAGGGATCAACAATTCGTTGTTCTGGGACAGGAGCCTGACACTTTTTCGCTTAATTCCGTCTGTCAATAACTGAAAATCTATCTGACTTATAGCAAAATAACACTTTTAATAAACATAAAAACGCTAATTAAATTGAGATAAAAGAAAGAAGAAATTTCAGTTTAAAAGCAAATCACAGCCTTCCTCTCATTGCTATGCGTGTGTTAATTGTTTCATAAGTTTGAATCTAAAACTGCAATTAAAGTGAGATGATTTCGTTTACACTATAACTGATACAAAGACATACTGCGGACATTGAAGATACTATAGATTAAAAAAAAATATGACGCTTGATACTTTGGAGATAGTTTTCTATTGGTTTAACACGCGGGGACACTTTGAGTGGGATGCCAACACCCGGGAAAATACATGTATCAGAGAGCGCCGGTAAATATAAAATATACTTAACTTAAAAGATACACTAGAGGCTCGAAGTTTAAGAGATAACGTAGAGGTTCGAAACATAATTGATACACTAGAAGCTCAAAACTTAAAACTGCATGATTATGATTGCGCTCTTTAAAATGTAATTAGTTCGTCTCACCGATGTTCTCTCGTCGTGAGACGTATATTGCAAAAGGCATTGCATTAGCGATCAAAATTTTGTTCTTCCGATGTCCGTTGGGAGTCAGGATATTAAGTTCGAATGTGAATATGCATGTACTCTTTGTATTGCCTTTGACAAGCAGTAAAAAGGGCTGTAGTCACACGGAAATTCTTTAGTGATGTGAACGTGTAAGTCAAAGTCTACCTCCAAGAATAAGAGCCAGCAAACTAAAGACTGTATATGGTTCGATATAGTATAAAACAATGGGATTACGATGATAAATAAATGTTAAAGTCTGATAATGTTGCATTTGCAAACATGATAAACAGCGCAATAGGCTAGTCGAGGACTCTTTCGATTCAGAATATGATGTCTCTCCGTGTTTTCCCTGTCATGCAGATACGTACAATATTTAGACGCAATATATCCTGAGATGAGTGTAGCCATGTGCATGAATTCAACCGCCATCATTGAGGAGCGTGTCCTACTGGATTAGATTCAGGGCGCAGTTAAACCATACATATCCAATTGTGTCCTTCCTAGTATCATTTTGATATACTCTCACATTGCTTTATCTGTAGAAATGACTTTTTCACTGAAATTCAACAAGTATCAAGGATTACAATAAAGTCGCATTATTTTCGGTTTTCTTCACAAGAGCCAAATGTATTGCCGAAAAAATCTTGGGAAGCAACTATGACTTGAAGAATTCCCCAACTCTGATAAAAATCATACATGACATGTAACAAGCTGCAGATGAATGATAATAAAATTAAGGCCATTCTGATCACAATACAAAGACTTTCTCATTCACATCCTTTACCTCAAACAATAGTTATCATCAACACCAACAATAAATTCACACAGTCAGTATGAAACCTAGGTGTTACTCTAGACAGTACTCTCACATTGCACTAGTATGTCATGAGCAGGTTGCATATCTTGATCTCAGACGCATCAGCTCCATTCGCAAATATCTTTCAGCTGTTGCCACTAAAAACACTTGTGTGTTCATTAGTACTTTAAAAACTGGACTATTGTAACTCAGTTATTTCTTGTTCGTCTAAGCATCTACTCCAGAAATTTCATAAATTTCAAAACACAGCTGCTCTGATCATTTTTAGAGTACCACCTCCCCACTGCTCTGTACCCTACACTGGCTATCCATTCGATACAGAATCAAACACAAAATTTGTTCTCTGTACTACGTTTTACTGACGAACTCCAGTCCAACATAGATATCCGGCCTCACCCATGTGTACACACCAGCAAGATATGTATGCTCCTCTTCTGACAATCGTATACTCATTGTTCCCACTATAAAAACGAAGTCATATGGACAACGTTCTTTTACGATCCAGGGTCAGCAATATGGAACGACTTGCCCATTGAAATTAGACACAAAGACACAGTGATCTCTTTCATGAATGCTCTTAACACTCACGTTTTTCAACTGCAAGAACAAACTTAAAGACCTAATAATGTTTCGTACCTTAAATATTTTCACCATTTTTTACGTTTTCCAATTTCATGTTTTTTGTTTTTTGTTTTCTGTAGTCATATCAATATAGATGTTGTAAAACGCTACGAGCTTCTAAAGATTAGGCTATATACAAAGTCCTCATTAATATATTTATTATTATTTTAAAAAATAAAACGGATCATTAAGGTAAAATGAACGTTTAAAGTGATATATCATGTTATTGACTAAGTCCTAACTAACGTTGCCAAAAAAAGTGCAACCCGAAAGTGTGATCTACATTCTAAGCTTCGTGATGCAATGGACAGAGACCTATTTAAGGAGACAATACAACCATCGGTTGCTTCATGTCATTAAAGACGGCTAAACCTTGGATATATGAGCGAATGAAATGTTCGCGAAACGAACTGGAACAGTGGTCGAAGCAAAGGAATGACTTTAGCAAATTGAAACCCATTCAACTAGATCTTCACCTGGCTCCATGTCAATTTCGCCATACAGCAACTTCCGGTACAAAAGGAAGTGTTTTCAAATAATGCCAGAAACAGTGTTTCACAAAACATAGAAAAGTGATTTCACTTTCTGAAAGGATTTTTGGTTATGTTTTACGTAATTATGGTGATAAATTGACGTCATGCACGTGACTATTTTCATGATCTTGCATCCGTATTGGTCTTAAATTAAATAATATACTTTTAAGTTTTCAATATTACCATAATATGTTTAGAAATAGTTTAAGACACGACAGAGTAATCTAGCTGTTTCGAAAACCTTCATTTTCTTATCTTAGTCTTGTTGTCGCGGTTCTGTCGTCTCAATCATAGTGAAAACGGACTAGAAAGTACTTTTATTAAGAAAAACCATACTCGTCTTCTTTTGCGGCTAACGGATGCAAAACACGTTGATTGACATAAGCAAAAAATGTCGATCACTTTGGTATTACGTTAGAAAATAGAAATATTTTACACACAGCATTGTGAATTTTATCTTACCTGTAGGTCTAATTTAGTAAATTTTCTGGTCAACGCCATTACATGCAGCTGAATTTAACTAACTAGGTTAAAATGCGAAACGAGTTACATACTGTTTTACTTTTAATGGCGCTGACCTCAAAATTTACTGAACTACAGATATGATAAAATAACTATGACAGAAAGCACCGTTCCATGCATACAGACTATACACATCACTAGTAAAACAAATGACAAATCGAAATTCTCTCAAGAACCACAGCAATGACGGTAACAATTAGAAATGTGCTATGTCAAACATGCCTTCTTCAAAGTTTGTCAAATACACCCGAATAGCTCAAGTTGAATCAGACATTTTTAACAAATAAAACTTCCTGCACTCACAAATCAGTGTTTCAGTCATCAGTCCGTACGATGATTCACAAAATTTCCATGTAACGTGTCCATTCTCTAGAAATAACAACACTTGCTATATATTTCCAGGATATAAAATATGAATTTCCAAATATAAACTGATAAGTAATAATAGCACCTGTTTTAAGACTTTGTTTTGAATATGTTAACTAACTCGCAAAGTTGTATGGTTATTATTAATCAACTGGAAAAATTTAATGAGAAATATAATCTATGTTGATGTTTGTACTAGAATAAGGAAATTCAAGTCGCAGGGTTTTATTATCTAATGCCTTGTGGGGAGACAAATAATATAACCCCTGGACTGGGATTTCATTGTCTCAGTACAAATCTCAACATGAATTTTTTTCATCTTTTCACATCGACAGTTTTAACAGACCAACGTATGAGGAAGGTCTCACCAAAACACGCGAGAGTCTCATTGAAAGAATCTTTCTATTAAGTAGTGTTTAGAAGTCTACAATGGGTTGCTAGTGGAAAATATTAAGATATTATTTCCTTCAGGCTTGTGATACTTTTTGAATATCCAACAAATATTTAAAAAATATTTTAAAGAGTCTAAGTCGCTATTAGCTCCTTAATTTAATTACACATGTATTAACATTCAAATTTCTTTTTGGAAAGAATCATCGAAAATCTCATTGACATATTTTACATCTGTAATTAAAAGCGTATTTTTCTGAAAGATTCATTCACTCATGAGTCATCTGTCAGACAAGCTAATGGGTGGTTCCCATAGCTGCCAAAAAATACCCGTAAAATGCGAACCACTGGTAGCATCATTTGATCCACCGTAAAGCATTTCTCTTTTTTCCTAGGACTTTATGTTGGTCGTTTCTCACCGACGGAAGACGCAAAGTAACAAGTACAGTCATATGGTCGCATTTTGAAAACTTTACATGGTTACTATCCTAATCTGTCGAATAGCAGTCGACGCATAAACGTATGTCTATGATGAATCATATACGCAAATTAAATTCTCCCTCTTCTGCGTTATTCAAACTCTTTGCAGTGTGTTCTAATAAATTGTCGCTTTTAATCTCATTTGATTGAAATAATACCTCATGAATACGGAAATCATATAATTGATTGAAAAGAATACGTTATACATTCAAAGGACCAAAAGAGTTGTATCATTATCTTTATCGAACGTCAAGAGAACGGTAAGACTGGGGGAAAATACAGCGACAAGTGATGTTTGGTGATATCGAGTTACCTAACAAAAAGAACCAAAAGTGGGCTTTGTGCAAGATAAGATGCGTGTTTTAGAGTCATAACAATGAAGTGCCCCGTCGCCCGGAGCACAAAGAAACTAGCGTAATATCAACAAAGCTGCAAGCTTTCTCCTATTTATTACTCGCGCCTATCATGGGGCACATGGCGTCCCGTAGGATATACCAACTTAGACAAAAGAGAACAATTGCCTAATTTAATATGCAAAATGCAAAATGTATAGCTTGTGTGTGTGTGTGTGTGTGTGTGTGTGTGTGTGTGTGTGTGTGTGTTTGAATTCACAAAAGAAAACCATGAAATTAAGTAGCAACAAATTTATTTTCCGAACTATTAGCAGACCTGAAAAATATTATGGCTGTAAAGTAGGGAATAAAACTAGCTTAATGGAATTATTTTACAAGCTTCATATTGACACCGGAGCTAATTATGAAATAGCAATGATAATATGAAAACTGTATAACAATGGAAACTCCGTCCGTAAGCAAAACATTTGCAATCAATTTTCAAAAGGGAATAAAATATAGCGTTATATGCATTGGCATTTGTATCACTGCTCAATACATTGATCCGAATCAAAATTCCTACAGAATTATCATCAACAATTGGCCATACTGACAAACCTTAATCAATAATTTATGGAAATAAGATTTACACGCAACTGAATGTCTAATTATTCAATTATTTAATAAATTATCGTCTCCTACAACATGGTAGTAGTAGTAGTAGCAACAGCATTAATAATAATAATAATAATAATAATAATAATAATAATAATAATAACAATAATAATAACAATATTAATGATAATAATAATTGCTATTTGTTGTTAAAGAACTTTCCCCATATAGAGATTGATGGTCCTGAACATTTGGGTTTTTCTCCAGGCGTTCTCTATAAAGAGACCTGACAAGTATTAGAATCACCTTAATGAAAATAACGTAGGACAACCTGCAGAGGAAGGACCATTTTCATTAAATTATTATTATTATTATTATTATTATTATTATTATTATTATTATTATTATTATTATTATTATATGTCATTCTAACGTACCTACCAATTTTTTTTAATTACTTATACGTGTTTGAGTGTATGATTTGGAATGTTAACGTAGCTTTCACATTTTACAGTGATGTCTAACACTGGGGTATCATGTAGCATCATGTCCCACCATGTCACGTTATCCTGACACCAGGCCGACCAGTCCCACCATGTCACGTTATCCTGACACCAGGCCGACCAGTCCTACCACTATCATGTCCCACCATGTCACGTTATCCTGACACCAGGCCGACCAGTCCTACCACTATCATGTCCCACCATGTCACGTTATCCTGACACCAGGCCGACCAGTCCTACCACTATCATGTCCCACCATGTCACGTTATCCTGACACCAGGCCGACCAGTCCTACCACTATCATGTCCCACCATGTCACGTTATACTGACACCAGGCCGACCAGTACTACCACTAATCTCTTAATACTCAGCGCCAAGCTAGGCTGCTGCAAATATAATTTTGATAATTCTTTGTTATGGCTTGGCTGGGGTTCGAACCAGCTATCTCCCATATCTGAAATGGATGATCTAATCACTTAAACCACTTGAACCGTCTACTTATAAACTTACTCTTTTGTTTATGATAACATCTAATACATTTTCTTTCTGTTTTCTTTCATGCAAAATGTTGGTGTTTTGTTCAAAATGTAGAATCGTTCAAAATGTAGAATCGTTAAAATGTACGATCGTTAAAATATACAATCGTTATACAATCGTTACAATGTACAATCGTTATATTGCTCAGTAATGTTCATATAATCTTAGAAATCAAAGTGAAGTTTTAAAAAAATATATGACTAAAGCGAAGAGACCCATCCCAGGCGTAATTTATTCCTTTAATTAGTTCTGTAATTCATTAATCACTGAAACTACGAGCTCGTGTGATATGTCCCCATTAATACAAGGAAATGTGATCTCTTCGTTATTTGTTAGAAAGAGTAGATCACAAAATTGAATGAAACAAAAATCTATTTGTATTATAGAATCTAAAACCTCACATGTTCTATGCGAGAAGTGTGGATACAAAGCAATCATCGTGTTTTAAAGAAAAGAAAGAAAGTCTATTTTCTAAACCATTCTTATGTCACAGGGTCCCAATTTAAATGCCCTCTAGTTTAGCGGTAAGAACTCATCCCCTAACTTAATCTGAAAACAACAGGCAGGCGCGTGGTGATAAAAAAAAAAAAAAACCCGAAGCAAAGAACGGTGAAATAATGAATAGATAAAGCTTGACGAAAGGGGAGGAGCCGTTACTGGCCATGAAAGGAATTATATCAGTTTGTCTCACTATAAAACCATGCTGATCGGCAAACAGTTTTATTATGTATACCAAGGCGCGTGATAAAATTCTCAAAACGAGACTGTCAACAAACCCGCACGCGACCGTCACGAGCCATTGAGGCAGGCTAAAAATAGAAAGGGTTGCAATAAGAAGCAGATGAAAATTTGGCTTCTGTGACAAAGTAGCAGACAAGACGCTTGCGTAATCGAGGATGGATGCTGGTGCGATTATTCCTGAGATGGGGTCCATTAAAAGTGAAAGTTATGAACAAACTGAGGTAATCAATATGCCCTCTTGCAGGTTTTCTCAACAGCAACCAGTCGGTAATATGGTTGCAACCACATCTATTCCAAGAAACAAAATTTATCGGTACCATATCATGAAAGACAGTTCCTCAGATCTACATCTTGTTCATTGTCGAAGAAAATTGGATTTTAATCAAAATAGCCACAACTATTATGGCTACAGCAAACCACAGACAATGTCAGTTGCAAGAAGAAACGAAAGAGAAAGAAACAGAGTGAAACTAATCAATATGACTTTTGCAACGTTGAGAGAGCATTTGCCCAATGCATCTACATCGAGTAAAAGCAAGAAGATGAGCAAAGTTGACACTCTGAAAGCAGCAATAGATTACATCAAACGTTTACAGAGCATGGTGGAAGACAACCATACAGTTACTTCAACCATAGGGTCGGGGTATCCTACCATCAGCATTGCTTCACCCTCCACTATTGATTCCCCGACTCTCAGTTCAGCTTCGGATTCTTCGTATGAAGGACTAAGTGCGGAAGAGGAAGATTTGCTGGACTTTGCCAGTTGGTTCTAAAAGAGTTGTGAGTTTTTTTTATATAAATATAGATAAATGTATCAGTAGAATCAAAGGTAGTAGTAGTAGCCACAACAGTAGGTAAAACCCATATTTATAGTTTGAACTTTGTTTAGCACTTTTCGCACAACTGAGTCTATGTTGTAATCTCGTTATTGTTATTATTATTATTATTATTATTATTATCGTACATTCATCTTGACGCGTTCAAATTGAATTCACTATTCAAGTGTAATAAGTGCATAATCCTCTCATATCCGGAGTAATCGCTTGACTCAACATGTTCATTATCTAAAGCTGTGATATTATTGCGATATGGATGAATAGAATTATTGATCCAGGTCACGAAGGCGCTGTAATCAGCGTTTTGAAGAGTCGTCTGCCTTGCCAATGTCGGTTCTCGAGATTAAGTATCTCATCTCGAGAGAGCAGACGAGATACGGAGTTTCGTACATGGTCAAACTTTCTGTTTGATTATTCGAAATGGTAAATAGATTACAGATATACAAGATCTACTATACTGAATTTGACAATTTCGTTCGTCATCCAGTTCACAAATTTGACGAAGTTGTGAATTGATCTATTGCATCCATTAAATTTGTCGCATGCCGTTTTGTGCAAGTGGTTAGCGTTTGTCCATAATGCATACTGTAGTATTACCTTTAACAATTTATCATTTAATAAAAATGGCAAGCATTCATAATAGTACAGAATAAAATGCTCCAGACTGGCATATTAAAGAAACAAATTATATTTTCCTCTTCATGTATATATATATATATATATATATATATATATATATATATATATATATATATATATATATATATATACAAACAAATTCAATAATTTGTACATTTTCAGACGCTTTTCAAATAGTTGCCTATTGGCATACAAATATACTCGTGTACAATATATTTGTACATGGTCAAACTTTCTGGTACTCTGGTGGCCTAGCAGACAGAGCGTCCGACTCGGATGCGAAAGATTGCGGGTTCATACCAAAGAAAAATTGGTACTAAAAGCTGCCTCGATAGGCGTTCAACATTAAAAGGTTAGTGTAAGGACTGGTCGTCCTGGTAGCAGGAAAATGTTGCATGTCTGCGTCATGACGCCGCAGTGCTAAACATTGCAGACAGCGTAGCGATGTGACTGAACAATTGTTAAAGCTACATTAAAATAAAAGAAACACACACACGCACACACACACACACTTTATGGATGCAGCATACTTTTCTCACCTAAAATGTAATTTCATTAATCTATTAGAAAGATTTATATTGATATCGTTAATGAATCTTGTTTTATTCCCGATGCCTGGCTTATGATTTTATTCACAGATAAATATTTTGTAAATTCTTGTACAGGCATATTTACCCTTATATTCATGGGCACTCCGAAGCCCCATCCTAGCATATAGAGCTGATTGGAACACCCCTCATACTGCCTAATATCAAATGCCTTTATATTCCATAAGAAACTTTATAAATCTTAGCAATTATTTCCTGTATGCCAGCAAAACAAAATAATGTTCTATTAGTCCACCCAATTTTGTGCTTTTGGTATTTTCCGTACAAAACAATGAAAACAAACTCAAAAACGAATTTGCACTTTATGTTTCCTCTATGCTTCTTATATTTTGTTCACACATTTGATCTCCAGAACTTAGGTTTCCAGGTTCGTACCATCCCTTACAATCCTTAGGAGTATAATGCATGGGTTTATAAATTTAATTATGCCCATTTTCGCGACATTTTTAAAGCCCCTGCAATTATTAAAGTGTACACTAAACCAATACTTATTTCTAAATATACATTGACGTTGAAATTGATACATTAGCTATTTTCATTTGCACATTACTTTTTTGTTTCTTTTTTAAATACAACATTCCCGTTAATGTTCATTGTTTGTAAATTATGCTGGAGTTTCAAATTTGTATGTGCATTTTCTTCTTTCTTTTCTATATTAAGCTTATTGTAGAACTTGACACATAATGAAATAACAAAAAAACATAAAGTAACTGCCATCCAAAATTCTAAACTTACTAAGATCTCTATACACTCTTGATATTCCTTTGTAACCAAGCTGTTGCCTATTAATAAGTAACCTTGCGCATAGTCTGTATTGATGAATTTTAAACACATACCTTGTAAACCTTATAAATTATTTCCTGTATCAAGTCAAAACAGTAAAAAGAAATAGCTATATTTGTATTGTAATCATAACATGTTTGACTAGTCAGGCTAATACTTTATGTTAATCGGGACATCGCGGTGACGTTTCTAACTAGTCTCTTTAACTTGTCGAGTTCCTTTACACATTAGACAACTCTTGTATCCGTAAGAGCATGTATTTTGTATTGCTCTGATTGGCTTTTTATCTATTCATGTTTAAAGTGCGACAAAACAAACGTTGACCGAGGAAAGAGAACTGTCAACGCATCGCAGATCAATATGTAACGCGACATAAATATGTTTAGAACGATGCACACAAACATACCAGTCAGTTGTGTGTTATTACTTCAGATAAAATTTATGATATTTCAAAGGAGTCAAACTGTCTTCATCTAGTATGTAGCAGATAATGGTTTACATAGAATATAATCAATGTTGTTGATTACTTGGGGGTTTCACAAGTATACAATTGTGAAATCGAATAGCATATGACTGAGATAATCACCAATGAACATGTTTGGAAAGAGTGTAAAATATCCACATTCCGTTTTTAACACCCAGTCAAACTATCCTGACTCAAGGCCGCCCAGTCCTAACACTAACCTCTTAATGCTGAGCGCTAAGCGAGGCAGCTGTTAGTATTATTTTTGTAAGTCTTTGATATGACTCGGACGGGGATCGAAGCCACGACCTGCCGCATCCGCGTCAGACGCTCTAACCACTAGGCCACCGGAGCGGTCGTGGTGAAATAAAGCTATTTGCCTAATCAACATATGAAGTAGAATAAACGCAGGAGAAAATAGCTACATGTATTTAGGCTGTCTATACAACATGAGACATCGTGCACAATTCTAAGATGATATTTGCTTAAAATCCATGAAATTTGAATTTGTTTCTCCTTTAACAGCTTGCATGTATATATGTATTATATATAATAATCAATCTATCGTATATCCTTGCTCGTAAGGTATTGCTAAGTAGCAAATCAGAGAAATGGTGAAATGAGTGCTTCTGGTCCATAATTCAGTACAAATTTATCCATCGAATAGAAATGTTTGGTTAGTAGGAATCCAAAATATCCGCACACGATCAGCAAATATACGAATATACAGGGCAATAAAGAAATACAGTATTACGTTCGACTACGTCTATTGGTTAGACTATAGTGTTTCCCCCTCCCCCCCCCCCCCCCCCCCCCGTACAAAAGGGATGATTTTGAAAAGAAAAAGAAACATTCTCGTTGCAGGTAATATTGTGAGAGTTCTCCAGCTGCTGGTCCAGCTCTTCTTCTTCTTCTTTTTCTTCTTCTTCTTCTTCTTCTTCTTCTTCTTCTTCTTCTTCTTCTTCTTCTTCTTCTTCTTCTTCTTACTATTATTATTATTATTAGTAGTAGTAGTAGTAGTAGTAGTAGTAGTAGTAGTTATATAAAAAATTATAGAGATCGTATTAATCCGAGCATTAATAATTTGAAACAATTCGTCGTAACGCCGTTGAAGATGCAGACTTTAATTCATTATCAGGTTTTTACTTGGTGCTGCGACAAGGCACTTCATTGCACCAATTTTTTCATAGTCATGACAGTTTTCTGGTATTTGAATTGTAAGTGACAAGCTTCTGATACTTAAACAAAAAATGTATGCTTTTTATGTATGTATAGCTGTACAGTTACTTTTAAGGTTTATACTCTTTTTAGTTTTGCTCTTGTAGTTGGCAGCATACGGGTTAATGGAAAAGCCGTTTCTGATAAATGAGCCTAAAACTTTAGAGTAGGAAACACCTGCCTTCCATCCAAGGTGAAGGCAGACTGAACTTAACACTGCTAGCTTTTTTTAAGAGAAACATTTATGTTTATTCATCAATCAACTCATGTCATATTAAAGGATTAAAAAGCAAACTATGCTATTTTGACTGAGTAGACTCCGGACTAGTAAAGGCATCACGCACGCACAGTGTACACATCTAAAAATATCACACATATACGCGCGAAAGCATGCGCACAGAAAGGCGTGAAAATATGTAATAGCGTTTGAACTAAATGCATATGCATCCATACAGGCCCGGCCCTATGACCTGCGGGGGACCAAGGCAGAATGCAAGGCTCAAGGCAACAAGCGATGGTTGCGGGGACGCAAGCAAAATAAAACAAACATAAATGCATTGCGGAGAAGCGTGGGGCTTAAGACGGTTGCCAAGTTCGCCTTGCCAATCGGACCGGGCCTGCATTCATACATTGTTATGTTGTACGTGATCTAATCAATAAATATGCAAATACAGTTACTTACTTTTTGCCGGGTAATTACAAATGATTATATAAACAAAATCGGAAATTTTACCAAAATTGTATAAACGTATAATCTCAACATTTTTAATTAGGTTCAATTAGATAGTTGTCTTATAGGCGTATACTCGTGAAAAAAGAAGCAAACAACAATCCACGATGGTTGAATGGTTAAAAATAGCACATCTCTCCTGTGTCAATTCCACTGACTCGTCGTTTGATAACTTACCAAGGAACTATTGGTTTCAAATGCATCCGTGTTTTCTATATGCCCAGTAATATACATTTATTTAAATATTTAGTTTCTTCCACAAATAGCAATTTCCGATATTGATTAGATTTTTAAACATTGATTTTGATGCACGTATTTACTTTATTTTTTAAATGTGAAACACCTATGTTGGTTGAATTCAACAAACAAACCTTATCTCTTCTTTTTTAGGCGACAGACTGAACCACACTCAGGTGTTTGTGCTACTGTAATTTGAGAAGGGAGTAGATCCAAAACCCCCAAGGCTGTATATGTATGTATTAACCAAATACAGCTCTTAAAGACACCTTGTTCTGATATCTCCGGAGAAGAAAGGCGCTCTCCTGTTGATATAAAAAGAAACGAACGAGAAGATTTTGATATGAACGTCACGTTCATATTTGGCACTAGGGCGTATTATCATGTCGCGTGACTTAGAATGCAAGACGTGTGGCAAACTTGTGTCACAAGCGAGGAATGATGTTGTTTCCATGCGCCTACCATGACACGCCCATTAAACGCGTGGAAGGCGGAGTTTTACAGCAAGTCTTCAGTCAGTTCTAAATATAAGGTTATGTTTATTTCCTTCCGCGCATTCCCTTGATTATCTGTTAGCACAACAACGGACCTAACCAAATTTTGTTTTAAGCAACGCTCATTCTACTACTGTATCAAACAACTTTAATTTAAGACCAAAAAAAATTCACTGACTTAAAGAAAAAGATGAGAGCATGAGTTAGATCAAAACTAGTTTCTGGGATATTTTGATTCTTGGTTACTTATGTGTTTCCGATATTTTGTACAAGTTGTACCCACCTTATCTAACATGATACAACACCAGGATCACACTGAATGTTCTTTCTAATGGCCAAAGGTATTCTAGATAAGCAGGTATTATACAATGTTTGCTGACATGTCGGAAATGTTTACAACATGCTAAAGGTTTAATGTTGAATTGTAGATATTGCAAGATGTTTCATCGAGAAAGAACGTGTCATAATTATACAGATTTAGCCCTGCTAGTGTGTGTGTGTGTCTATCTGTGTGTACATATGTGGTAGACAATGCTCTAGTGTATACAAGCGACAGTCTAACAGGCCAAATTTTCAACCCTTGCAATAAAATGAATGATATAATCAGAAGTAGCTGTATTTGTTGCCGAATCAAAAATGGCGAGAAGAACAATGACGCACCATCCACAAGTACATCTAATACATAAATTTAAATCCGGAAATATCTGCACTTTTCAACCTTAAATACAATAATACATTTGGGTAACACTTTATCCCCAAGCTCACGTGTAAATATGCTAAGGAGCCAATTGGTACATGTTTTGGATCACGTGGTGCAAAATCGAATAGAAATCTGTATTAGTTTGTTGAAGCAGCATCTTGTTACTATTTTTGGATAACAAATGAAGTGAGAATTTATTTATTATTGATATATAACGCTCTCTTTTTATATGTGGTGGGAGGCTGTGGGCTAAAACCTTAAGTTAATGTTTCTGTAAAATAATTTATATCATTCTAATATATTTATGTTCATATTTATATTATTTATTGAAAAATCACTTATTTTTCGGACCGTTTCGGTTCTATGTATTTTATGTTTGAATCATAAAGAGGAATGTAACAATTAATTGGAATTGTTGTGTCTCAGTTAGTGCATAGGAACGTACAGGCACATGAAAAGCAACGTCTATTTAAAAAAAAACAGCTTCATCACTTTTATAATAAAATATCAGGCCAGAATTTAATAGAAAAAAGGTGGGGCAAGTCAGCACCCGCAATTCCTTTTCTTGTTCTTGTGTTTTTTTAAATTAATAAATGGCGATTTTTTTTTTCTTCCAAAGCCTGTTCATTTATTATGTGCGAAACTAGTGTAACTGGTTGTTTCCTGTAATTTCGCTGACACACATTTTTCTTGTATATATTGTAGTAAATGATTATGATAATATAATTACGTATGCTCTATTAATTTGTACATGTATATCAAGGACGTTATTTTAAATTTTTCCGGGGGGAGGGGGGAAGAGGGGACTTGACGGGCTTGTTAATTTTTATATATAGGCTACAACAATTTACAGCACATTTAAATGCCCCCCTCCCCCTCTCCGCCCCTGACGTCCGTGATGTACTTGCGTGTTAATAAAGTATGTGGGTTGTATTTATTTTAACGTTTGCTCCACATTTTGAAAGTAACCTGTTTACTGTCAAGCAGTTATACGGGCGAACGGTTAGACATTCAGACGGAAAATCCCCTCTCTGTTCTTTTGGTGACAGTCGAGGTGAACTGCAGGAGTTTAACTGGCGTTGCTGTACACTCTAGAAAGTCCTTGGATAAATTTTGAATTCGTTAACTTGAGCGAGAAACTTGTGCAGCTAAGATATCTTCAGCTAAAATCGTAACAGTTCGCCACGACATACCCATATTAATTTAACGCGTTTATGTCACGTGCCTTACGTAAGTCAGACTTTAAGGTATACTATTTTCCCAGAATAAGCATATTCTATTTAAACATGACGACAGAGACATCTTTTACGACACCGTGATATTGATGAACCGCTGTTACATTCTCAGAGAAAACACGATTTTTTTGACTTGCTCAAAGAAAGTTTCAACGCGTTAAAATTATATATATATATATATATATATATATATATATATATATATATATATATATGTGTGTGTGTGTGTGTGTGTGTGTGTGTGTGTGTGTTTTGTGTGTGTGTGTGTGCATCACAAAGATTTATATATGTTTAGGAAGAAACTATGCATTTACTATATATATATATATATATATATATATATATATATATATATATATATATATATATATATATATATATATATATATATATATATATATATATATATATTCTGTATTTTTTTAAAAATATTTATTGTGCATGTATTCAAATATGAATGCTTTTGAAACTTTTTGAAATAATAAAGGATATTTTATTACAGTTAAGTGTACTGCTTTCTTAACATAGATTGTGATAATCGTCGCTTTGTTCAGGTTTCTTTCTCTATTAAATAGATGTGACAACAGACCAATAGTACCTGGAGTTTTGCAAGGTTATGCATTCGAGTAGTAACGTTTTTTTTGGTGGGGGGAATATGGTATATTTTTTTCTGCCCTGGATTTTATGTCATTTATATAGTTTTGTTTCATTTATTGTATCTTACAGTCATTGACAGGAAATGCATTCTGGAAAGGACTGGAATTCTTTACATTAACCATGTCCATAGCCATTGTAGAGCTAGGCATATTTTCAGTAAAGACATTTTTAGAGAAAAGGAAAAACTAACATATATATGCCTACTTCTAGAAGAGATGAGTTTAATTTATTGACGTGAAACCCACAACTAAACAAGAGCAAATCACACAACAAAGTGGAACCTTTCCGTTGTTGATCCAAGCTTTTATTTTAAAGGTCTGTACAATTTGAAAGGGATTTGGACTCCGTTAGAATAAAGGTTTCATTTAAAAAAAATTAATTGCAAGATGTAACCTCAAAATGCACTATATGTGCCACTGTCAAATAAATCAAAGCAAAGGTAGGAATGTGTATTGCATAGCAAGTATATGAAATATAAAGTTTTAAAATCTTCCAATCGTCAAAAGAGAAACTGAAAAATCCGTTGGATTGTTTTGTCATTTCAATGTATCCCATTCAATACGATGTAGAAAGTGTAATTTTTTGCGTGGCACTAATCTACATAACTGACCGAGACAACTCAAGAAAAGTGAAGTTAACTTTGTATCACGGAGAGCAAGAGAAAACGAAGAGAAGATAGGAGGAAGAGATAGGAGTAAAAAAAAACTAATCACAAGTAAAAATAAAATCAATAGGATCGAATACAAGATGCATGTAGCTTCATATTTGTTTAATGTACCATCGTTAACATTCCAGATGAACTTTGTCGTTTTATGACATCATCATCAGGTGGGGGGGGGGAGTGACGTCATAATAATCTATCGAGATATTGGATCTCTTCATTTAATCATGAAATTAACTGGGGCAAAATTTGATAAGTGAGAAAGCTATGTGAACGTCAGCTGTAAAATATAAGGAAAACTTGATCCATTATTAAGATTGCATTTGAAGCAGCTTTGGAAACATATTTTGCTTGGCATGAAACAAAGCCCAGTCAAATATTTATATCTCATAAATGATGAAAAGAAAAGTGAGTACTTTCTGGTAAGCATCGAGTGTTGCAATAATCAAATACTGTTTATAGGTAACTCGAGTCACGTACTCAAAACAAAACTGTGTAGAATTATGGTGTGTGTGTGTGTGTGTGTGTGTGTGTGTGTGCTGCCTTTTAAGTAGCAAAGTGGGACGATAGAAGAACAATCGAAATCCTAGTAAAATGTCGTGGGACCTTATAGGGACAAGATTTATAGCGACAATGGAAATCCCAGTATTAAAAAAGGTATTGGTACCTTATAGGGACAAGATTTATAGATACAATGGGATTTATAATTAATATAGTGACAACAGGAATGAAGCACGTGAAGTGACGTCATGGTATTAGCTAGTTCAGTACGTAGCGGCTGACGGGTAATTTCAGCTAGTTCAGCGAATGGCGGGTAGCGGTTTCAGCTAGTTCATATACAATACTAGTAAAACAACATTAGGCGAGGCGGATAAACAAACAAACAAAGATACACATATGTGGCAAAGAGAAGTCAAATCCTTTCGAGCCATATTAATGGCCCTGAAAAGGACATTTCGTCCTTTGTTTCTGCCCTATACTCTGTCTTTGATCTCATTCTTTTTCTTTTAAAAATAATACTAAAATTGAGAACATTGTATAGCGCCTAATCGTTAGAAACTCTAAGCAGTTTACAGCATCAATAATGATATGACTACAGAAAAATAAAAAACAAAATCAAAATATGCTGAAAATATTTAAGGTACGAAACATTATTAGGTCTTTAAGTTTGTTCTTGCAGTCGAAAAAGGTGAGCTTTAAGAGGACTCTTAAAAGAGATCACTGTGACTTTGTGTCTAATTTCAATGACCAATTCGTTCCACATTCGTGGGCCCTGGCATGCAAAAGAACGTTGTCCATATGACTACGTTTTCATAGTTGTATCAATGAGTATACGATTGTCAGAAGAGGAGCGTAAGTATCTTGCTGATGTGTACACATGGTTGAGGCCGGAAATGTAGCAGAGAGAACACATTTTGTGTTTGATTCTGGTTCGAATGGAACGCCAGTGTAGGGTACAGAACAGTGGTCATGTGTGCTCTGATTGAGATACTCGAAGCTAATCCGTGCAGCTGTGTTTTGAACATTTTGAAGTTTCTGGAGTAGATATTGTAACGAAACAGACAAAATTGAGTTACAATAGTCCAGTCTTTAAAGTACTAATGAACACACAACTGTTTTAGTGGCATCAACTGAAATATATTTGCGAAAGGAACTGCTGTGTCTTAGCTCAAGGATGCAGCCTTGCATCTGTTCATGACATGTTGGTGCAATGTGAGAGTACTGTCTAGAGTAACACCGAGGTTTTGTTCTGACTGTGAGAATTTAATGTTGGTATTGCTAATATTTATTGTCTGAGATAAAGAATGTGAATGAGAAAGTCTTTGTGTTGTGATCATAATAGCTTCAGTTTTTTCATCATTCATCTGCAGCTTGTTACATGTCATCCGTGATTTCACATCAGAAATGCACCTCTCTACTCCATGGATGGAAGCATCAACTGTTTGGGTGGCTAGACTTGTATATTTGGGTGTCATCAGCATACAATTGGTCAGATACTGGATGATGATCAATGAGACTTGAGAGCGGCTGAGTGTATAGAATGAAGAGAACAGGTCCAAGAACAGACCCTTGATGAACACCACAACATAGATTAATTGGACTGGAGTTTATTCCATTTACAAATACAATTTGTATCCTATCGACTAAGTAGGATTTGACCCACAGTAAAGCTGTATTGTAAATGCCAAATACATACTGGAGATGGTGAAGTAACATATCGTCGTCTATTGTGTTAAATGCTGCAGACAAATCAAGGAGTTTGAGGGATCTAATCTCTCCGCTATCCAAAGCAGAGAGAATGTCATTAAATACTTTCAGAATAGTAGTTTCAGTACCATGGCAAGGGCGATATGCATACTGTACATTGCTAAAACGACTGTTTGAATTCAAATGAGATACAAGTTGGGTTAAAACATGTCTGCTACTGCGTGACAAGTAAGTACTAGTAACTACAGTTTCAGCTAAAAGTATCTTGAAATTAAATCCAATATTACAGAATAAAAATTTTTAAAATTTGCATATTTTGTTTGTGTGTCTATGTGTCTAAAATAATATTACACGAATAACCTAATGTAGGTGAATGTTACTGCATGTAAAAAATTTCTGGATACAAGATTTTGCCCTGCACCACAATGAAATTACTACATAGTTTGAGGTTTTACCGGCCAACAAATATTCAAGCAGTATATGGTATCATATAGCGCGATAACTGAGTCCTGGAAAGAATCTCGTGGTCTTCTATAAACCACTAACCAAACTGGATAATAGCTGTTATTAGCATATCGTGAAAATACATAAAGGTTTTGATGACTACATGTTTCTTTTATTTCCAAACACATAGCTGGCAATCTTTCACGATATGTCCACGTGAGGCGAGTATAAACTGTGATATCAAATTCAAAGATTTACTGATGTACCTCGTGCAAGTTAGCCACAACCTTGAAGACAAATTTACGTATATTCCTTCATTTAACCTATCTGTATTTTTCATGCCCGTTAACGAGGATCTATTTGTACGTTTGCAGTGATCAATGGGAATCAACTAGCATGGACGACTATTGCTGTTTCATTACAGACTGAGTTACATCCCTTGGAAACGATTTCAGTACTTTATTTTGTTCCATTAATTATCTATAAAAGCAGATAATCGAATTCTAAGAAAATCCAATATCACGAGTAGGTTAGATTTTAAAGGTACATTTTCATTCTTTTACAACCAAAAACGGAATCTTGAAAATAAGTGAGAAGAGTTATCTCGTTTAATCATATTGCAAAAACTATACGATTAATATTTATTGATTATCAAGTGTTGCAAGTCCTTACGTCTGAAGAGTTAGAAGATAACCATAAAATCACTCACTGGTGAGTGACTTATCAGGCCAGTTTGTGTTCTAACCCGTTTGCGTAACACGTGACAGGTGATACTGCCTAGGAATGCTTGATCAATAGGCTACTTGCTACAATTTTGAGATTTAGGTTGTTCGTGCTTTGTGAACTGTCTCTGCAATTCTCATCTGTTCACATCCTTTAGCTAAACCGTGGATGGGACTGCTCTAGTTGGATCGATCCTGTGCGAGATCTTCTCAAGACTCAAGATGAATGTTGAAGTGATTCAACGATGACAACAGTGATACTTTGAAGCGCTCTTTTTGATCATGCGTAGAGTTTATGCCAGTGTGAGAACTTTGTCATGCCATCTTATACTCATCGATTGCTTTAGACAGCCCATGTGAAAAAGGTACAGCTACTTGGAATAACATTTGTACTCCGTCCAGATTTCGCAAGAGTACACCAGGGTCGGCAAGACAGTGACTTTGTAGACATTAGTGTTGTTTGCCTATACGCTCACACGCATTTGCGAACAGTCTGCCAAATTTCCACACATTCTTTAGCATTTATGTCATTAGATTCATCATCGATGTGGAATGCATGGGTCAGTGTGCTCCCCAAATAGGTGAACGTGTCCACTGCCAGGAAGGTTTGGTCATATAAGGGTAGGCTCTATATAAGGCTTTCCATTTGCATGTTGGTGAATCACCTGTCTTGTTGACACTGATTACGAGACCAAAAATATCACAAACTGAACAGAAATGGCCAGTATTATGTTACATGTCGGACTCAAATTTTGGCAATAAGGGAGCAGTCTTTAGAAAATACGAGATCACGAACAGTTCCTGTAACTTCATCCTCGTCTGCAGTCTCCTACCGAATAGCTTCCCACCAGTCCAGTATCTAATGTCGATCCCAGTGTTATAGGCTCGAAAGGCATCAGCAAGCATAACAGAAAATATCATACTAAAGAGGGGTGTGGCCAAAGCACATTTCTACTTGTCTCCACAAGTGACTGGTAATGGTTTATATTTTGCAAAGCGCACATGCCATGCAACCACAGTTTGTCCTGATCGTCGAAATACTTCTACAGTGATTGACTCTGGTAAAGGTTTTTGTCAGATCGATGAATGTCGTGTACAGGTCGGAGACGGGTCCTAGCATTTCTCTTGAATTGACTAGCTGCAAACACCATGTTTTGGTCCCTCGACATTTCTTAAAGTCATACTGACCCTAAGATATGACCCCTTGTTCGATCTGATCTACAAGGCGATTGATCCGAATTATGGTGAGGAGTATGCCAACAATTCACAGCAATGAAATGCCCCAATTGTTGTGTAAAGAATGTCTATTGCTCTTCCGCCTGTATAGATGGATGAAATGTACATCATTTTACTACTGGAGTATAGTTCACTGAGCCCGCTTTAACTGGAAGGGTTCAGTCAGCTTTCTTGCGATGTGCGAATCTACAATGTTGCAGACGTCTGCTGATATATCATCTGTTTTGGGTTCTTTGCCGTTTATTTTGCAAGTCAGTTTGTTTAGCTGCTTATGTATGCCTTAAATGATTAAAAGTGATGTGTCGATTTTCACTTGAAATAGTTATGCAATTGCTTCTCACTGATATATGACGGTGTATTGCAGATGTTAATGAAGTGTTCATTCCCAGTCACGTTGAATCAAGCGAACGGGGCACATCGTGATGGAACTCAACACTGCAGTTGTGGTGTGGCCCCAAGATGTCGACCCGCTGTTGCTATTATTTCGGTACTAGCCTTAAGGGCCATTAAGTACCTTGGGAAAACAAGTTATGAATTGTAGTTTGAGAGCTGGGGAAAAACGAACTACACTTCTTTTACCTGGTATGCCAACACGAAGTGAGTGAGCCTGAATATCGATCACCTAGGCGACTATGGCCTAGTTAAAAATATTAGCAGTAATACAAGTAGGGAGAGGAGGACAGTTTCTATAGACATAGCAGCAGACCACTAGGAAACGCCAACAAATAAATTCAGCTGTATACTGAGAAACACAGAGCGGATACAGACCCCCTCCCCAAATGTTCTCAAGATTTAACTAAACGTAAACCATTACTCGGCAACAAAACGTGGAAACTTAGACGGATATTACCATTTCCGCTGTTGAAGCAGAAGCTATTGCAGAAATGGAGGCTCCACAAGAACAAGAACAGGATAATGCTAGTATTCGAGGCTGAGGAGTCAAAAAGACATTATATCATGCTACACTCAACTCGGACTAAAGATAAAATTGAACAATACCAACAAGGCCATTAACTACGCCATTGCAGTCGCATAATGTCCTGGTGACATTTAAGGAAAGAGAAAAGGAAACCCAATCCAAGACAATGACAATGTGCAATGCCCATCCTTATGGACTACTAAAACAAGGCGTTCCACGAAACACCTCATTAAACTCTCATTGATACCGCCATTGAGCTTGGCAAAATATACGAGTTTGATGCAATACATAAAGGGACATACAATGAACAATGCACTGCGGAATAGATAAGCGAAGACGAACACCGCAAGAAAACCTTCAGACTGCAAACCATAAAGGAATCCTAAGGTCTCAAACATTGGCTCTTTTTTTAAGGGAACAATTTTAGCTTGGTTTCACAATTCTACCAAACCACTACTGCTGACTTGATCCTTGCGATCGCCTGCTTCGAAATTAAAACCATTTGCCCTAATAGTGACTAAACTCTTTCATGTCGCTTAGACATTTAGTAAATTGTACTATATACTAGTAATGTTGGATTTGTTGGGTGATCAGACCATTATATAACTCAGTTATATTTGACTCAGTTGCACAGGTGGCTTACACAATATTGGTTTGTTAGTGTCCATCAAATAACTGGACTAAAATTTGATTGAGTACGGGCTGGCATCCAGTTCCTCTCCTGCGGATTGCCTTCCTGCCGGGTCATTTTTCTCCATTCCCCTTACCGGACATTCGTACATTGGCGCCGCCAAATTTGAGGTTTCCAGATGTGTCGTCGTAGTCTCCGACCAATCGCGACTGGCGTCAAATACTGCTTCGGTTGACACATTCTTAAGTAAACTGATTGCGTGGTGGGTACTTATCACGCATGACTGCCTTCCATTGAGGTCATTAGGGACCAAATGATCCATGACCTTAGGCTAAATTAAAAGTGCTCCTTGAGCAAATAAATGCATGGGGGATGAGGCACTGTTTCCTTCTCCCAGGATCAATTAACGTCCTGCTATGCAGGAATAAAGCAGATGTACATGCATTTTTGTGCAAACGCCTCTATAACTAAAATTCTGCTTTTTCTGAAGCGTTCTTCCCATCTATGAAGGATTACATCTTTATTAATGAGCAGTATGACTGTGTGAGCAATTACTTTTGAAGATGTTACTGATGACTGAAGCCTGTATATTGTCTATACGGCATCATCGTGGTATTTTTGTATGTCACTCTTGTCTGGCTTGGACTTAATCTCATTTGAATTACTGCTCAGCCATGAGCTTACAACTGCCTGAGTTTGCACAGGACAGTTCTTTTGATGTTGCTGAAGGCTGCCGTTCTTGGCGATGATGTATGTCCTCGTCGTTGTAATCAAAGTAATCTTGGTGTATACGTGTGGTGGGACTAAGAGTTTGGATACAGTAGTGTGCATCAAGTTTTTGAAGAATACCCCGTTTCCTCGACATTCAAGGAGTTTATATCGATTTTATCTATTTTATTTAGTTGACTACACAGTTCTGTGACAAAGGCATGTTTCACACTCTCCTGTTTCAAATTGTCGATATTACGCCTTTGCCTTTTGGTCGTCATCTTGGTATATCGAACTTGGTAACTATGAGCCTGTGGTGAGTACAATCGTATGCATTTAACATAGCTATCATTACGTATAATTAAATCCAGTCTATTGTCGTGACAATGAAGTAGTCGGTAAGATGTCAACGGTTGAATAGCAGATGAATCCGAAACTTTTTGCTGATTTTTAGTAGGCGGAAGATTGTGTTTGTGTTAAGGAGGTCATGCACAGCGAATTGCGTCAGAAGGAGGAGTCTGTTATTGTTGCATTTACTTAGCCATTTTTACTGATGACACCTTGTCATGTCTGGTGATCTACTCCGACATCGAAGTCAGCAAGGAAGATGAGATTGTCTGCTTTCGGTATTTCAGTGATACGAGACTCGAAGTATTCATAAAATTTGGCATTGATCTTATCTGCGCTAAGTGTGATGCGCCCATAGGCGCTGATGACAGCTGTGTCTGGTTTCTACACCAGAAGTCTCATTTACATTAAACTGCCATTCTTTGGGAGATTTGGGAGCTTGCTAAGAAAACTATCATGGCAATCGCAGCGCCAGTCATGACGTCGCACTTACATACTTCGACCACTCAAAAAAATAGCTGGCTTCATCTTTGGTGAGATGTCCGTCCTCAGTTAAACGAATTTTAATAAGGGATGCCATCTGAAAGTTAGATGTTTCAGCGCTCTAACATCGGAAGCTGTTCTCTCTGGTGAACATGTGTATATACTGTTCATTAGTGTTTGTATATTTCAGGCACCGATGGTGAGTTGGGTTAGCGTTGGCTTCATGTTAGGTTTTCGACCGCTAAGGTTGGATTCGTGACAGCCACGGTTCGCTTAACAAGGATAAAGGTGAATATGGCAATGTTCAAAGCACATTTCCTGGCCCCTTCCTAGTGCGATCGAGGTGAGCATTTAGATCTTAAATGGGCTGCTCAGTCAAGCAGTGGGCTGCCGAGTTCCACTGCTACTTCAGTCCAGTGAAATGCTACCTATACGTTGGGTCACCTATGAGCAGGTTGTAGCTACAGGTGTCCGTATATCCACGACTGCTACTTTGACGCTAACCCATTGTTACAAGATTTGAAATAATCTGGTGGAGATGGTAACTAATATGGCCATGACGTGTGCATGAGTTGGATTCAAGTGAGGAAGCCTTCCACAGAGTCGCTCTATCCCTATCATCCGATCCGATAATCTGAATCCAGTGGCACAATGTCGAGACGTCTGGAGATATTCAAATGAAGTGGATTTCCATTAGTTCCTACTGTATCTGAACTCAGGCCCTACATTGTCCACGCCTCTCTTGCCACACTTTATAACAGAATTTATGGAGAACCTTGATCTGAATAAATTGTATGCATCTTGTCACTTTTATGACATTAATATGTAATAGAGGCATCGCGCGATGAACACGTAAAAGCATAACATAAAGAAATATAAGAAGAACGGATAATAAAGATATAAGGTATAGTACTCGTCTTCTGTATCAAAGATTATATTTGATAGAATCTGCATTACAAAACATATATGAACCTTTAGAAGAAAAACAATAGACTTTACAAATTGCATAACACATTATAAACTGTATCGACAAACTGTCAAATGAACATACCAATGTTTAAATTTTGTACATCAAATAAAGTTTTCATGCTGAATACTTATCCTCGAAATAGACCATGCAGATGACTACAACGCGCTCAAAAGATATTTATTGTCATTATCAGTGGACCGCCGAGAGGTATCAGAAACATTCTTGCGAGTACACAAAACCCACTATCAGTTTCTCACACGTGTACGCGTGTGTATCGAGAAGTGGATGAATATGTCCGAAGTCGTCGAACGGACATACGAATGCTTCAGTGAGTATTTTCTCGAAGAACACATATTAAGCACGCACAGAAAGAAAGAGATTGCACAGGACCCTCTATGAGAAAGACAGCAAGGCCTAGAATTACCTAATCCGTTTTGTTGGGCGAGGCAACGCCAGTCGGACGTAACCGTCAATTAGACGAAAAGGTCATGGTACAACTTCGGGGACGGATTTCTCCCATCTCCTACACACTCCGACCACGGAGAAGCGGATCGCAGGATGGCGGGGCTACCGATCTTCAACAATTGCAAACACCCAGTGCATTTTGCCAGAGACTGTCTCAATGGCAGGAAGACCCAGCTGAATGAAGTTACAAGGGAGACACATGGAACCAAGGAGAGATGTAAGCCAGAAAACCTCGAATCCGTCACCGTTGACGGAACTAACCTCACCATCTTGAATGACACTATACGTATTCCTTTCTTGTCGAAAAGAATGCTAAGGATTACACAGGGGAGATAATCGAAGTACAGCACGCCAACAGCACACTTGACTCTTTGCTAGTTAACACCGTTTAGCTATACGAGTTTTTTCTTTCTGGAGAAAAGCGTGACTCCAACTCCAGTACCGGTAAGGGTTTTGGACACCAGATCCAATGATCATCAGGAAAGGTCGACGCCGATCGAGGTTACAACGTTGCCAGTTGATAACGTAGTGCCGGCATAGCTGAACAACTTCTCCAGAGGAAGACACATCACAGTTGCATAAACATGAGGAAAGGGTAAGGAGATGAGAACTATGGCGAAGTTAAGTTTGTGTACAAGAAAGGGATTTGGTACCGCACCGCTAAGTTAGGTCACGAGCACTTCATGCAAGTTGTGGTGCCTAAAGTTAAGCTAGAGGATGTGATGAAGCTAACGCCTGAATGTCTCTTTTGAGTACACATGGAAATTGTCAGGACTGTCTTGTCAAAGGATTTTACTAGCCGGGTAAGCGATTGGTATCTCGTGCGACATTTTTGAGAGGATGTCTCATAAAACGGATCATCGGTCGGTTCCTCTTGGAACTACACCAGTCATCGATAAACCATTTCGCCGTGTTGCGATGGACCTTATCGCATTAATAAAATCTGCGTAAACGCATGCAACTCGCTTTATTTTGACTTTCGTCGATTCAGTTAAATGCTACCCATAAGCAGTCGAGTTTGGTAATATCGACTTCGAAAATTGTTGAGAAGACTCTTATTTTGGATTTGCTGACGAGTCGGAATCCTGGATGAATTCTGACCGGTCAGGGGACGCAGTTAATAAGTCACATGATGGGGGAGGTGAATCGGTCGATGTCGATCAAACTTCTCACTACCGCGCCGGATCATCCACAGTGCAAAGCATTGGTCAAACGATATAACTGGACTTTGAAAACTATACTTCTGAAATTATGTGAAGGCCGTCCTAAGGACTGGGATCATTAAACGCACGCCATGTTATTTGTATATCGGGAGGTACTACAAGCAAGTCTGGAAATTTCTCCTTTCGAACTGCTTCTGTAGGGGAGAACGATACGGGGTCCCATGGCCGTGCTGTGACGAGTATAGACCGACCGTGATCACGTCGTTGACCTATGTAACAAACTAGAGGAAGTTCGAACGTTGGTGCGAGAAAACCTCAAGCATGCTAAGTCTCGCCAAGCAAACTACTACTACAATAGGCGGACAGTCTACAACTGCCATATGCGACAGGGAATTCAGTCCCATCTTGTACTGTCAGCAACACTCCGCCAATAACCTTATCACATGTGTCAGTGTGTAGAACAAATTTTATGTTCACATAAACGAGCAACAACATGGGATGTCAGTGTATACTTGAAAGTTTGAAAGCAAATATATAATAAATCATTGCATAGCACACCACTGGTGAACATACAAAATGGCTAAGGAGGTGGGGAGTAAGAGTGTGAAAATCAAAGCAAACAATGTCCAGGTCCCCATTTTCATAACTATCCCTTATAAGAAAAAATATTTTGGTTGATGTTGGTCAATTTTGAGGATTCGATAATATTTTTGGTGAATCCGACAAGGCTTTTTTTTGTGGCCTTACTTTACCAAATGTTGGCCAATAAATGGCGTCCAACAATCTGTTTCGTGTCCAACCAATAAACAGTCATTGTGGAATCAGACGCTTTTATGAACAAGAAATTTTTTTTTTTACTATTCTCAGAGCCACAAATTGACCTAAAATATAGTAAAAAGAAGTTCCTGTGACCAGGTTGAAATGATGTTGGTTATCAGTTGAGTTTTGGGTGATTGTTACATTTTACTTTTTCATTTTTCTATTTCCATTAAAGCTGATGGATTGCTAGATACGAAACGTTAGAGATTCTTATGGTTTATGGTTTGTTAATTTGTAATCAAGCACATCCATACAAGTGAACCACCATTTGCTTTAGAAGAAACACCTTTATTTGAGTTAGGAGGAGCCCAGGTAAGTGAACCTGGATTAGTTAGGTTTTCATACCTTTACAATTACCCATTCAAAGATATATCGTATTTTTCATTGCATCGCGGATATCCGATCCCCACTATAAAAGCAATTATCGCAAACACTGACAAGATGTCTATCGTTTCTCGTTTATTGGACTTTAAATATGCGATCCACAGGTCGATCGAACGTTTGTCTGTACTTCTTAACCACTTCGGCTACTGTCTCAATTAGAAATAAACGATACAATAATGTACATGAGCATACGCGTTTACAGAACAGACATTAACTCACGCACGCATTAAAATCGTATCATTTTTGTATCAGCTATTTATATTTAATTAAATAGGTAGATTTCTCTATAGAGTGAACAATTATCGATTTTTGTCTTTGTAAATCCCAGAGAGTTACCAATAAGTACATAGGTATTTAGCGCCTTCAAACACGTGAGCAGAGCAATGCCTAAATTCTGAGTCAAATTGAGATTCCGGCAATTAGCTGTTGCTAAAACATACGATAAGTTACTGTAATACAGAAAAACATATCTCCTGACGTAATGACTTGTAATTAAATTGTTGTTGTAAAATAATATTGTACTTTTGTGCGCTTACTATGGAAACTCCTACTAAAGTAGCTCAATAACGACTTAAAGCAATTGAAAAGTATCTTCCCGTTCGCGATACTGTCGAGCAACAGTTATAACAAAGGCACTATGCTCATGTAAAATTTACCGTGTATATAAGATTAATTTAAACCAGCCAAATACAACACTAAAGATCGTCTTGGAACAAACCGCTAAATCAACCGAAACAATAGCAGAACCCTTGGAGATTTGGCAAAGGGGATGGAACATTACACATGTCACATTCAGGGACTCTGTGAAGTTAGATGGAAAGCCCAAGGAGAACACCAAACTGAAGATGGGCAAATATTCTACTAATAGTGGAGAGTTGGAGAAGTCCATAAATGGTGTAGGCTTCATTGTAAACAAAGCCATCAATGGATCTGTGCATGAATGCCGTCCCATATCTAGCAGAATCATCTCCATTCGTCTGAAAGTATCTCTCTTTAATATCTCAATTATCCAAGTCTATTCGACAACTACTGATCATGATGATGAAGAAATAGAGGAGTTTTACAATAAACTCCATGGTATTATATACATAGTAAGTAAAAAAGACATCCTCATCATCCAAGGAGACTGGAATGCCAAAGTTGGCAAGATGCTCTAGAAGACTGGGAGGCTCATAGTGGACCTTCTTGGAGAGGACTGCTCAAGTTCGCAAACTAAATCAACTTGGTACTAGCCAATACCCTGGGCCAACATAAAACTTCACGATGCTGGACATGGCACGCACCAAATGGAACCCATTATAACCAGATCGACTACATACTGGTTCAAAACTGTTATCGATATTGCATCGATAGGACAAAAACAAGAACGTTCCCAGGTGCTGATGTTGGGAGTGATCACGACCTCGTCATTATGAACTTTCGAGTGAGGCTGAAGAAAATGAACAAGACAAACGAATTCAGGCTCAAATTCAATCATGAACAGCTGAATGACCCTAACATCAACAAGTAATTCCAAGCAACAATTGGAGGAAACTTTGATCCACTCCTTGTGATAGATGTTGATCTTAAAGTGATGCCAGACACTTTCATCAACACTGTTATGACAACAGATGTCAAGAACATCATTGGCGTCCATTGCCCAAAGAAAAAATCATGGGTAAAAGACGAGATTCTGAATCTGAGTGATCCCCGAAGAAACCTTAAAAACACCAGGCACACTACAAGGGCAATGGAGTACCGGGAAATAAACAAGAATATCAGTTAAAAAAAACTTGAAGAAAGCAAAATAAGATCCAATTGGACAATAATGCACAGAAATATAGAGCAATCTGATAAAGAATAACAGCATAAAGGCATTCCAAATTGAAAAAGACCTCAGCAGACAGAAACAACCAACAGTGAGTACCATTCAAGACAAAAATGTACAATGTCTCACATAAGCAAGTGACATTACAGAACGATAGAATGAGTTTTGTAAAGAACTCTACAACCATCCGTCCAACAGATACCCATAGGTGCTTAAAGTTCCAAACTCCACAAATGTTGATGATTTCCCCATTCCCAAAGAAGAGGTCGAGTCAGCACCAATAGCACTGAATAATGGGAAGGCTGCTGCAGTAGACAACATCCCAGCTGAATTTATTAACAAAGGTAGGGAATCAGTGATAGAGCTACTAACACAAATCTGCAACGAGATCTGGCAGATAGGCGAATGGCCAACAGATTGGACCCCGTCACTGATTATAACACTCCCCAAATAGGGCAATATCTCGCTGTGCCAAAATTACAGAACTATCAGTTTGATCAGCCATGCTAGTAAGGTGATGCTGAAGATCATCTTGAACAGACTGAACACACAAGCAGAAGAAATAATTGCTGAAGAACAGCGGTGTTCCGGAGTGGAAGAAGCACAAAAGAACAAATATTCAATCTTAGGGTTCTGTGTGAAAAGTACTCACAACATCAACAAGACATCTATCATCTTTTCATAGATTTCAAAAAAACTTTTGACAATGTGTGGCATGAGGCATTGTGGGCCACAATGAGGAAGTACAACTCGGGTCAAAAGTTGACCAATACCATAAATCGGCTGTACGCCAAGGCTACCAGTGCAGTAATTGCTCAAGGTTCGGTGGGTGACTGGTTCAAGACAACAGTTGGAGTACGGCAAGGCTGTCTCCCGCCTGTCAATCAAGCTTTTCAACATCTACCTAGAGCGCATCATACGCGCAGCCCTGGAAATCCACTGTGGGAGAGTTAGCATCGGAGGGCGTAACATCACCAACCTACGCTTTGCAAACGACATTGATGGGCTGGCAGGCAGTCAAGACAAGCTTGCCACCTTAGTGAAGATCCTGGATGAAACATCTTGCAGATTTGACATGGCAATACGCGCCGAGAAGACACACTGATGATAAATAGTGTCAAACAAATCTCAACCAAAATTAAAATCAGAGTACAGAAACTAGACACAGTGGACCAGTTCAAATATTTTGGTTCTATAATCACTGAAGAGGGATCAAGAGCACAAATTTTGTCACGAGCAGCACAAACAACGGCAGCTATGTCAAAGCTAAGACCCATCTGGAGAGACAAGAATATCTGTCTGAAAAATAAAATCAGACTGTTGAGAGCACTTGTCATCTCAATCTTTTTGTATTCATGTGAGGCCTGGACAGAGGCAGAATAGCAATGAAGAATCCAGGCACTTGAAATGAGATGCTACAGAACCATTATTGACATCTCTTACATGAACTACATCACAAATGAAGAAGTGCGTAACACCCTCAGGCACAAAGTCGGCCTTTATGATGGCCACCTTACCACTGTCAAAAAGCGAAAGCTGCAATGGTATGACCATGTCACTTAAGCCAACAGTCGATCCACAACCGTACTGCATGTCAGCGTCCAGGGTGGCAGAATTAGAAGTAGACAGAGAAAAAAAAATGGACCATGAAACGTTTTGCGGAGACACAGGCATTGGTACATGATCGAGACAAGTGAAGGGAACTGGTAAGTTATCCAGCAGCACAGTGCCTCAATGACCACATTAGGTCAAGACCCTAATGATAATGAACGGCAGAAATAACTATAAAAAAGAAGATCCTCAGAGAACGTCTAGCTGAAATAGCTGCTGCTCAACCACAATTACCGGAGAGGGTATTTTATTATGCCCGTGATAAGATTAGTGATGTAAGGGACTTTGTTGCATCCAAAACTGAAGTATTTTAAAAAATAAACATGTACCCAATTTACCAAAGAAGGTTGTAAAATACTTCGATAAAGAGATGTAGATGTTGCTGCAGTAGGATATCAAATTCGTTAAAAATTATTAGATCTAGAGACAACTTTTTGGTGTTTCGAAATTACCATGGTGTAGATCAAATAAACGTTGATTACCAGGATTAATTTTTAAAAATTGACCAATAAGTCGAAGAAGCTAGAAAAACCTATTACCTAAAGATATATTATAGCATGAAAGATCATAATTTGAACTGTCTCGTGTTGAGGAGGAAGAAGGAATAGGAAGTGGTCTTACCACTCTCCATCGAAGTCGTAATAAACAAAGTGGTAATGTGATCACTGAATCGCCAGTGATTCAAGATACACTTTGTCCAAATAACTTTCTTGCTAATATTGATCGCCAGTGATTCAAGATAAACTTTATCCAAATAACTTCCTTGCTAATATTGATCGACTACAAATTTTAATTGATGAAAGACGATTCTCAAGAAAACATCAATGAAGCAGATGTTATTTGTCAGCATTTATTTACCGGTGGTGTCATGGACAGTAGCGTATATCGGACGCTGATAGATAAAATAACCGACGATTACTATATAGTGAACATCAAAAACTTTATCACAAAATAAAGTTCAGTTATAATAATTCTCTCTCTCATCAGGGGAATTCCCATCATTTTTCAAAACTGCCATCGTAAAGCCACTGCTGAAGAAACCAACACTAGACCATAACGATTTAACGAACTACCGCCCAATTTCTAATCTTCCTTTCATATGAAAAATCTTAGAAAAGGTTGTTCTAACCCAACTTGTATCTCATTTGAATTCAAAAAGTCTTTTAAGCAATGTACAGTCTGCATATCGCCCTTGTCACAGTACGGAAACTACTCTTCTGAAAGTATTTAATGACATTCTCTCTGCTTTGGATAGTGGAAAGATTACAGTCCTCACTCTCCTTGATTTATCTGCAGCAATTGACACAATAGATCATGATATATTACTTCACCGTCTGCAACATGTATTTGGCATTCAGAATATAGCCTTACAGTGGTTCAAGTCCTACTTTGTTAACAGGACACAAATTATATCTGCAAATGGAATACACTCCAGCCCAGTTGACGTATGTTGTGGTGTTCCCAAGGGATCTGTTCATGGACCTGTTCTCTTCATTCTGTATACCCAGCCGCTCTCAAGTGTCATAGATAATCACCCAGTGTCGCACCAATTGTATGCTGATGACACCCAAATATACAAGTCTAGCCACCCAACTCATGTTGAAGCTACCATCCATGGAGTAGATAGGTGCATTTGTGATGTGAAATCATGGATGACATGTAACAAGCTGCAGATGAATGATGATAAAACTGAGGCTATTCTGATCACAACACAAAGACTTTCTCATTCACATCCTTTACCTCAGACAATAAATATCAGCAACACCGTCATTAAATTCTCACAGTCAGTACGGAACCTAGGCGTTACTCTAGACAGTACTCTCACATAGCACCAACATGTCATGAACATATGCAAGGCTGCATATCTTGAATTGAGACGCATCCGTTCCATTCGTAAATATCTTTTAGTTGATGCCACTAAAACACTTGTGTATTCATTAGTACTTTCAAGACTGGACTATTGTAACTCAATTCTGTCTGATTCGTCACAATATTTACTCCAGAAACTTCAAAATGTTCAAAACACAGCTGCACGGATCATCTTTAGAGTACCTCGATCAGCGCACATCTCACCACTGCTCTGTACCCTACATTGGCTATCAATTCGATACAGAATCAAACACAAAATTTGTTCTCTGTGCTATGTTTCAATGGCAGACTCCAGTCCAACATACCTATCTAGCCTCACCCATGTGTATACACCAGCTAGATCCTTACGCTCTTCTTCTGATAATCTTATACTCATTGTTTGCCAAGGTGAAAACAAAGTCATATGGACAACGTTCGTTTGCACACCAGGGCCCGGCGACTTGGAACGAATTGCCCATTGAAATTAGACACAAAGACACAGTGGTCCCTTTTAAGAGTGCTCTTAAGACTCACCTGTTTCGACTGCAGGGACAAACTTAGCGACCTAATCATGTTTTGTATCTTATATGTTTTCAGCATGTTGTTATGTTTTCCAATTTCATTGTTTTTGTAATTTGTTGTTCTGTAGTGTAGTCATATCATTATTGATGGTGTAAAGCGCTTAGAGCTTCGTAAGATTAGGCGCTATACAAAGACCTCATTATTATTATTATTATTATTATTATTATTATTATTATTATTATTATTATTATTAATTAGTAAATAACCTTATGTTAAATGAACCTACGGATTTTATATTATTCCCATAAAACATTGTATTCTTTTTGTGAAGCAGAAAGGACGAATAAACAAGATTGGAGACACTTGTAAATGATTCTTTGCAATATGGGAACCAGGGGAGCAAACAACAACAAAATCTGGTGATGGCTAAACGAGTATTTTCCCTTGAAAATATATACGAACAATATCAACCTCTGTCAAGTTTGTAAATCATATTATATCGTTTCATGTTCTTTACCTGTACGTTTTGTTTTTTCAACCTTTGCAAAGATTTTGCTTTAAAGCTTGAAAACAATAGACCACATATAATACTCATATATCTGCATGAATAACGTTTCAGTTTCTTTTCATGTCAAATCAATATTTTAACATTGTTGCACTCTACTTTTTTATATGAAAAAACCTTTGATAAATCTCTTGAATGAAAGACAATTACATATTTCAGAATTATTAGTGATCTGGTTTGGAGCAAATAAGTGAGATAAAAAGATTATGTCCATCAAAAACATATTAATAATTGTTGCTCATAACACCTTCATTGTAGTAATATCATAACGGAGCGTTTGCCTTTCTCCGTTCAAACCGGATTTTTCAAGTGTGATTTCATAGGTCACTGCCTATATGCCATATGACTTTTGTTCCTAGGTAAAATGTCACAGATGTACGTGCAACCAAATGAGTATAATCAGTGAAAAAAGAAAGTGACCATACAAGATGACAGTCATGGGGATATATGCTGTGGCCTCAACCAGTTACTCAAAAGCTGAAGTATTTGCCTTTTGTTTTTCTCGATTATTATTGCCTGTGTATCCACTACCACACGATTCCTTTTCCTTAGGATTTGTCGTTGATTTTCCGTTTCCGCAAACACAATTTAGACTCGGCCATGCTTATTTTAATATCTTCATTTGCCACTGAATACAGTTTACTAATTATACTTCTGAGTGCAGATCAGAATAGACAAGTATTCGTGAATGTAATTGGATGTATCATAATTAATTTGCAAGTACCACCAGAGACGCCGTTTACTATCGAAGTATCCCGGACAGTAATTCATATTGGTTCACCTATGATGAGTGATGTCGTGATTCCAGTCACACCAAGACTGTTACGTGTTAAGGCTTTAGCTAATAAGCAGTAACAAAGAAGGAGGAAAACAGCAAGCTTTGTAAACTGGGAAAAACAATGTAGAATTAAAACTTAGAACTTATTGTTTTAAGAATTAATTCCCAAAATAATCCAAGAATAATCAATGACTTAAATTTTAGAAATCCTAGCAATGAAATGTTCTTTTGAACTGAAGATCGAGTCCCGATGAAAATCCAAGATATAAGGTGATGTTTCTTACAGTTTCTCGTATAATTCCCACCCACCCCAAGAAAAAAAACTCCGGTGTATGAATTCTGAATAAAATTCAGAAAAATTAGTTGTGAAAAATTCTTTATTATCAATCAAATATCTCCAGAAAACGAATTAATCATTCTGAATCCGAAGCATCTTAAGAAATATTAAAAATAAAACTCAACACTCAAATGTGGTCACAACTTGACATCAAGTGTTAAAAGCCCAAACTGAGATTATTACCCTAAAGACAGTCAAATAACACGCAAAATAGGTATCCGTATGAGGGTCACGTGATCATGGTTACATCTTAAAGTAACGTATATGACCCTGACACAAGCCAATCGTTTTACTCTAATAATAAAATTTATAAAGTTGTTTGCTTCACTGGGGAATTTCAAAATCAATGTATATGATCACGTATTCCAATATAGCATCGATCTCAATCTTATGTATTCCACAACACACATAAATTTAAAGAAAAGTTGCTTACTTGACTGATACCAAGTTTAAATTTAATTACTAATGTTGTTTGCTTCACTGGGGAATTTCAAAATCAATGTATATGATCACGTATTCCAAAAATTTAATTTTATTTACCTATTTTGTCGATTTAATTTTATTTACCTATTTTGTCGATTTAATTTTATTTACCTATTTTGTCGATTTAATTTTATTTACCTATTTTGTTGATTTAATTTTATTTACCTATTTTGTCGATTTAATTTTATTTACCTATTTTGTCAATTTAGTCTTTGATAAACATAGTCGAAGCCCCACAGTCTCTGATTGTTCCATTTTCATTATCAAGGCAAGACTATCTCCAACATCACCTATTAATCTGACAAACAATATTGAATGTTATATTTGATCTTTGTGGTCTACCAATTTGACCTTGAAACATCTCAAGCTCACCATCAACAACAACTCGATTGGTAAACTTGGTCATATCTACTTCGATAGCATTCCTTCTTAGATGCTCAAGCGCACGTACGCCTTCACCAAACAGATGACCATATATGGGTTGTCCAGTCTGGACTGTTTCGGTATAGTTGATAACAAAACAAGGGTAGATAACGAGCGTAACTTGGGTTAAATAATTAACTACCATTGGTGGAGAAGTCCGTATGAGTCAAAACACAATAAATAAATAGGTCTGACCAAATATGCAATGCAATGAGTGCCATTTCCTTTGTCAAATCTAGTTTAATAATACCGATTTCACGTGTACGTTGCACCATCTATAAGAGTTCTTTTCGCATAAGACACAATGAAAATGTTTGACTCATTTTGCATTCGCGAATAAAGCAAAATTGCTAAATGGACGCGTGACCTTTAGCGTAATTGAAGACCCCTGCCTAATAATGGAAGCATTTTAATTCTATATTTGTATGCGACCTCCACGGACTACGCCTTCAACTGCAGATTGCAAAGCCACTAACGCCGCCACGTTTGCAACCACTGGAGACACTACAAAGAATGTAAATATCTACCCGGTCTATTGCAATCGCATAACCTCTGTTTGGATAGTTTTAATGTAACTGAGGTATTTATTTTTTTCTTCTGCCAAATTATGCTGATTAAAGTGTGTTTAGGTCAAGCACAATGAAACAATTGTGTTAGAGAAAGTTTAAATATGAACCCTTAATTATTTTGTATTTGCATTTTTATTTTCACCAATTGAAGTTCAATAAAACCGATCTTAGCTTCACCATAGGATATTATTAGTTTCTGATGTAGCAGGTTCAATTACTAGTTTTCTACTCTCACATCAAGGACCCTCATTCGATCACTAGCGCCCTCTAACAAGTCTTGTCAGGAAGAATTACAGCATAATATCGATAACTGCAACCAGCGTATCCTAGACGTACACGAAAATACGTGTTAACCATTGACTCCCCAAAGAACTTCAGATGTTTCAGTGAAACCAGTATCAACGTTAAGATGTCAGTCCATATATGATTAACAATTGTGAAATGCATGTGGAGTATGATTGGCGTTTTGTACAAGCAAACAACATTTCTTTAGAAAGTTCCTGATGATCGTTTTAACTATGGAAAAAACTTGTCTCTTCTAAGTTGTTAAAATGGTCAGTTACTCACTTTGTAGATTGAAACGGCACGAACACGTTTTGATAACGTAAAGTAATGTTGGGTACTTTTTTGGATGCATACTGTCAGGTATATTACCTGGTAGGTGCTAATCTGTGGCATGTGCAAGAAAATACATCTCTGACGAGGTTCTGACTGCATCAATGACAAAAGCGGTCGTCTGCTGTCAATGAAGGAGATAATGGAGGAATCCACAGTTTTAATGCCTCTACTAAAACACAATCAGCGTCATCTGTACGAATCCAACATGCATTGTTGGCATTATTCTTATTGGTATACGACTGTGTACTTCACTTCAAATATGACCTTGCGAACATCTCCACAAAAGCCAAAATATTAACTGAGGGGAACTACACAAGAAACTCGTACTAAGGCTCCACTAAGTTGTCCATGTCTGTGTTCGGCTCCACCAGTTGAAACGTTATCGCCTAATCATTCAGCTTGTACATCTACATCAACAATGCCTGAAAAGTTTCGAGGTTGGCTAAAAATATATTTTGAGAATCCAGATAAAAATATTTGGACCAGCTGATCTCACATAATCATCACTAGCGAGTCCAATAATTATGCACGATTTGTTACCAGAACACCATTTTTGCACATTCGTAGCAAATGGATGTCCTCCATCATCCTGGAGTAAGACTTATAAACGTAGTGCAAAGCAAGTATTTACTTTCCAAATAAATGGTATAGCTGATTTATTATTTCATGTTTGTTACTACAGTAAAACGTAATGTATTGTGGAGAAATGCAAGTATTGGATTATTTGAACGTTTACTTTTAAATCTAAATACAATCTATCAACTAGATAAGTATACACTTGTGTGTTAGCTAGTATATCAGGGATCACCAATAATCGCCAATGACATTCATTTTATAGTTGTGCGTGTGCAACAAGAGGGCTTTAGAAACGGTCTTAATAATGACAATTTCAAGAGTGTTGTTCTCATGTGTTGCAAACAATGTAATTAAATCAGATGAACTTCCCATTTGGAAAAAAAAAGGAAAGACAGGAAATTCAATATGAATTAACTCTTTTGGGAGATACTTGTATATCTGATTTAATATATATTTAATTGTTTTGTCAGTTTTAAATTCTTTCTTTAAATAGTTTTCCTTACACAGTATTGTAATGTAAATGTATTCACAAGAGATGATGTGTTTTTATTCTTCCAGAAAATCGTTTGACTTGAATTATTCTTTGGTAAACAAGTAATGTTGACCTAGATCCTGACCTTAATTCATGGTCAGTTGAAACCACGTAAGCATATTTTATTTTTCCTTAAATATTTTTCTCGATTTCGCAATTTTTGGATTTGTTTAGAAACTACGTATTAGACTACGATATTAGCTGTGTTTTAGTAAAATATTCTTAGTCTGTGGATTTTACATCATTGTAACTGTAAGTTTTATTTCCAATTTTACAATCTTTTTCCATGGAAATAAAATATTTGTTAAATTGTACAAAACTTGTTGTTTTCACTCTTTCTTTGTTATCTATTATTAAAGACTCAACTCGTACCATATACTAATTACATTTGTTGCTGATAGAAATCATGAATTTAAAGACCCAATGGACAATGGTTAATTGTCAAGACAGCAGAACCACCTTTGACAATCAGGAATTTCAGTACTGGCAATGAGATAATGTATGTACGTATGTATGCATGCATGTACGCACGTAGGTAGGTAGGTAGGTATTTATGGACTTAGTGGCACAATCTTGGATATTAATGCAAAGTATGTTTATAAATCTCAGAACGTCAACAAAGCTAACGGCAAGAAACGGTAAACACCTTAGAATGAAACGTCCGTTTGTACAAACTGCACTATTTGAAAGATGAACACTAGAAAGAGTAGAGTCGTTAGAATCCAAGGTCAGTTTGTAACCACACTCTTTGAAAACGTCAATAATTATCACACCTAGATCACCATCACTGGTTAAAATGGTTGCCTCCATTATTGAAAATGTATATTTTGTGATGCTGTGGATGGCAAATAATATGAAACTTTTCTCTATTAATTATTATATCTTTAGAGACTGTTTTGTCGATTTTAAAGTTTAGGCAAGATAATCAATATATTGTAGAGGTTAATTTTTCAGGCGAGAGAATAAATATATTTTTAGAGGTAAACCTACACTATAAAATCGGCTACAATTTTTTAGTTGGTTTTAAAGTATATTTGTGATAGACTCATATTCATTAATCTATGTATGTATGTAGTGTATGTGTTATATGTCTAGTATATAACTAAACAAAATCTGGTCAAACACGATGCCCCAAAGAAGCACTTTTAATTTCGTTTTAAATTATCGCAAATTTATGCTATATTGCTCGGCGAAAGGCATTTGTTTTCATGCCGTTGTAAGGAATCACGAAAATAAAATTCAACATTGAAACACATTACTCTATTGGTTATTGGTAACTAGATTTGCTCGATCGCTGTATACAATGGTATGTTTGGATTCTCAATTTTGCTGCAAGATTTTAGTAAAGTGTCCAGATTTATTGGGGATTTAAATAACACAATTTTATAATTTTTCTGAGTTTTTTTAAGCAATACAACTTGGCCTTAGCACCGTATGTCATATGTATGTTTAGAATGGTATTCAGTGAATGCATGTATCGAAGGACTTTCAATACATGCAAAGTAAACTTTTCATTTCTCACTATTTGGGTCTTGATTATGAAAAGGTATGAAAAAAAATAATTAGACCAGTGTTCTGTACAGTGACTGTTAGAGAAGCCAACTAGACACAAACAAGAATGACTATGACAGAAGCAACATACAAGGTTTCCATATATTTTGCTGAAGGTCGTTGAATCGTTATTAATACGCGGCAAACATTCTACTGGTTAAGATCTACGTTAATCAGACATTTTTATTTAAAAATTGAGATTTCTAAAAATGATACCAAAGATTGTATAACCGCTAGGAAAACACGATACACCATCGAATGACTGACACTACATATATTGATCTTAAATGAAAGTGTGTGTATGCGCTCGCGAGTGTGTTTGTTTGTTGCGGGGATGTTGCATTGTGTCCAAGGCAAAATGTGATACATTGACTTATGATAACAATTATGGAGAGCAACATACAATCTGTTTCATGAAAGGTCTATAAGATTAATGAGAGCATTTAAGATTATCGAAGAAATGACAGTAAATGTACACGTCAAATATCTGAAACAAACCATGTTCTCGCATCAGTCGCATCAGCTCAGCTTTTCACGAAGACGGTGAAGCCAGGTATATTGACAGAACAATCAGACATATTTTCATGTTGAGATCATTCAATAAAGATATTTAGCTTGCAGGATTACGTTTGTCAAAAAAAAGTTGCGTCATTTCGAATGACACAAATACCCTCGTTTCTATTATACTCATGAGTAATATTTATTTTATTTGGTACGCCTTTCCGACTGTCCTAAAATGTAATAGGCTAAATATTTAAGGACCAATAGATGACCTGTCTGATCTTTACAACTTCTAAACGATTGCTGCATTTGTTCACTTTATGTTTGCATGGACTTAATTTTGTTTTTAAAAGCTGGTCGGAAAAGAGTAGATGACATTTCTTGTGTTAATGTATGTGCTCATTTAGATCATCTAATTGGATCTTTGTCTGCTTTAAAAGTTTTCTCACTTTAGTGTGTTGGTATATTTTTTATGGCGTCGATGTAGCTTAGCAGAAAATTTAATCGTACTGGTGCGAAAGTTGGATACCATTTCTTTATTAACGCTCATTGCATGTTAGGCTTTTATTTAAGGATTTACGGTAAAATTAATTTATTCATTGTTATGTATTATCTTGGTATTTCTAAAACAATGCCTTTGACTTATATCATTAGTACAGGTCCCCCAAAGTAGGTAAATAAGTATTGGTACAACAAAATCAAACAGTACAAGCTGTGCTAAAAGGACTTAGTGTAAAATTGTAACGTTGGAATTTATTAGACTACCAGCACGACATAATACGCTAGGATCAAGTAGATACAATATTGTTCACGAACTATTGATTGTAGAGCCTTAGCCATGCCTTCTCAGGTATTAAGGTATGTGACTTAGACTTACATTATAAAACACTACACCAACCAAACAAGATACTACACATAAAGAAATAAGTCCTTCTCATTATCATACAAGTATCTGCAACTTGTCGTGTCTTATCATGTAAGTGAATGGACGCGTTGGACTTTCCAGTTTACAGAAATATTTGTATAGGAATCCTTGGCATCACGGGAAAGTTATGACTCGTAGTGGTATTCGCGCCAGGTTTTGACATCGCTCGGTCAAGAAACCCCTTTGGTTAATTACAATATTTATTGTGTGAGCATCAAGCAAATATGTATACTGTCTTGCACTGTTTTCAACTATGATGTAAAATGTCGAGATCTTCGTCGGTCAGGATATTCTTTAACAACAGTATCATTTATCTTAAGACTACTTTATATACGGTTCTGTTTCAATACGTTACCATTTACCCCTTGCAATCAATTATATCAGACGGGTTTCGAAGATGACCTAATCGATATTCAATGAAGCTAAGTACTATTTTGGTCAACGTTTTGGTTTCATTATCTGGTTATTGTAAAAAAAATATATTGGTTATAATCAATGGCATCTGTAGTTGTATGACTATTAAAACATTCTGTATAAACCCATTATGGTACTAGGTAATATTTCGACGATATTGTTATATGTGTCAAGAACATTTGAACAGGTATGTTTATAAACATTAAAATTAGGCATTTCAACTATAGAAACAAATTCTGCTGGAAAATCTTTCATTAGCATAAAGAACTCAGAACTGCCGAATCCAAGACTAGACAACATTTTTTAGGCTATTATTTGCTCTTTACAAGCCAAGTTTTCACTTAAAGGCTCCTTTTTATACATATTTGAATTCACTTGCTTGTTTTTGTGGGTTTGTTTTGCGCGGAATTTAAATTCCGTTGCCAGAACACATAAAGCGTACCGGCCATCCTCCAACATTTCTCTTTTTACATCAAATTTGCATAACACGATTATAAGTTATTATACTCGCACAAGAAGAACAAAAATACTATACAGTGTAAAGAAGGAATAATAATTGAAGTACTCGAAATAGAGGTATGAAGTGATGTTATGTCCCCTTAGCTACGATTTTCCACCTTTAGAGGACGCCAACAGGAAATGAAGTAACTTACTCCACAAGACGAACTACACTCTTCTTCTTGTCGGAATTTTAACACTATAAACTATAAATAGGGGTCATTTAATTGAAACTACTAAAAACTAATTTACTGTTTAGCCTTATATCGATATGCCCAACGCACTAGATTGTGTCGCTTTCAACAACGTTATATTGTTTAATTTATTTTCATAAATCCCGTTAATACAGGTAAAAAGGGAATCATTGATTGCTTCCTTATGTCGGCCGACTTTATAAGAAAAACTCAGCACACCTAAAACATCCTAAAGTCAGTTTGTATTGTCAGTTTCCATTGTCAGTTTGCTTTGTAATAAAATAATATTTGTGCTTGATGTTCCGTCGGTAAGTGTAAGCAAGGAGTTAATTGCTCGCTGCCAGTTTTGCTTATCCATCACGTGTGCTTGTATTTGTTTGTCATATGTAATCATAATTAATATTTGCAAGGCAAATAATATACACTTTGTTTAATAATATTTTCGTACCCCATGCTAGCGAAAAGATTATCATTTGCACTGACATTGAATGTATTTTTAAATAACGATTTTTTAATTGCGATATATCGTCGTATAGGTAACCTGGATACAATACAATCTTGGTCAGTCTGCATCTTGTAACTTATCATGCGTGAATGGCAGGTGCCTTCAAGTAACTCTGTGATATGTTCGTCTCGTTTGCCATTTTGTTATCTGACAAACAATACACACTACAGAAAGGATACATACGCAGTCGTGGATATATTTGATTAGTACATTTAGCATGATGAAAAAAAAGGAATAAATGATAACATTGCAAGTTTAGCTACTTCATGATATTTGCAAAAAATGTTTGTTTATCAATTGTATTGTACCATGCTGTAAAAGAAAAGGGGAGGGGGGGGGGACACAAAATTCAACACAAAATTAAGTCCTTCCTTATTTTTATGGAATAATTGAATAAATAATATGATTGATGATATTGAATAGTAATGACAAGCTTTCAATACGCACACACACTAAGACAATTTGAAACATAAGAATAAGCATTACACATATTATTGACTAGTAATGACAAGCTTTCAATACGCACACACACACTAAGACAATTTGAAACATAAGAATAAGCAATACACATAATATTGACTAGTAATGACAAGCTTTCTATACGCACACACACACTAAGACAATTTGAAACATAAGAATAAGCAATACACATATTGCAACAACTATAAACTGACACAATGCTCAAAAGTATTCTCTCTCTCTCTCTCTCTCTCTCTCTCTCTCTCTCTCTCTCTCATATGTAATCGAGTGTGTATTATATGCAACAGTGTTACAATCAGATGCCTAACAGTAAATATATTTGTTATAATATCTCATTACGTTACCTTAGAAACATGTATACGTTTTCTATAGAATATTACCTGTTAAGTATTATTGTTTTATATATCAGTATCAATACTTTGATTGGAAGACTTAATTTGAGAATGTCGCTATTCTGTTGCATGTATAGCAAGATACGTCAGGTTGTATTTTCTCTTATATATATATATATATATATATATATATATATATATATATATATATATATATATATATATATATATATATATATATATATATATATATATATATATATATATATATATATGTGTGTGTGTGTGTGTGTGTGTGTGTGTGTGTGTGCACGTTAAAAAACATGATTAATTGTTTTCTTTTAAAGAATATTAAGAAAATTTTGCGTGTTTCAAGTTAGGATTTTATCTTAAAACCTATCTTACATAGTATACATTTGTTGTTTGAAGAAAAAAGAACTTGTTCCGACTATTGTTAACTTGGTCCGAATTTTCGTTCGAGTTGGGCCGAATTGTCTTGGGCTGATTTGTCTTTGGGCCAAATTGACTATGATAATAAGATCAAACGTTTGTCAGTAACATGCATAGATTTAATATTAATTATAAGTCTATAATTGCCAATAGTTTCAAATATTTATGAGTATTTACTGAATATAAATATTAAGCAGATGTCAAATCATGTTTTCAACTGTATGAAAAAAAATATGTTTAAAGAATATGAATTATTTGTATGCGTTTCTAAATTTGACATTTATGATTTAATAAGCATTTAATGTAAACTAAGATTTGCATTTCAAACCGTGTATATTTTGCCGTAAGTTTCGATTATATATATATGTTATAAACTTGTATTTGCTGGGTTATAGATCTAATACATGTTTAGTGAATACTAAACTTTAAGTAGTGAGTTTAACTACGAGAACAATAGTAATTCTGCATTCTTTTGAACTTCCAAAGTTTTAGTTAGGTTCTCCCCCTAGCAAAAAAGAATCTTCATTTTGAAATGTCTCTAAAATCACGGACACATGTGTATGAAAGTGTTGAGCTGAATTAGTTATATTCTAGATTATATGCACGAAATACACGTAGTGGTTGTTTTTTTAAGATAAAAGTATCTGCCGTAATCTTATTTGAAATAAGCTTTTTTTGTGAACAGAAGAGAATATGTCGGCAATTTCAACTTGCATCGTAAGATTCGAAAGGGGATTAAAATATGTTATGATATTCTGCTTTCACTTGGAGAATATGTAAGTTTTCCAACACGTCATCATAAACAATAACTGGAGTAGGTCAGATTATATTCATATAGTTATTCAACTGCCACGAACTCCAACTAACTTCATGCAGCTCCATTAAAAATGTGTATAAAATTTTGAACGTTAAAATACACTCGTTTAAAGTCTTTTAAACGGCAAATACATAACATTACTTTAAAAGGTACTTTTTAATTAAGTACCAAACTTTATTTCATCAGTACATGGAATAGTAGAATCTAAATAAGCTTAAATCATTAGACTAGGAAAATGCTTTCTTCGATGCCGACTTGACCTGTACTTAACCATTAGTTTTGCGTAACAACACAGCTTCAGCTACAGCAGATGGCTGTGTTGCTATGGTTATGTGAGTTGAAAGTTTGTTACAGAATACTTTGATTGGATGTTTGGTATCTTGTTCTTGAAGGTTCTTCGTTTTCCATCAGTTCAAGAAAAATCCACTCGAATTAAACCATTCCTTATAACATATTTTCAATAATTGTAATATTATCTCTTTACAGTGTACATACTAGTTCTGTAGATTTTCACTGAAAAATGTCTTGATTCTTGTGATAAGCATCAAATTTAGAATAATACAATGTACGCGAACTCTTTAGGTTTTCTCCCTATATCGTTCGGTTAAAAATGTACCAAATGCTCAATACGTTTTATAAAAAGTGTCATTACGTCACCGATGCCTAATTATTTAGATTTGAGAAAATGATATAGGTATGTTATGTCGGGGTGGGGTGCTCCCTATATTAATTAAATTAATACAGAAGACCCTGGCTTGTTTTTTGTCAGAAATTGTAGTAGTGATAAAGAGATGCAAAGCTCAGAGCCACCAATCAGCGGTGTAGACAGTTAAAGTTATGAATACACAAAATGTGAAATTCAAATAACAACAATTTAATATAATTAAATCATAGTCATCTCTAAACAAAATATAATTAAAGCCATATCACTCGTCTTTCACTCGTCCAAGTGACGGCCTATTTCATCGTCTGTCTTAGTGTTATAGATTTGTTTCCTTTCCTGTGTTCCTACTCATCTGTATGATCTTTATCTGCACTGGTATTCCAATTCCATCAAGTCCTTTAAACTTTTGCCTCCGTTCTTCCTTCTCTTTTGTCTACCAGAGACGTGGACCAACTGCACTGGGGTAATTCACCATGGTTCCTAAAAGATTCCTGTATTAAAACACAAGGTGATTAGCATAGCATATTCCCCTAGCTATGTACGCTCACACTAAACATTAATATCATCAGATAAGCCATTATCGTTTTTGGTCACGCATCCGAGCCCATCGAAATACACATTATCTCTGATATGTGAACACGGTATATATATATATATATATATATATATATATATATATATATATATATATATATATATAGCGTCTAATTTTAAGATATTGATCTGTATAATAAGTTTGAGAATATATATATATATATATATATATATATATATATATATATATATATATATATATATATATATATATATATATATATATATATATTGGACTGTTGGATTCCGGTATTTCCGGAAACCAGCAGGATAAAAAAATATATTTAAAAGAAATAATAAAATAAGTGAACACAAACGTACAATAATTTGTATCTAGCAACTGTACCATTACTTTATTGCTGTGCACGTTTTTTGAGTATTATACAGCCTATGAGTAAAATTAGACACATATACTTTTGCTTTAGTACCCTTTGCAGGAAGGTTTTATTACTTTTGCAAATTTGAAGCCACCTGTACACACACACACACACACACACACACACACACACACACACACACACACACACACACACACTTGACCGGACTAGCCCTTAATATAATTCTTGTTTTTTGTTTTGTTTTCAATTAGCCACTAACCGGTTAACTTGATCAGGCGATTTAGAATGTTATTGGTTATTTTTAGTAGTTTTCAATGCACCCAATTTGTCAACACAGTATTGAGGTATGCTCTGAGTGATTTTTATGATAAAGATAACTGTCTTGGTCACTTTTTCATGAATCAGTCCTCAAGCACCAGTCAAAGTCTAATATAGTGAGCATTACTGCAATATTAGTCGTGACGACATTAGAAGCAATCGAAACACCTAAAAAGTATAAACAGGAAATATAAGTGATTTAAAACCTCAGAAGCGAAAACCTCTTCTACCCTCGGTACGAGTGAACGAAGTCTTACAATGGACACCTGCTTAAAGCCGTGCAAAATTAGAAGTCACATGAATAATAGACAGTACAATTAGAGCTAAATTTTGTAGCCTTGGCAGACACGTGGGTTTTCAGTTTTTTGCGATTTACAAGCCATTATTGATATATACTAGTTACGCTTACATGTTAAACAAGGGAAAAAAGAGTCATGAACAAGAAGATAATCTAATTAGATAAAGCTTTTAAAGAACCTATACAAATCTATATAATATTTGTTGTACTGTAAGTACAATCTAATCTACCGTAGATACCCATTTCACAATAAAATGTTTTCGTAATAGCATGCATTTCCGTTGAAGAGCGAAAGATGATACGATATACATGTTTGGAATGGAGAAATTAACTGCTACTGCAGTAATTGTCATGTAGATTAAAAAAATGCGATCTACCAGATTTTCCTCGGCATTAACTGAAAATCATACATATAAGTTTATTATCTAATGAAAATATTTAAATAATTTCCATTTTTTCATCACTTTCATCCGTCCATTTTGTAATATTACCTGTAAACTTATCTGATGACCCAACCAGAAATTCTCGGTATTTTTAGTATGCTGTTGCTTAAAGAATACTACATCATGTGGCTCGAAAATAAAGGCAAACATGTGTTATGTTCCTAAGAAAATTTGTCGCATTGGCATGTATGTTTGGGTCGCAAGTACTGAACAGGCTGTCTAGCAGTAGTATATAGGGCCGACAAGGGGGAGGGAGGGGGGGGGGGGGCAGCCGGCCAGGCCGACCAACCCTGCTTCTAACCCCCAAGGCCCGTCATCGCTCTTTACGGCCCTGGTATTATATTCGAATAAATTTCCGTAGGTGTCATTTGGATGCCACGTGTGATTGTTATGGTAATAATGTCTGGTAAGAAATCAATGTATCGGTTAGAATTAGTGGGCTTATCACAATAATCGCGAATAGTTTAATTCCTTAGTTTGGAAGAAGTACTGTATTCATTATTATCAAACTCTTAGAATAATTACGACAATGAACGCTAATGATTTGATAATAAGGAGCATTCGACCTTGTTTTCACCTTGTGTTGCTTTATTTATTTACGTCCATGAATCGTATCAGTAGTTATTCAGATTCTACTTAGCTTGATATCATCTTATTTATCTGCCATCTTACTGCCTTCCTTCATCAATACCGTCTAGTGTTCATAAGAATGGAATGTAAGTTGCTAAATTTTGGCTACTGATAAGTTGAACCATCTTGATGCAAATTAAACGTAATTATTGCGAATAACCAAATATCCCACACAATGTATTATCTGTCATTTACTGGTAACATAGTTACTAACATACTTGATATTAAAAGTGTCCGTTTATTTTTCTGTTTAGTGAATGAAGCCTGTATCCGCTTTTATTTACATGTACTGAACAAGAATGAACTGATATATGAACAGGTGTCTTGCTTATCTCTGCGCAATTAACATTTTGACAAGTATAAACACCTTTTACACACATCTTCTTTGCAAAAAATGGACTTTAGAATTACCAGGCATTTCCAGTTGGATTTTAGGAATTCTTGTATTTTAATACTTTGTAATTTGAGTATAGAAACGCAATATGTTTTCTTCAAGATATTTATGTTTGGAAATATATTAGTGATCTGCGAGATATTAAAGTTAAAATGTTAATGCTTCAAAACCAGTATATGCCCATTTCGCAGGTATGAATAATCCTAACTTATTAAAGTTTCCTCTTAAACAATCACATACAATCCTATTATGCGCGGTTTGTCTTATTTTATGTTGTTGTTGTTGTTGTCGTTGCTGTAGGGTTTAAGGCCATCTTTTAAAAAAAAAAATATAGGCGATACATAGCTGCCAGTGTGTCTGGTGGAGGAAGAACCCTGGAAAACCCCGGGAAGAATGACCAGCCCACGAGAAGCTGTTGGCTAGCTTTCTCACGTACCCACGTTAGCCGAGCCTGAGACTCGAAAACATTCAGAGGTAATATGACAGTGATCAGAAACGGTAAGCGCTTTAGACCATTCGGCCACTTGGGGTTCCTGTTTTTTTTTTCTTCTGTATCATATGTGACCCATGTTTGTCATAAGTGAGCGCGTGAATGAGCGATTGGGAGTGATCCATCTGTGCACGAATCGCATGAAAGAGACGATAACGTCGAGACCCTGGCACCTAATATAAACACTAGGCACATCGGTTCGGGACGAACAACGTCTTACTCTTTTTTTCGTATTGACCTAAGGTGGCGATTACAATTGTGGGGAATTGTTACATTTGAATGTTTAGTGTTTTCGAGTCTTTATTTTCTTTTATATCGTAGGATAACAAACCCCACGACCTACGAGTGTTGAATTTCCTTCATTTTATGCAACACCCGGTTCACATATTCAAATTGTAGATGATTTTAAATGCATATTTAAATTCTATATTATTATATAAATTATGACCTTAGAAAAGCATGCAATTCCATTTTCGTAATCATCTAACGTAGTTTCTGTCTATCGTATGATGTATTAATATTTCTTCTACAAATAAATGCTTTTACACATGTACCAATAACTAACTGATTCACAAAACAATATATACATAGTGTAATACATCATTCCGCGTGACCTAATATAAATACATATTGTGTCAATTTGCACTTCATGCCAAACTTTCAAACTTTAAATGTGGTTTTAGTAATCTTGTTATTCTTGGATACATTCATGATTACATGCACACATTACTATCTTTATATGGTTTTCGTATCTCTCTCTCTCTCTCTCTCTCTCTCTCTCTCTCTCTCTCTTCGAGATTAATTGTATCAGCTTTGTATTAACAATGAATCGATGAAATATAAGGACTTTACATATATATGTTTTGTGTATTACCCGCTCGCTTATTGCCTGTATAACACCTTAAGAACTTAGTTATTCTTCTGTTATTTCTGTAAACGATGTAGCATTAAAGCACGGATTATTTAACAGAGATTTCATTCGTATAATACAAGGTGCAAAGAACACCAGACATTTGTTTCTATTTACTGATCATGAAACAAAATATAACATGCTGACGAGAAAACGATGAAAGCATTTAAGGGGTAGAAAAAGTAAAATTTACCATTTTAAATGGTTGCTGTGCCCTGTTATTTAAATTGTTGTTACTTTAAAATGGACAGATATAACATAGAGACTAATACAAATGACGTCCAAGCTTTTCACAGCTTATACCCTTTAAGGATATTTTTCTACTTTACGGGTCTTTTGATGTTCTAATATTTAGTCTCCGGGCATTATTACACGAGCAAACTGAGTTGAATGGATCCTGCGTTACTTTTCTTATCACAAATTTAAATCCAATAAAGGGACCCCAAGTGGCCCAGTGGTCTAAAGCGCTCTTCGTTACTGATCACTACCATCTCACCTCTGCGTGGGTTCGAGTCTAAGATTCGGCTAATGTAGTTATGTGAGAAAGCTTGCCAATAGCTTCAACAACAAATCCAATAATGAAATGTGGCTCAAATATGCTTCACCGTGATGTCATCCGTGTATATTATCACTTCTGCAGCGCGCTACAATGTAATATTTACGGCCGGTAAAGGCTTACGTTTTACCCATATATATATATATATATATATATATATATATATATATATATATATATATATATATATATATATATATATATATATATATATATATTAAGCAAACGTGTTGCGATCTGCACTTTGGTACAAAAAATACCACAGCAAATGCAATCTAAACTGAGTGTGGCGTTATTAAAGTGCTTTGTTTTCTCTAGGTGGCAATTTACCATCAAATTTTATAGCGTACTATCGGTATGATTATAACAACGGGAGGTAATCTAGTACGCTAGGCATGAGGACTGAGCTTAATTTTGATATATATGATTGCAATTGTTTTATACATTAAAGCTGATTGAGCATTTAGCGATGGGTTACCGTAAAGAAACCCAAGCGGTTAAGATGCCAGATGAGGGAAAATACTTTACAGTTCTAAAACACTCTGAAAGAGACGTATGGAGAGGTTCATTTGGTAGACTGGTTTTTATGTTGAGTTTTTTTGGTTTTTTATGGTTTAACGCCATTTTTCAGCACAATATAGGCTATACATGGCGGCCAGTATTAATGGTGGAGGAAGAAACCGGACGAAGCCCGGAAAGAACCACCGACCCACGAGAAGCTACTGGCACATAACTACATGTGCCGAATCTTAGACTCGAACACACGCAGACAGAAGTGAGATGGCAGTGGTCCGTAACGGACAGCGCTTTAGACCATTCGGCCATTCGGGGCCCCTTTTATGTTGAGAGAGATGAAGCAGCGGGAGGGAGAAGCTTGAACCTCTGCAATGTGTAAAGGTCCGAAGTCTGTAACGTGTGTTTTTGCATCATCCTCTATATCTCAAACTATGGGGAGGGTGGTGGTGAGCGCTGTTCACTGTACAAATACTAATCTAAAGCTGAAGAAGCCTCTCTATGTTATCTCGTCTGCGTTGGGCCAGCCTCTCTATGTTATCTCGTCTGCGTTGGGCCAGCCTCTCTATGTTATCTCGTCTGCGTTGGGCCAGCCTCTCTATGTTATCTCGTCTGCGTTGGGCCAGCCTCTCTATGTTATCTCGTCTGCGTTGGGCCAGCCTCTCTATGTTATCTCGTCTGCGTTGGGCCAGCCTCTCTATGTTATCTCGTCTGCGTTGGGCCAGCCTCTCTATGTTATCGCGTCTGCGTTGGGCCAGCCTCTCTATGTTATCGCGTCTGCGTTGGGCCAGCCTCTCTATGTTATCTCGTCTGCGTTGGGCCAGCCTCTCTATGTTATCTCGTCTGCGTTGGGCCAGCCTCTCTATGTTATCGCGTCTGCGTTGGGCCAGCCTCTCTATGTTATCTCGTCTGCGTTGGACCTGTCAAAGCTACTCATGTATGTCTTTTAAGATGACAAGATCAAACCATTTTACTATGATCAAGTCAAGATGCTCCACACGGGCACCGATTCACTTCGTATGCATATCACCAATTGGAATAGTTGTAAACGAACTGGACACAAGCGATTACCCAAAAGATAATTCGCAGTTTAGTAGCACTCACAATAAAGTTGCAGAAAATTAAGGTTGAATGTGAATGAGAGTCAACCGAAGGATACGTAGGACTGTGTCCTAAAATGTCATCTATCGTATCGGAACAAACAGCGGTAAGAACATCAAAGACGACCTTTTCCGCATGGAATTTACAGAAATGTTTCAGTCGTCACAAAGAATCAAATCGTCTACCATTGAATTATTTGCCAGAGTTGACGAAGCTCCTACCATTGATAACTTTGTACGACGATGTGATGCTTGAAAACCAAGACAACCCCGCGAAAATATTTTCCAGAGGTCAACATAAAAACTCAAAAGTGACTTATGAAACACAAGTATACGCAAAAATACTTAAAGTGATGTTAGTCAACTGCAACATGTTAATGATATTTCGTGCATTGTATCACATGGACCTGGTGTCCCACCGACCTCTTGTATGATGAGTTTCGGTGTATGTTTGTGGAGGTCAGCACGACCCGTATAGGTTCCTCATCATCAAATTGACCAGTGGAGCACGCCAGCATCGTGCTTATCTGAACATGACAATTTAAAGGACTACGGTAAATTTAATGTCAAACCTGATACTGATATCACAGTAGAATACGGAGAGCAACGCCTCTAAGCTGCTTGCAGACACCAAGAACTGATACTTCCTGTTAAAGCCGGCCGCCAACAAGTCAAAGATATGTCACAGCCCAGATCAATTACATTGAAAGGTCTCCCAGAGGGTTAGAACAAACCTTTTGACTAATGATCAAATCACCAGCTGATGATTCTGGTGCGCAGGCTGCCGAATCTAGTCTTCACATGCTAAGTAGACAAAGCCTAACTTACCGAGGGTTTAAGACCTATAAGCTACCCTCATCCTGGTTTAGTCGATGCCGTTTTCCTAGATGTGGCCGCTATGCATGCCACATCTTGGAGCCACTGGTGAGAGCTGAGCGCCAATTGGGAAACAAAGGTGGGCAAGCTACCCACAAAGGGGTACGACTGCTTAGAGAGCCAAAGATTTTACCCACTCCCAGGACACCCCATACACCTATAAAACAAGTAACACGGAAATTAGTAAAATTGACCGTGTAGTAATTTCACTGCAGGTAATGTGTTGTTAAGTCCTGGAATCCATATATACGTATATCGTCTAGAACATAATAATACATTTCTCTAATGTAAATACTGTTTGTATTAGAAATACGTTTCCTTGAACATATTAAAGTATTTCAATCTTTTCTTATTTATTGCCAAATCTTTTCTTGTTAACAAAGCGTCTCTTGTCTATAGATCCTTTATGGTCGACAGATGGTCCCCAAGCTGATGCTAGCAGGCGATATGGCGCCCGCCAAGGCCTTTGAAAGCCTATATTTAGGTTCCTAAATTTAGTAATCCATAATATAAGTTTTTACGTAATGAGTAATACAAGTCGTTATATAACGTACATGACAATTATAAACTCGTAAGGTACGTCAATACAATATTAGAGTTTTGTAAGTGGTAGTGGTTGGTGGCCGCCATTCTCATAAATTCGAAAATTAAAATGACGGAGATCACTGCGATAGACTGATACTATTAGTTTTGACTAGTGTCATTCATTTTATTAGTCATGAAAAAATATGTAAATTTGATAACAATGTCAAAGGTTAACGAGAGCAATCACTGTTGTTTCTTATCGCACGTGTAAGAAGCAATATGCATTGAATGCTTCCTCTCTCCATTTGTCCACGTTTTCTATATACTCAGGTAAATGCCATTATCATAGAAACAAGCGATCAGTCGCCTATAATAAATAACGTAATAAATACGATTATATTCTTACTCATTTGTTTCTAACAGAAGGAACAAACGACGGCATAACAGCATTAATATCCGTATACCGTAACAGCATTAATATCCGTATACCATAACAGCAGTAATATCCGTATACCGTAACAGCAGTAATATCCGTTTACCGTAACAGCATTAATATCCGTTTACCGTAACAGCATTAATATCCGTATACCGTAACAGCATTAATATCCGTTTACCGTAACAGCATTAATATCCGTATACCGTAACAACATTAATATCCGTATACCGTAACAGCATTAATATCCGTTTACCGTAACAAACTAATAGGGTTATATTATTAGACCCATATGATTCCGAACAAGAATAGAATTTATCGTTACCATATACACTCATATATGATCGAGGCACACTATGCAAAATATGAGTATAAAGATCTGAGGCAATTCACTCCGTGGTCGCTCTAGATGTTTTGGCATGTGCATAACCTGCATCCACATTAGGCTGCATTCAGATTCTAACCTAACTCGGATACTCGAAATTTAACATGTTATAGAATTAGTGCAGACTTTGATTCTGGAATTCAAACTTCCTCTTCTATCTTCCCATCAGCCCACCCCCACCCCTCAAACAATATGATTTGCTGTTTAATATTTAATTTCCTTTGAAGAGAAAACAACACACGGTTTTAAACACTCCATTGTTTGGTTAGATTTGTAAATATATTAATTCTTGAGAACGATATCTTCAATATACCAGCTTTTTTTGGGAGCATTTTGCTTTCAAATATATATTCTGTTTTCAAATATATATATATATATATATATATATATATATATATATATATATATATATATATATATATATATATATATATATATATCGTAGATTTGTTTATGAATATTGAGTCTGGTGAAAAGCCAAAGCCTCTCTGCTTTTCGGCGATGTCTTTTAGCAGTGCGAAGCTGGTCCCTAACACTGCTATACCAAGGAGAACACTTTTTATTCATACTCTGCATTTGGTGGCTGGGGCATGTATTTCAAGCAATGAACGCAGGCAGTTATCAATTTGTTCCGCTGTTGGATGTAAGAAAGTTGTTAGGTTTTCTTGGATGTCATACATGAATTTGGTTCTATTTATCATACGAAGGTTTCTCTTAGTAGCAAATAGAGGTGGAGGGTTAGGGACTGATACGTCGAGATGGCATACAATTCAGATGTGATCCGAATCAAGTTCTTGGGATACAAGGGTTGATTGCAGAATATTATCATCAGGTCTATAAAGAAACCAGTCTAAAATGTGACCAAGTTTATGGGTAGGTTGGTTAACTGACTGTTTAGATCGAAAACATGACTGGAATCTATGAGTTTTATATATATATATATATATATATATATATATATATATATATATATGGAAACAAAATATATATATATATATATATATATATATATATATATATATATATATATATATATATATATATATGGAAACAAAATATATATTTGAAAACAAAATGCTCCCCAAAAAAATTGCGACTCTAAACACAAAAAGTGACCTTGTTGGATTAATTCTTTACCAGAATCTCCATTTCTTCGAAAGTCGAAGTATATTGAGAATAAGTGACTTATTGCTAGCTTTCCTAAATAAAATTTAAACCTCACTTCCAACCTATGAACAGTGACCTATATACTTATGAATATGCACATTGTTACCTTTTTTGCGGGATCGATCCATATAGTATTCTTTTCTAAGATAGTAAGACTGATAGAAGAGTATAAGCTTATAATCATGGATACATATTGATGAGTATTTACTACTCTAGCAACTAAAATAGTCCATTTAAGCTTTTAAATTTCTCCGGTGAACCTGTGACGATAAGTAGAAAATATCATTTAATGGTATTTTTATACATGCTGAATTTTCTCTTACAAGCAATAATCTATGTAAAACTTTATTAAAACTATTTCACAAATACTATGTCGAAAACGATTTTAAAATGAATAAAGTTAAATATAGGTCTTTAAAGTGACTTTGTCTAAGATAAGATGATTTTGCTAACTACTCTAAAGTAGGGATAATCATAATTTCTTTTTTATTAGATATTCCCATGATTACCATCAGACCATATCTCCAACATGTCTTTTGCCCGCCACTATCGTGGAGATGGAAGTGCTGTCCTACGAAAGAATTCCATGATTCAATGTCTTAAGCACAACACAACCTTCAATTCATGCAACACATTGTTTGAACTAGTCCAAACAACAATCACACTGGAATAAAGGTCAGTCCATATTTTTGCCTCTACCACACTCCTCCTATTAGAAAAAAAACAAGCTGACTGAATCTCTCTGTTTGGAGTAGTTTCCGAATCTCCTGGAGTATGGTAATTCGATGGATGGCAACCTGATTATTCTTGGAGATTTCAACTTTCACTTTGACTGTCCTGGAAATCCGTACACATCCAAACTCCTAGATTACATTCATGTTTTCAACCTTAACAGTAAGTTGACCAACCCACTCATAAACATGGTCACATTTTAGATCGGATTCTTCATAGACCTGATGATACTATTATACGGTCAATCCTTGTCTCCCACGAACCTGCATCAGATCACCTCTGCATTTTATGCCATCTTGACGTATCAATCCCTAATCCTCCACCTTTATTTGCTACTAAGAGAAACATCCGTAACCAAACTAATGCATGACATCCAAGCATGCCTAACAACTTGCCTACCTTCTATAGCAGAACAACTCGATAACTACATGCGTTCATTGCATGAAAAACATGCCACAGCCATTAAAGCGCACAGTATCAATTAAAAAGTGTTTCCTTGGTACAGCAGTGTTAGGGACCAGCTTCGCACGGCTAAAAAAGACCGGCGTAAAACGGCGAGGTTTTGGCTTTCTTCCAGACTCAGTATTCAAATTTATGAAGCCGCTAAGTAGAACGTCGCAAACATAGTGCATTTAGCCAAATTACCCCCGAAAGATCACGGAGGGTCCCGGCTGCAAAGAGCTCTTCGAGATTACTAACAAACTAATGTCAAGGAACAAATGTACACCACTTCCAACTAACTTCTCTCCAGTAGACCTTCCGGACCTATTTGCAAATTTCTTCCGTGACAAGATATAAACCATCAGAGATACGCTTCACAGCACAATTTCAATTGAGTCGTCGTCACCATACAGTTTCGATACAGAATTTCAGCGGCAACAGTGAGCAGCATTTGAAACTGTCTATATGGATTTATTAAGGAAAATCGTGTCGAAGAGTGCACCAAAGTCATGTGAACTTGATCCAATTCCAACATCATTGCTGCTTGTGTGGTTAGATCCAGTCTTGCCTTCACTAACTGATGTTATTGATACATCTCGCATCCGGGGAATTCCCATCTTTTGTCAATACTGCCATTGTAAAGAATCTGCTGAAGAAACGAACACTCGACCATAACAATTTAAAGAACTACCGCCAAGTTTCTAATTTCCCTTTCATTTTAAAGGTCTTAAAAAATTGTTCTAACCCAACTTGTATCTTATCTGAATTCCAACAGTCTTTTAGCAATGCACAGTCTGCATATCATCCTTGCCACAGAACTGAAAGTGCGCTTCTAAAAGTAGTTAATGATATTCTATCTGCTTTAGATAGCGGACAGATTAAATTTCTCACCTTTCTTAGTTTGTCTGCAGCATTGCCACGAAATACCTTCACATATTACTTCACCGTCTACAGGATGTATTTGGCATTCACAATACAGCATTATTGTGGTTCAAGTGCTATTTATTCAACAGGACATACATTGTATCTGCGAATGGAATACACTCCAGCCCAGTAGATATATGTTGTGGTGTTCCATAGGGTTGTGTTCTTTGACCTGTTCGCTTCATTATATACACTCAGCCACTTGCAAGTATCATAGATCATCGTCCAGTGGCTCACCAATTGCACCCTGATGCCACCCAAATATACAAATCTAGCTACACTATTGTAGTTGATGCTACCATTTAAAAGGCAGAGAGGTGCATATCTGGTATGAAATCATGGATGACATGTAACTAGCTGCAGATGAATGCTGATATAACAAAGGCCATTCTGATCACAACAGAAAGACATTCACTTTCTGTACCGCAAATAATAAATATCACCAATACATATCAGTTTTTACGTCATGCCATGGTTCACTCTATTAAGAAAAATATTAACAGCATGTCATGTGGGTCACCACATCGAGGATATTATTTACATCATGTTATGTGGTTCACTTAACCAAAGACAGTATTTACAATAGGTTTTTGTGGTGCACCACATCAAGGACATATATTAAATCATGTCGTGTGGTTCACCACATCAAGGACAGTTTTTACGTCACGCCATGGTTCACTCTATTAGGAGCAATTTTAACATCATGTCACATGTGTTACCACATCAAGGACATTAATTACATAATGTTATGTGGTTCACTACACCAAAGAGGAGTATTTACATCAGGATATGCGGTGCACTACATTAAGAACAGTATTGACACCAGAGAATGTGGTTAACTATGTCGTTTTTTATTTCATTCATTGCTGAAATAATTTAGACCCTGAAGTTATCGAAAAGTGTCTTCAGAGCCGAGCTACATAGAAAATGGTTTTTGCTGTATGGTGCCCTTTTCTTGTACGACTGAGATAAATAGAACAGATATTAGATTCTAATAACTCGTACGAGCTGTATATCTCTCACTATTACAATTCATTCGTTTGTTATTCGGCACATATTTAATTTCATAAAGCCTTGTTCAAGCTGGAGATTAGAGAGTATTGACGGATTATTATGCAGCCAGCGCTAAACTAGGTTTAGTGATCAGGGAGATATTGAATAGTTCCCACGTAATAGGTTGACGATTGGGTTAGGGAACCATCCTAAGGTCACCTTACAACCGATATAACCTAGGGACAATATATATTTGTGTAGGAGGGAAAATAACATTCAAAACCCTCAAGCACATGTGTACACATTCATATATTACACTTTCTCTTATTTGACAATTATAAATATACACCATATAGGTAACACACTATACGCTATAACATGATGCTATTTAACACGTATTTGAATTAAGCACATTGTAGTTCCGATTGTTCCTAAGTTAACATAAATTCTTCTTTTCTTCAGATTTTGTTGCAGTGTCTTTTTCCAGATTCCATAACTCTTTAGCAACAACTTTGAAACCATCCAATCTTGGCAAATCCACTTTCATTTTACATATATAGTATTAAGCTAAAGAAAGCAAAAATAAAACGGTTGTTCATATATTCCATCTCTGTGTGTATCTTCCAATAAAATTTTTTTTGCACTTGATCAGTATTTTAATTCACTTTATTCTCAATCCAAAATATCACTTTTTCCACAGCTTGTTTATCATATATAACATTTTTAGAACTAATGCAGTATTGTGTCCGGGGTATTATAACGGTACATTTATCAGTACCTGATGGTTTTATTTTATACAGAAAATAATTCATTAGTAAAATCTAATATTTTAAACTTTGTTAAAAATGTTTGTAAATTTATCGGATTGTAGCTGCTGTGATTTGTGAATTGTGTTTTTTCATTTGCAGATAACCACACGTCAGTTTCAAAACAGTTTTCATCTCATCTCCTTTCTACTTTCATCTCATCTCCTTTCGAAAAGTACCGGTATGTTTAATGCTGATAACGTCCTCTCATATTGTGTATATATTTAGTGCGCAGTGTTACATTCTGCTCAGAATTTGAAGAAATAGTTTAATTGTTTGAATTAAATATTTTATGCACCGTATTTAAGCTAGAAGACAATATGTCAAACAGAACACACATAACAGATGTTCATAAACCTATAATTAAAAATTTCCATCCATCATGGACATCGAACATGTAGATCAATACGGAACGGTAAAACACCTACTTCATGTTTTCCTAATTAAATCTACATTTTTCATCTATTCTTAGTTAAAAGTATTACTCTTAAGTACAATGAGATGTTGATAGGTTTAATTATAACTACCAGCAATTTGGAAAATAAATATCCAATCATTCTGCAGTAAGATTGAGGAACATATACTTTGGCGGATAAATATGATTTTGCTAAGAGGCGAGTCGGAACCAACTGCAACGCGGCAAAGTTGTTCATAATCTGTGACCAGCATATATTATTATTACAGCAACACTTTCTTGCCATAAAGAATGCTAAGGTCAAGAACACTTTGTAAGCAACATCTGCTATACTAAACTCCATTAGGCACTTGAAATGGTGTCTCTTAGAAAAAAGTGTCAGGTGGAATATATTCCGTGTTCAGTGAAACTAATTTCCCAGCCCTACAAGAACTATTAGAAGCAGATCGAAATCTAAACGCTCAATTTCTTTGTTTTAAAACGCAAAATATGAGCACGTTTAATACAGACTATTTGAAGGACACTTTCTTTGATTTAATGCAATCATCTTCTCCTCTTTCAATAATTTATCTAGATGGACCTAAATAGTCGTTGAAATAAGAATGTAAGCACTTTTGCATTTTAAAATGTTTCTTGACATGTTTTAACGGGTTGTTAGTTTTTAGAGAATACAAAAGTTGCAATATGATGTAAATGTCACTAAATTTCAATACCCTGGACGTAAGGTTGTGACAGAAATGAATAGGTTAATTTAACTGTGCAGTTGTAATCGATTTATTTGTAAAGATGATACGTTTAATTGTGTTTGGTTAATATTATATTAGTGACGTGAATGCTTCATAGTTTTAGCGATACGTAGACACAAAAGGTAACAACGTATATTTTCTTCATTTTTGCTGATGATTACAAATTTGAATTTTCCGGCTTTCTTGCTTGCTTGTAAAAATAAATATTGTAATTGCAGCAATCTATCATGCATTACACAAATCAGTATAGATATGGACTCATCAAGAAGTGTTCAATAGAAAGACGAGATTATACAACGTGATAAATAAAAGTAATCATTTTCTTGGTCTGTCACCATTTATTTTAATAACTTGAAGTTTGGCGATCTGCTGATAGTTTTTGAGTGATCTTTTTTGAATTGACACTAAGTTCAAAGTAATGTGCCAGTCTATGAATATTCTTGAGCACTTTGTAATTCCAGTGAATAATAACAAATTCAACCAAATGAAAAACTGAACACAAAAATAAGATTGATTCTGATTCAGATGTTAAGCAAAGAATGAGTATTTATTAGGTAACCAAGATTATATATCCCTCGACCTGATCCAAGTCACAATTACTATTTTCTAGAAATACTCTTTTGCAAATGAAATTTGCTATCTAAGAAGATTGTGCTGTACCATATTTAAAATCAATATGGATATTCGCCCTTTTTGGAAGTGATTGCTAACTAGAAAATAAATTTGAACTCAACACTTATGGTTGTTGATCAGATGACACAATGTTAACACAAAACTAGGGGAATGAAAACTGGCATGACACAGAATATATCCAACAATAGAGAGCACACTTAAATTTATCAAAGTCATATTGTCCGTTGAGAGTGTTTTGGTAAATTACATTAATTCTTACAATAATTGTCTATGAACGAATCAATGGATGAAGTTGTATATTATGAACACAATGGAATGCATTTGCGAAAATAGTTATGTGTAAAAATTTCGATTATGGAGGATTATCCTCTGGAAAGAAAGACTGCTCTTAGGTTGTTGTATTTAAATACTCTCGAAATATGTGGATTCCAATTATCGTTTAATTGTTGTTCTTGTTATTTTCGTTATGTGAATCTGACCTTCGCACCAATTCGTGATTAGACAAAAAGCAACGTTTTGTTTTATTAGAAAAACAACAGTCTATAATGAACAAATGATTTTGAGCGAAATCCGAGCTTTAAGAACTTGGAGCATTGTACAAACACTTCTTAAACGTTCCTTTCCCTGAACGTTTCCAAATTTAATTAGCTATGCCGTCATAATATATAATAACATCATGTGATTGGTATATGATATGCCCTAGAAGGCTGCTTGCAATAATTGATTGCACATGTTGGCTTAAGTGAGAAGGTGCAATTCTTATAGAGAACACAATTAGTAAGGCTTGCTACAGTCGAAGGAAGCCAATTAAGAAATCATGTTAATAAGCCTTACACTAATCCATGCAAGTCTCGTAAAAACATCATGGGAATGTTCCTGCGTTTACGCTTGAAGCAAAATTAAGATATCTGTACACGAATGTGGCATACTTCCATTTGGTCGAAAATTAGGCTTTTTACATGCTCACACATTCACCACCTCTTTCCGCCTTTGCTTTCCGATAGATTTTGAATGTTGCTGATCTAGGCCTTTATGTGACATCATCTGAAACATGTTTTATTTCTTACGTGGTTACGAGATGTTACCGGGTCTACGTCATTCGAATCACGTCCTGGTTACCTACAGACAACGATACACTTTCGTAAAAATTAGTTCTTCTTGACACTGTAGTCCTCTCGTTCGTTTGTCGTTTCGACTTGTTGATGTAAAGCCAAAACAAAAAATGCTAAACATCAAATCGTGATAAATTATCACCTAAAGTCAAATTCCAGATCTGTTTGAAACACATCCACGTTTACGAACAGTGGGTATCCTAATCTGGACTAAACATACATTCAAATGTATTGAATGTTTATCAAGGCAAGGAAGAAAAGAAATTTTTGTTCTCGACCTATCGCAACCCAAACACACATAATCACGTGTTGAAGAAACTCTGCTTCTCTCTCTCTCTCTCTCTCTCTCTCTCTCTCTCTCTCTCTCTCTCTCTCTCTCTCTGTCTGCCGCAGACATGAAGCATGATTCCCCACCCAATGACAAAGAACAAATCAGTAATTTAACAAAATTAAGCATCTTTTTATTAGTTGTTATTTTTTTGTGGTAATTAGAAAATAAAATTTATAAAATAGAGAATAAGTTACATATAATACGGAACAATTGTTTGATTCCAGAAGCCCGGCTGATTTTCTCACAAATTAATTATTGTTATAAATAAATCTGGTAATATTAGACGATCATATATAAACAGCCTATAAACTCTTTGTACCAAAATGCATTTTAGTTGCAATAAAAATTACAGAATATTGATATTTTAAAAACATATTTATAAAGCGAATTTGTTGATATTTTTGTTGTACAAATCATTTTTGATTATATGAAATCATTTTCTAACGTTATAATTCGGTTGATTTTCTGATGTGAGAAAATTATCTTGAATACTTGAAATTCATTTTCTGCCATTTCGAAAATCTTTTTGGAACAGTTTAAAAACAAGTTCTTTTGCATGATTATGAGTACTCGTACTTAATCCAACATGCAATGCACCTTATATTAGTTTTCATTTCAACTAAAATTCATCAACAAAAAATTATCGTCTTTTGAGAACCATTTATCGAAATTAGCACAAGGCACATTAATTGTATGGGTACTAACATTATATAGATATAAATCGTAACAGGAAACTGAAATGTATCCGTGAATGAACAATTGATGTCACTACATAGGCGATACGCTTTGTATTTCCACTGCGGCAATACCACGTTTGGAACTACTGTCTCTTTGAATCAGGAAGTTTATATGCTTTTGTGTATGATATATTTCAACAGTTAGACTTCTTCTTCTTCTTCTTCTTCTTCTTTTTCTTTTTCTTCTTCTTCTTCTTCTTCTTCTTCTTCTTCTTCTTCTTCTTCTTCTTCTTCTTAATCAGGGTGAATATCTCTTAAAATAATCCACAACTGGACATGTATTATTACGGTAGTTTTATATACGATAAACCTATAGAGTAAAAATTAAATGACATTGAATCACTGAATATAATGTATCACTACACAAAGACTATAAACTGTTATAGCACCAGACTGTAGATACCATGAAAATCAACTGTTGTTACATCACATTGTTGTCCAAATGAAAATCAGGTGTTATCGCAAAAGATTGTAGTGCATATAAAAATCGGTCATATTGTGTCTCTTATTTATCCCACACAATAGAAAATAATAGTATCTTAAAGAGAAAATACCGTTGTCGAATTCTATCTCATGGTGTTTGCGTAGGATGGTAGTTTCTTTGGATGCATCTGTGTTTAGAAGAGACAACCATAACAGTGCTGATATAATGTTGTGTCCAGGTTGGTGCCTAACACAAGTAAGATGGTCATGATGTACCCCAGGCATCTATTGCGTCATATGCGTAAGCAAAAGAGAAATAAAAGTATACGAAGAATAAGTTAGTGGAGTATTATACACATGAATTTAAACCTGGAATTATATAACTGTGATTCAACGAAAGACTTTTGACACGTCAGCACTTCAATAGGTACCACAGACACGTTATCGACAAATATTTTGGTTATTTTCAAGGCTTATACTGAATTTTTAGTGAAAACTTTATATTACTAAGACTTGTGTCTGACTTAATTTTTCGATTATTCTGGGATTTAATTTGCAACACCGTAAAGATCTTCTTTCTCATTTTCACTTTGTATTCTATGGAAATAAAATACGCTTGTTAAATTTTACGAAGATTGTTATCTTTCACTCTTTTATGTTACTTATTTGTAGAGCATAGACTTGTAACACTGTTCGAAAGGTAGACGTAGGAACCCAGCACACGGTCAATAATACTTGGTGGAACGTTAATATTATTGTACATGAACAAGGAGTATTCAGAAACGTATGTAAGACCATTACAACATTCTTTACTACGAACGCATTTTTGTAGTTGGCCTAAAAGTGGAAATTTTTCTCAAAAACGAACCGCGCAAAATGACATTTTCATGGTTATACAAGTTATGGGACGTTTGTGTGAGTTGCCGTCTCACCAAAAAATTATAGGAATTTAGCTTAACAATAACATTGCTGTCTATGTGAATCGGTTTAATTGTATGTGCCTTAAATACCAACCTCTTTCAGTAAAGCAGGAAACTTTGCTCGATCCATACACTGTACCTCAATATACGATTGTCTAAAGACTCAGGTGTGCTCCACTATTATTGAAACCAAGAAAAATCTTCTTTCGACAGCGATAAAACGTAAAATTACCTGTGTATTCCTCATCTAGTTTTGATTTATAAAGTGAGGAAACCATTCGTATGTATTCACAACAATAACACTCTGGATACTGTTGTAATGAATTAACGAGATTGGCTTATGTTATCTAAGCATATGGTTGCAACAAGGATAGACTGCATGGCTACCGTATGCACTCTTAAGTAAATATAATGCCAGATAAATTCTGAGAGATACGAGAACCCGGATATGCAGGTAGGAATATAAATTAAACAACTGGCCTATGGCTTGAAAAATTGTAGTGGAATAAATATTGTATTTTGTAGAATTGTAGATAGAAAATTGCAACAAGACCCATGAGCCTCTTAGATTGAAGTTTAAGTCACTCGCTTACGCTGAAATTATGGCTTTGGTTATATTTCTAGCATATTATGTGTAGCAGAGGAAACACCACATCTCGTGCTTGTTTGAATGCAAGGAAGTCTTAAGTAACACTATGCTAATGTATACACAAAGTTTGCCTTTGTGATTAGAAATTTATTTTCTGGGTCTATTTTGCAGATCTGTCTTCTTGTTACTCTAAAGCTACGTTATTTACTAGCATCGCTTAAAGTTAGATGTTATTGCATATGTACCTGTTTAATATCTCTCGATCTTATTTTAACAGCTTTGCGTAAATAAATATTTCTTTTAAAGCTTCACACAATAACGTGAAGAATCATATGCACAAACAATCACGTCTTTATCCTGTAATTTTGTTAAGAATGTTAGTATTCAAAATAAGCAACTTCATCATCTATTTTGATTACAAATAACCATATTTCCATCTAGTTTGTGGTATTGAATCAAACGTTTAAAAGGGTTTGGGTAAAATTGCAATTTGTTGAAAATAAACGTTCTTGTTGCAGATGCCAGAACGGAGTCGTCGGTGGAAAGGGTTAATCTAGCTCAAAATACAAAGAGATTTCCTGCAGTATAAGAGCATTAGTCGGGTTTGCATTTTATAATAGCTTATTGAGTGCAGGAATAATACTCTTTACAGATCAATATGTATAACTGTTTGAAGAATGCAAAAGGGAAACAGCTGCAAATATGGAGAAATCTATTAGCTTATCTGTCAAAACTGAAAGTTTCACTAAACAATTATAATTTGGAAATATACTTGTTTTAAAAGAGATACATTTCTCACTTTTGGGAAAACGTGAGGTCAGTTGGTCCCTTCTTTTATAAAACTGGATGATTTGAAGGGAGTTAATAAATCAAAAGATGTATAATATACGGCAAGCAAGATGACATATACATAGTTGAAAAGAAATGGATGGTAAAAGGTATTTCCTTGTGAAATTAAAATAATCTTTAAACAATGGCGATTCAGCTGAAAGTTTCCAACATTGAATAAAGCTCGTCATCCGATAAAACAAAACAATATCATTCCTTAAAGGATACGATCAAAATCACAATACATGTATGTTATCGACATATACGGTTGATCTATGGGTTTCTCAAGGCATGCGACAAGGCAAACGAGGACGTCCCTGGTAAAATATAAGGACAACCTTAAGTCTAGCCTGAAATGCTGCGGAATCCAATCCAGCGATTTGCACGCCTGAGTCATGCACCGGTCACACGCATGTCACGCATGTCACAGTGGCTGCCGAACTAGTGCAGGAAGACCGCCGCCAACAACTCACAACCACGCGAGACAAAAGCACATATCCATGATTATCAATCACATCTGCAGACCTTTCATGTCCAACCTCATACGTCATTTGAACATCCAGCCTCGGAATTAGGAGTGATACGCTTAGTCAACGTGAGATGCACAACTAGTATCATCATCGGACACGATGGACAACCGAAGACGAAGAACAATATTGAAGTTTGCCTTCATGAAATGGACAGCTGATTGACAAAGTCTTCTTTCAATAATGTGCTGCATTTCTCTGGAACATAATCGCACATGGTGTGAACTATATACACATGATGGGAAGTCCAAGTGCATCTAAAACAGGTTAAAGATCCCTGGTCTGGAGCTAAGCGATCCCCATACCAACCCCTGCTCCAAAAGCATCAAATGAATTGGCGTTTACTGGGAAGGATGGTAAGAAATTACACAGACTGATTCCTGATGGGAAGAAGGAACCATTGTATATTAACTCTGATGAAGGGGATGAGAAATTTGTATGAATGTTCTCAAGTGTTAGATCCTGTCTGTTGGATGTACGTTGCGGTTGGGATGTCAACTAGCTGTCGTACAATCCAGTACATTAACAGCTTCAACTTGTTGGAGGCAAACGTCGAGCGTGAAGCTCTTCACACCCCTAATGTTGGAGCATGGTAGACATGCTGCTGTTTTTTCGATAATCAACAGTAGTAAACCGTGAATTGTCACAATATATCACTATATCTTGTCAAGCGAACATCCATAGAACTCAGGCAACATTCTCCATGCTGCCAGTTTTGTCCGTGCTGCAATAAGTGAACATGAAGTAATATTTTAAAATCGCCAAGTCTAAGGCCATGCATATGTTCATATATGATACAAAAGATATTTTTGTACACACTATTATGTGACAAGCATTGTCCACTTTGCACCATTCAGCGTAAATAGTTGTATTTCTCCAATGATATTTCAGAAGTCTGTAGAAGATTAAGACAGTTATGAGTAGAGATCTACTTTGCGAGTATCGAAACTTTAAAATGTGTTAGTACTTGGATCGATGGGTACTCTTTCATGGCGTTATATCTCTATCTACACTGGATTCATTCTTTGATGATATTGTAGTGTTATTCATTGCATTGTTATGTATATGTAATTTGCATTATTTGTTAGTTTCTAAATTCATTATATGCTATGGATCATTACATTTTGTACTTAGCCTTGTCCAAAATCAAGTGCAAATTGATTTTACCTAACATCACTCTCTTGTTTCTTCTCGGTAAACAAATGAAAAAAGCTGATATTTGTGTAAGAGAGTGGGTTAAATATTATGATCGTCATCGTAGTCTGAGACGATCTTTACCATCTTCTTTATACAATTTTAATAACAGAATATTCTATAATGGATTGTTTGATTAAGTAATAGTATGATATTTAGAAGATGCTAATCGTGAAATAGGCATTTTTAATGTTTGAGATTCGAATGGTAAAATTGATATGTTTACAACATTGTTCACTGAATTCTTTTATTTATAATATATTGTAATGTAATGTTTAAATGTTTTAAAGAATTTATATTTAATTATATTTATGGTAATTTTTATTGTAAAAGACGAATTCGCTACCAACTTCATGTTTAGATTTAATGTTGAAATAAAGTATTCTTTAAGCAAGAAAGAATAATACCTAGCACTATATTCTAAATCAATATTCAATTTTAAAATGAGTCAAATGCATTTTCTTTAAATTAGTTGTTGCATTAATTACAGTTATTAAATTTTATAATGTTTGGGTATCATTAAATTGATCGCGAATTAACTATTTGTAGAATATTGTAAAATGCAGAAATTATACGAATGAATGAAGTTGGATTGCTTAGAAGGAAAGTGCCAAATTTTATATGTATTTCATGTATTTTGATTATAAATATTATAGATGTGTTTCTAGAATGTAGTAATATATATGTGTTGATTATTTAAATAAAATTTCTCATACTCAGAAGATAGCAAGCGTTTGTATTTTTCATTACAGATGTAGCTGTATCCATCATCGTACGACACTTCTTTTAAGAGAGCCTGAACTATTTCTTCTCTCTCTCTCTCTCCCTCTCCCACCATGGATATTGACGTTCCTTAACTTACGAGTAATTCGATCTCATAGCAAGAAACCTTTTTCATAACAAATGTTTTACTGTGATGAGATAGCAGCAAATGTTGTTTTGTGAATAGATAGCATTATGCACTTTGTAAATGTTTTATTGTGGTGAGATGCTTTTAAAGAGTGTGTTAACATTTTACAGTGATTGGGTGCCTTTTTGCACCTGCAAAATGTACGTTGTGGGATAATTTGTTAGATTTTGAGATTGTTTCACTAAAGATGCCATTTTTTTTAACAAACTTTGGAAATGTTTTACTGTGGTGAGATGCGTTTAAGCTATGGAAACTTTGACAGTGTGTAACTGTAGCGAAATGCATTTCTACAGGTGAATTTTTTTTTTCTTCTCTTGTGAGATGATTTTATACACTTTCAACATGTTTTACAACGATGAGGCACCATACACATTTCGAAAATGTTTTACTGTGTTGTGACGTGTTTAGTGCGATATGAAAATGGTTCAGTATGGTGAAGTAAATTTTTACAATTTGAAAATAAGTTGCTGTTATGAGATGCCTTTATAGACTAAGTATGTTATTGTAACGACTTACTTTTATATACTTTGAAAATGGTGTTTACTGTGCTAATATTGTTTCCAACACATTAAAATAGTTTAATTATACTGAAACGCGTTTATGAACTTCTAAATGTTTTCCGTTGTTAGATCCGTTTAGACACTTTGTAAATGGCTTGCTGTGGTAGGATGCTTTTAAAAACTGTGGTGAGTTGCGTTTATTCACCTTGAACATGTTTACTGTGGTGAGATGCTATAATGCACTGTGAAGATATTTTTCTACACTAAGATTAATTTCTACACCTTTAAAGTGATTTACTTTGGTCAGATGAATCCCTACATTTTGAAACTATTTTTCTGTGGTGAAATGCCTTTATACCATTTCAAAATGTTTTACTCTATTGGGAAGCATGCATGCAATTAAAAGACGTTTTACAGTGGTGAGATGAGTGTAATCACTTTGAAAATGTTTTACTGGGTTGAGGTGACTTGATACTGGTTGAAAATGTTCTACTGTGGCGAGATGCCTTTTTTTCGTTGAAAATATTTTACTCTCTTGAGGTGCCATTATACGCTTTGAAAATGTATTACTGTGTTGACGTGGCTTGATACATGTTAAAAATATTCTACTGTGATGAGATGCCATTTTAGCGTTTAAAATATTTTACTCTTTTGAGGTGCCATTATACGCTTTGAAAATATTTATTGTGGTACGCTGCCTCGATACGTGTTGAAAATGTTGTGCTGTGGTGAGATGCCTTGAAACACGCTGAAACAGTTGTAGTCATTATATGCCTTGATACACAGTGAAAATGTTTTACTGAGATTAGGTGCGTTAATAAGCTTTTAATATGTTTTAATGTGGTGAGATGCCTAGTACTGTATTGAAAATGTTTTACTTTGACAAGATGAAATAATACACGTTGAAATGGTTTACCGTGGTGAGATGCCTAGTTATAAGTTGAAATTTACTTTGACAAGATGAAATGATACACGTCGAAATGGTTTACCGTGGTGAGATGCCTAGTTATAAGTTGAAAATGTTTGAAGGTTGTGAAATGCCTTGATACAGAATGAGATAGTTTTGCTGTAGTGAGCTGTCTGGTGATACATTCAAAATGTTTTACTGTGGTGAGATGCCTGGTTATACGTTGAAAATGTTTTACTGTGGTGCGCCTTGATTTACGTTAAAAATGTTTTACTGTGGTGAGGTGCTTTTATACTCTGTGAAACTGTTTTACTGTAGTGAGATGCATTGATACATATTCAAAATGTTTTTGCTGTCTGGTGATACGTTAAAAATGTTTTAGTTTGGTGAGATGACTATATACAATTTGAAAATGTTTTACTGTGTTAAGATGCCCTGATACACGTTGAATATGTTTCCTGTGGTGAGGTGTCTTGATGCACGATGAGCTTGTTTTAATGTGGTGAGATGACTACCGTGATACACGTTCGTTGAAACTGTTTGACTCTTGTGAGGTAGCTTGATACACGCTGAAAATGTTCTACTGAGTTGCGATGCCTTGATAAACTTTGAAAACCTTTTACTGTAGTGAGATGCCTGGTTACACTTTGAAAATATTTTACTATGGTGAGATGCCTCTATACACGTTGAAACTGTTTACTGTGGTGAGAAGCCTTAATACACGTTCAAACCTATTTACTGTGGTGAGATGCCTTGATACACGTCCAAACCTATTTATTGTGGTGTGATACCTTAATCCACGTTCAAACCTATTTATTGTGGTGTGATGCCTTAATACACGTTCAAACCTATTTACTGTGGTGAGCTGTCTTGATACACGTCCAAACCTATTTACTGTGGTGAGATGCCTTGATACACGTTCAAACCTATTTACTGTGGTGAGATGCCTTGATACACGTCCAAACCTATTTATTGTGGTGTGATACCTTAATCCACGTTCAAACCTATTTATTGTGGTGTGATGCCTTAATACACGTTCAAACCTATTTACTGTGGTGAGCTGTCTTGATACACGTCCAAACCTATTTACTGTGGTGAGATGCCTTGATACACGTCCAAACCTATTTATTGTGGTGTGATGCCTTAATACACGTTCAAACCTATTTACTGTGGTGAGCTGCCTTGATACACGTCCAAACCTATTTACTGTGGTGAGATGCCTTGATACACGTCCAAACCTATTTACTGTGGTGAGATGCCTTGATACACGTTCAAAACTGTGATGAGATGCCTTGATACACGTTCAAACCTTATTTCTGTGGTGAGATCCCTTAATACACTTTGAAACTGTTTTAATGAGGTGAGATGCTTTGATACACGTTCTACCCTATTTACTGTGGCTTGATACACGTTGTAAATGTTTTACTGTCGTAAGGTCACTAAGGTGCCTTAATTCGTTATGAAAAGATTTTACTGTGGAGAGATGCATTGATACTCGTTAATGTTTTGAACTGTGATGAGATGCCTTGATTTACTTAAAAACTTTTTTACCGTGGTGACAAGCCTTTATATACCTTGAAAATGTTTTACTGAGGTGCGTTGCCTTTATACGCTATGAAATTATTTTACTGGTTTTAGATGTCTGGTTATGCTTTGAAAATATTTGCTGTGGTGAGAGGCCTTGATAAGCGTTGATCATGTTTTACTATGGTGCAATGCCTGGTTATAAGTTGAAAATGTTCTACTATGTATGATGCGATGCCTTTATACACGTTTAACATGTTATACTGAGGTGAGGTGCGTTATACACTTTGATTTTGTTTTACTAGGATGTGTCTTCATTTCCGATGTCTCGCTATACATTGAAAATGGTTTACTATAGTGTGTTTTTATTTACAATGAAAATGATTTACTGTAATGAGGTGCATTGATAGAGGATGAACCTGTTGTACTGTGGTGATATGCCTTGATACACTTAGAAAACATTTTTTGGTGCAAAGTGCCTTTATTCAACTTGAAAATGCCGTATTGTTGACATGTATTTTAATACACGTTGAAAATGATTTTTTACTGTGGTGAGATACGATGAGATGCTTTGATACACTTTGAAAATATTTTACTTTGCTGAGATGCCTTTATTCACTTTGAAAATGCTTTCCTGTGGTGAGGTGCATTATTGCACGTTAAAATGTTTTAATGAGGTGTGATGTCGATGGAATATCTGTTCAGCGAAGAGCAATGTGTTTCGCCAAACAATTTATAACTAAACATTTTAATTTGATTAAGGATAGTTTAATATTTTATATTGATCCTGATAGTCAAAATGAGTTTTCTAGCTTGATGACGAATTGTGCCATATTAATATGATAGAAAATGGTAGATTTGGTTTGGTTTTATGTTTATGGTACAGCGATAGGTCTTTTAGTGCAAAAGGTAACTTAAGTAAAGCTGCTTTTGTCTTAAATATGATTATATAGTTATATTAATGGATAGGAAATGTTTGGAAAACCGAAATATGTTAAAGAATTTTAACAATTGTGACATCATTGGTAGATAAATACTCTAATTTTATTTTTGTCTCCTTACGTTTCTGAGGTATATAAACTATTTAAATGTAAATGAAAAGTTTGAGAAAAATCATTTCCTTTTTACAAGTAATTATACTTATTTTAAATAAGGTTATGATTGTGCAAAAATTTGTAGTAAACATGTTGTTGATATATCTGAACAATGCTTAGGAACCAACTCCGTGTTTCACATAAAAGTACCCTTTATGCTTTATTGTAAATAGCTGCATTCAGTAAAATATTTATATTTACTCAATTTCACTTTGGTACTCTACAAATGTTTTTTCTCCATTTAATTTAAATTGGATTGCGTTGGTCGATCTAGACCTCCAAACACATTACTCACCTGAGTTGATTAATGGAGTTGTTTAAATTTAGGGCTTTGAGGTCTGGTGCATCACCACGGATGTCTGTTTCAACCGTATTAGAGATTAAGCTGATAAAATACGTGGTGAAAGATGCACTGTATATGCGCTCTTTAGTGATAGAGGCATATATTTTTTAAAAGTCTAATTAAAACAAGATGAACTCAATATGACGTATGATTTTATTATTAATGTCGATTAAAAGTCTGTGCATACAGTCTGATCAAATGAGAAACACCTATACAAGGAGATTCCTGAGAAATTTGTATCTGGTGTTTGGACAATATATGATAACACACATAAATCGCCCTTTCGGACATACATTTGAATTACTATTGTATTTCAAAGGAAAATCTATCAATTCATATTGTATGTACATTGGAAAAGCAATGACTGCATTATTGCTCGGCTTTAGTTTTTCTGTTTTTGTTGGTTCGTGTTTTTGACATTTTATTGGTGTACATAAAAAAGGTTTTTTTCTTGTTGAGAATGAAAGTAGTTGTATGGACCACTTATGCCTTAGTTAATATTAGTTAATAGGTTTGCAACATTAGTTAATAGATAATTAACAGTAGTTAATAGGTTTACAACATTAATTAATAGGTTTACAACATTAGTTAATACGTTTACAACATCAGTTAATAGGTTTACAACATTAGTTAATAGGTTTACAACATTAGCTAATAGGTTTACAACATTAAATAATAATTTTACAACATTAGTTAATAGGTTTACAACATTAGTTAATAGGTTTACAACATTAGTTAATAGGTTTACAACATTAGTTAATAGGTTTACAACATTAGTTAATGGGTTTACAACATTAGTTAATAGGTTTAAAACATTAGCTAATAGGTTTACAACATTAGTTAATAGGTTTACAACATTAGTTAATGGGTTTACAACATTAGCTAGTATGTTTACGTTTTGAGCCACTATGGACACTAATGGGACATCGTATGCTAAAACTGGCTATAGGTTGATTTGGTGTAAAGTTTATAAGCTCAAAAAGAAATGTATCATTACGTCGTAGGTTTGAGGCGATAGTGACGCTATGGTCTAATACATTTAGGAACCAAAGGGCTCCATGGTCCCGAACTGGAATGCTAATACTAAACTTGTTATCTGTAATCCATCATATTACATATAGATGTCCACTGTATGTGTATATCCAATGTACACTGTCAACTGCTAACCAACAGCCCACGTTATACCATCACCACGCAGAGTTCACGTCACTGTTGATGGTATAAAGTAGAGTATTGAATAGAAGATAACAAGTAGTGGTCAGATAATGCACCTTTTCTTAGAGCCATTTCCTTCAAAGTGAATTCTGCCTTTGCTTCTCACGACGATGCAGGAATTACATATCACGTTCATTGAGAATTTGTCCTGTATGGTGTGTTGAAAGTGTCAATATTATTATTAAAAGATCTTGGGCAAAAGATTATGTTCTTTGAAGGAATGGTCGCGATGATACTACACTTTCGATACTATTCTCCTGCGAATTCTGAAAAATGTATACCACAGAACCGCTCGACAACTAATATATTGTTTGGAAGGCATGTTATAACAGCTTTTCGTTAGGCAGCGTCCATCATAAAACTAATAATCTTCAAAGGACTGCATGCTTGTACAAATGAAACTTGAATGAAAATAATTTGTCCAAAACGTACGCATAAATAAAAAATGTTTTGCAGAAGCCTTGATAAAAGCATACAAATACGTTAATTCAAGCAGGAAGATAATGCATAATTTGCCAGGACAACCCTGTAAATTCACTAAGTGAAGGCATTTACACTTCCTCTACCTCACATCAAGAACAATGCAGACAATGCAGTCAAAAAGTCTTCAGACCTCATATACACACACCCGCAAAGGAAACGAATATGGAACTAAGGACAACTCGCAGAGAATTTGAAGTTTTGAAAACAAACCGAGAAATGTACAGTTATGCATCGAGATTCATGTAAATGTTCAATGTCAGAATTCGGTCCGTTTGCTATGCCACCAACTGTGCAGAAGAATCTCAATCGGTAGAATTTATCATAACTCGTCTTTAAACACTTCATCATATAGCGAATTTAAATTCCAAGGATAGACAGAAAAGTACGTCGATCTGAATAACTCTCTCTTGTACCTGAACGGCATATTTCCCAAAGTGAACAACAGCAAAATCCATGCAACGATGCCGGAATAACTTCCGTCAACAATTTCAGGCATTGGCCCTTCAGCCAAGAGAATTTGTACTTATCAAACAAACAGCATTATGGATACTTACCCTTATTGTACGTAGCTGACATACGGTAAAGAAACCACAAAAAAACGCACACGCATATGGATGCTTCAGACGTTTGGAAACACATTCGAAAAATTAAAAGACGTAAAGTTGGCTATGGATTACGATTTGGATAATAACTACCCAAATGGAATCAAACTTGTATTTGGATTATGACAAGTATTTGTTGTTATTATTATTGTCTGCAGTGCGTGCTCAGCTATTTAACAACATCATTAGCCAGGTGTATAGCCTGCAGTCCCACGGGGAAGGTTGTCAATGGACAGTTGATCACAATGTGTGACATGATCTGAAAAATTCCACATCAACAAAACGAGTTAGGCCCCATAAGGACATAGTTGTCTGCACAACGACCCTCTTCTGTCCAAAAGCATTTAGTGTCATCCGCAGATGACGTGGAAGGTTGAAGCCAGAGGAGAGACATATGGTTCGGCTTTGAGAGAGCGGTTTACAGCATCGGCTGAAGACCACTCTACGCTCAATGACGAAATAGATGTCATATCCTCCCGGCAACGAACCTAACCAGATTGGGCATATCGAAGTCAAGCGGACCGATTGATGTGAGGTGACATGTCCATGTATAGTGGAAGTTTCTCACTGGCATTGACCTGAGCCAACACTTTTGTGGCTGCTTCCTGGCAACGCAGATGTTGAGGAGAAATATTTCTGAGTACCGGTGACGTAGTGTTCCAAAGATAATGCATATTGTTTTGTTAAAATGGATATCAGTTAACTTTGTGTGAGATGATCGAGCCTAGACAGGAGTGCAATACTCGGTTGCGAATAACAAAGGGCCAGTACTGCGATGTCTTGAATTTCAAAGCACGAGCTCCCAAGGTTAATGTATTTGATGAAACGAGTACATGTAAGACTAAGACTAATTTGAAGTAGGACAGTATTCCATTCTATTGTATGTTAATTGGTTTCATAGATGAAACCAAACTTTATATGAGCCGTGTGAACGTTGTCCTCGAGTGCGAAACGACATCAGTCATTTTCTAAGCAGAACGACAGCCACTTATCAAGTCGAATTGTAAGCATTCACTAAAACTCCTTTCTTCTAAGGACAGCTGCTAGAACGTGTTTGCTCATTGGCTTCGTCGGCAATGCGGCACTCATATGAGCCACTGATCAACATTCTAGTACCAGCACTTCAAGATAGGTGTCACCCAGGATTGTTAGATGATGTGTACAATACCTTTTAAACCTAACTTTCCCCAGAAAACAATACGTGCATTCTTGCTGGACACTGTTTGAAGCTACATACAGCCAGGTATCAGCAATAGCTACGGTATGTTATGTTCTAATACACAGAAAATGTGCTTTATGAGGATTTTATTTAATTCCAGATCAAATCAACGACGAAAGATATTTAAACATATATCCTGTCCAACTTGTTTAACTTGCTTAGTTTGCAGTAGAACTCCATCTTGTATGCAGAATCTGACGCATTTGTTTCTGTAAGGGATGTTTTCCTTCACGTCCGCTTCTAGTTTGAGTTTCCGGAGGTAAATAAGTGTCAGGTGTTTGTTACTCGAAACGACTTGAAACTTTTAATTCATTATAGTTATCTTTCACATTTGGCACAATAGTACTAAAATTTGAAACTTGTTCCTTTACAATTTGTAAAATAATCGTTGCATTTGTAAAATTTGCATCTATATATGTTTAGCCCCTGCTTTATTCAGATTGATTAGTGTTTTGTTGTTTTTTTTTCATTTGTAAAATTAAATTTTACGTTTAAAACTAACCTTTTGGACTTTTTGTAAAATCTTCTTTATGCAGATTTTCATTATGGGGAAATTTATTTATTAATCTTTAATAAATTAAGTGTTAGTTGGAAATGTCAGTATTTGTTTTAGTCTCAACGATATTTTAAAATGCTTTCTGACTTTTTTCAGACTCCGCAAAAGATTCTATCTCAAAGGTTTCAATAACCAGAAGGTGGCAACTTTATAGCTTTCATTTTCTGCTTGTTAGTAAAAAAAAATACAAACTTTACTAAAACGTTACGTTTGATCTATGACTGTGGTTATGATGTGGTCAAGTTTAGTCAGCAAATGGGTATAGATTTCCTTTTGGAAATACTTTAAATAACTGACGAAGATGAAAGATAGGATTGCACACGAATGGTGTTTATTTTTTGTCTCGTCTCGCTTGTATGTTTCCAATTGACAAATATTTGTTAGGCTCATTGTTAGTATGGCACGCACGCACGCACGCACGCGCCCCCCCCCCCCCTCCACACACACACATACATACATACATACATACATACATACATACATACATACATACATACATACATACATACATACATACATACATACATACATACATACATACATTCATTTTGCATCCATTTGAAAATACAACCGATGAAGAAATCGATTGCAAATGGAACGTTTAGATGATGTAGCCTAAAATTATTGGCACATTATTGTCACCCCTTATTCACCTACCCCTACTTTCATAGAAGGGTGATTGTATTTCGGTCTGAAAGTTAGGAAAATCACAGATGTAATTGATAATCAAATATCACATCCGACGCAAAATTCATCAAGAATTCGATCGCAACTTAAAAGTTTTACACCTTGCATTCATTACACCGATCCTAACATCTGCAAAAGTATGGGCAGTCGTGTGGAATATATATTTCAATATCAATGAAATTGATCATGAGAGCGATTGCAAATACACATGAGAGCGATTGCAAATACACATGAGAGCGATTGCAAATACACATGAGAGCGATTGCAAATACACATGAGAGCGATTGCAAATACACATGAGAGCGATTGCAAATACACATGAGAGCGATTGCAAATACACATGAGAGCGATTGCAAATACACATGAGAGCGATTGCAAATACACATGAGAGCGATTGCAAATACACATGAGAGCGATTGCAAATACACATTTTACACAAAGCAGTGAGAAACGTGCAATGTCTATCCAATAATATGTACTCCCACTCTCTCGTCGTTATTTTCGTCTTAAGATTCTGATGGATTAAGGTTGTCATATGTCACCTCATATCGATTAGATAAGGATGTGTTAAATGAGTCATTAGGGAATTCGCAACATCGTTGTTTGCACATCTTTCTTTATGCTACTAGAAAAAAATATTGTAAATTAATATGTGACCGAATCGCTGGTTAATCACAAGTTAATGTCTGTTATGGATCAAAACCCAAAGTATTGATAAAGTTTATACTTTGTCACTAACAAAGAGAACATTAATGGAATAAATTTTCCAATGTTCGATTACTGAGTTTTCTCCATATGCGGTGATTTTGTTCAGATCATGCGACAATATGTCATCAGCGTTCACCTGACTTTGTACATCGGAAGCAAGAAGCATACAAAGCAAGGAAGAAGACTGATGTTCCTGTTGTGAAGCGTTGGTTCCCTTAATTAAAGTTACTATAACATTGGTACAATATTTGTGGAATTGCTACTACAGTCCAACATGATCTAATGTATAGAAACTGCTTTATATATAAATGATCACCAGACTGCTTGTCATTACACACGGCGTTTTAATGGTATAATATAGGATGCTGTTTAGTATATGACGGGGTTTTGACCACTACACACTATGTTCGATAGTATATGGGAGGTATTGGAAGTTGAAAACAGGGTATTGGTCATTGCACATGGCATGTAGAACAGTATATGTGATAGTATTCCCGTTCGAGGCCTTACATATTTAGACACCATATAGTCAAAATCGTTGAAGCCTACTACGTAATACGAAATTCCCTTTGAGGCCTTAGAATTACGACCCTTTCAGGCTATAAACCCTATAATATTATCCTTATTTTAAACCGATGGACAATTTTAATATAGGATTTGCTGTAAGAAGACAAAGTGACCCGTATTATATACCTAAGGAGTAATTTTAATTCCTTTAAGAAGCGCAGTTGGGCAACGCATTGTTATGATAAGATGTATTTATATAAAATATATGTTTGAAATTCTCAATGACTTCAAATAAAAATAGCGATGTCTTCATAAATTCACATATCACTCATTTTTTGTAAAATTTATAAATGGGTCATATCCCCAGGCATTATTCTTTATCTTTGGATGCTCATACTGTCGCAACCAGAGACTAGAATTTCAACGGTATTGCAAATATAACTAAGTGAACTTATTATAATCTCGTTGTCAGCAATACCCAGCAATAGCATAATGCAATAAGGCTAATAATGTCCTTGTGACAACAAGATAATTTGCAAAATTATTGGCTGAACACAAAACATGGATGATAAAAAAAATAGTAGCCAATGGCACGTTTTCTTAGTGCTGAATACATATTATCTATCTATCTATCTATCTATCTATCTATCTATCTATCTATCTATCTATCTATCTATCTATCTATATATATATATATATATATATATATATATATATATATATATATATATATATATATATATATATATATATATATATATATATATATATATATATATATATATATATATATATATATATATATATATATATATATACACGTATGCGTGATGAGTCGCCATGGTTTCCGCTATACCAATCAATTAACATCCCATTAGATTAAATTCTTCACTCATAATGGTATCAACGTCTGTTCACTGGAGTGTAAAATTAAAATGTGACTGCTTGGTTTAGAAAATTGGATAATTCATAGACTAGAAAAATATAACTAAGCTTTCATTTACATGCATAAACTACGTGTGCATAATTTTGTGTTTAGTTCTCATTGCGGTAACAAAAACACTATTGCGAGTAATATGGTAAAACATAAGAGCATTGTTTTTATTATACCCTTTCCTCTTGGATCTCATACAGAAAATATTTGAAAATGTCATTACCATTCAAATTATATTTGACCTACTAACTCATTCCAAGGATTCCAGAGACTAAAACAAAGGATGACACCCGTTTCCTTGAGGGATCCCACAGGACCAAATAATTATAAAGTTTCGTTATTTTTGTAATCAGTGGTTTAGGTAATGTGTTATATGACAGAAGGAAGTAGATAAAGGAGAGTACCACACTATCAGGGACACTTTTTAAATAAGACTACCACTACTTTACTACAACTACTAGATATTATTAGTAGTAGTAGTATTGGTAGTAGTAGTGGTAGCAGTAGTCGTAATCTGCATTACATCCATCAGTCTCACGAGTAACGAACACGACAAGTGCGAACTACCAAATACTGCTACATTAACTAGATTATAGAACTGAAATGGGAATTAAAAAGCCATTAAAAATACAATCGTTGAAAGCTTTTTATAATGAAATCAGAAGCTGCTTTTCTTTATTCATTTCCATCATAGAGAATGTTTGAACACATATCCTGCAAACTAAAAATGACACAATCAAGGACTCAGAACGAAGTTTTGAGTGAATGATAGAAAATGTACTGATGTAATCATAACGTTTATTATTATTATTGATGAGATACAAGCAATGTAATCACAGAGAATATTAGTCTCTGATACATAGCACGCATTGTTTGTGGTTCACTACAGCACTTCATTACTGATCATTTCCGCACTAATGTAATAAGATTTACTTCAATTAGTGCAATGCGCGATACGTTACTTGCACTCGCGTTCAGTGTTAATTGGGTTATTTTGCAGCCGTAAACCAAGCCAAAAGGCGTCAATGTTAAGAATGTGATCCAAACAGTTTAATGAATGTGTCGAGTCTGCACGCATTACCTGTCTGGTTAGGAATGTTTGTGAGCGTATCACTTCCTTGCACAGCTAGTAACTGTCATAATCAGGAGCAATTTGCGTTTGCATTTGTGTGTCAGGGATATGATACCTACTCTTCCATTTCGAAATTGTTTTCGTCTAAACACGTACAGAATGTTACGCCATACACTCGCCTTGCATTTCATATTCATATATGTTGCAAGGATGGTTTTCTCCAGGGTCATCTAAGTACTTGCATATCATCTTCTCTTATTTGTACACGATCATGTTCACTGGATACTTAACTAAATTTATTTTGACATATTGAAACTAAATCCAAATTAGCTGAAAAGAATCAAAGTGTGGATGGCACACCAGACACTTCGTCGGCCGCACGCAACTTTGTAATATCAACTGCCTTATCCCTGTTACAGCAAGTGTAGACTAGCTGACTGTTTCCTTTTATTTATTTGGAAAATTCTCATCGCAGTAAATATAGTCCATCTGAGTCCCTTTCCAAGTGATGCAACCCACGGTAAGGAGAGATTAAGTCCCGTTATATTATTGCACATAAACAAACGTGATGTAACACATTCACCAGAACGTGAGTAGTTTTGCTGTTAACATTAATCAATTTAGGAACTTTATATAAATAAGGCTGCATTTCCACTCAAGATATATCTTCATTTTTGGCATGGTTATAGGAAATCATGGATTATACAAAGATTGATACGTAATTGGAACTTAACGCTGCATCTCTCTATCGAGTATGTTTAAGGAATGGCCGCAATCATTTAACTCCTTAATTAATCCCATGGAAACAGCATGATACTAATAATTCAATAACTTTAACTTTCTTAATACCCATAATCATATCCTTATTTCTCAGTATGGACACAACCTCGATTCAAGTTTTGCAAATATCTAAACACAACATTAAACACATTTGCAGACCGAATTTAATAAATGAAAAAATAACCATAAATAGGAAGGAATCAAAAATAGAAATATATTAATTAGACAAGTTCTCTCCCTATTCACATCTCTGATTTTCTATTACAACTAGATGTCGCAATATACAACACTTGACAGTTTATACTTCTCAATCTGTTATTTCATAATAACTGCTGACGTAACTCAGCCCATACAATAGGAAACAACTTAATTCTAACCTACCTGACCCCACCAGCCAGTGAGAAATTACCCCAAACATGTTAGCCTGACCCCACCAGCCAGTGAGAAATTACCCCAAACATGTTAGCCGGTTTTATTATTAGAAACTCGACAACATCTAGTTATATTCACTATACAATCCACGGGCACTGCAATATGTTAAAATAGAATCTATAACTGCGCCCAAATTAGCTATATCATATCTTATTTACAGCAAATCACTAACATTTAGCCTTAAGCAAAACAAAACATGTAATATAGATATAGTATTGTACCAAGAGTTACAATAATAATAAAACAAATAATAATAATAATAATAATAATAATAATAATAATAATAATAAGCATCATCATCATCATCATCATCATCGGAATAATGAGGACTTTATATAGCGCATAAACTTTAGAAGCTCTAAGCGGTTTACAACATATGATATGACTAAAGGAAACACGCCATGAAATTAGAAAACATTAAAGCATGCTGAAAATATTTAAGGTAATAAGCATTAATAGGTCTTTGAGTTTGTTCTGGCAATCGAAAATAGGTGAGTTTTGACAGCACTCTTGAAAGGGATCACTGTGTCTTTGTGTCTACGTTCAATGGGCAATTCGTTCCAAAATATATAGATATACATAACACCATGGCAGTCCATGTAATTAGCACATTGAGCCCTTTTCATAACTAATGCACATTATTTAAGTTCATGTCTCAGATATGTTAATTAAAGAAGCATACTTTTAGTAGAAATAAACCCACTGATATTAAATCTGGATTACTTATTACGAGAAAATCTAAAATTAACCAGAGAGCAAAATACACTCACAGGTTTGGCTGTTCACAGATATGAAATATACGAAACGACTGGATCCCAAAAATGGTTGAATCTATTACTGATACGAACATTTGTCTTCTTTCAGTTTCGTTGCACAATAACACTAAAGTCCCAATCGATTTGTTATTTTTTGTCTTGTAATTTCGTACAGAAAATGTATATCCTTAACCAGGTGCTACTAAGATTGTTTATTCAAAACACAACTTCAACACAATTGGCAAAGTAACAATAATCATTAATTGTGTTTATATTAGTCTTGATAGAAATACAATTTTAATGAATCCAATAAACAGAAATCGGTAATGTTTTGTGTTAATGATTTCTTTGCATTTCAGGATGAAAGTATTTATTCTTACATCCGTTACATAATCATGTCTTAAAGGATTTAGCTGCCAAATGATGTTAATATTACTGGTATGCAAGATCATAGAGTATATATATATATATATATATATATATATATATATATATATATATATATATATATATATATATATATGTGTGTGTGTGTGTGTGTGTGTGTGTGTGTGTGCATTAAAAGTTTGTCAACCTTGTAAATCGTTCATAATTCAATATTGTTTATTTGTTTGTTGCGTTCGTTGTATGAATGATTTTGTTAGAGAAGTTTCTTCTTCTTCTTCTTCTTCTTCTTCTTCTTATTATTATTATTATTATTATTATTATTATTATTATTATTATTATTTTTATTATTATTATTATTATTATTATTATTATTATTATTATTATTATTATTATTATTATTATTATTATTATTTGTTGCGTATTTCATTGCTCGGTCGTTTGTAATTTAAACCGTGAATTAAACTTTGATTATGTTTGTGTTTGATTCCTAAAACTTTAAGTTTTTTTTCAGATTTTGTTTCCTTGGGAAATAAATTATTTGTTAAATTTTACAAATCTTGCTTTTTTTGCTCTTTCTTTGCTACATTTCTTTAGAGGCTAAACTCGTATCACAGGATTGGGTAGATCGTTCCCGTGGTTTGAATTGTGGTGAAAATATTAAAAACAACATTGCGTTTTTTAAAATTTGAATTGCCTTTGTTTTAAAATATTTTCTCAAATGAGATCCACAAGCACCTTACTAAATTGTCATGAAAAGTGGAAATCTGCATTTCAAATCCTTCCTATGAACAATTAGACTTTTCTCAAAAAAGATGAATTGATTCAACCTGGAAGAAAATACGAGCTTTCTGAAGCGAAATGTCTTTAACGAAAGAACAAATCAGCTATATGTTGGTTCAGTCTTTTGGCAGAAAAGTATTTTAGCCTAAACCATGCCCTTCTAAAACTCAAACTGACACAACGTTTAGATCCTTGTCTCCTCTTATGTGTACCCATTGAAAAAAAAGAACACGTTATTTCTGATTGATACAAATTGAAACATATGCATTAGAATCAAGACAGACATGTTCCAAATGGTCTTATTTTAAAAAAGGTCGTGGTCACGGACATGTATGGAAAGCAAACATTTTGTTTGTTCTAATAAATCCCAGTATGATTTTATTATCGAGAATTATAAACCAGTCATATCGAAGGGTTATATATATATTGGGTGATCCGGCCAATCATACCCCTATTAAAATTTTACTTGGCACAGGAGCTTCTTAGTCTTGTATTGTCTTCTTCTAATGAGATTGTTCTTATTCAGGAATTAGAGTGCGGATTTCTCAGTTCTGGGCTTTTACAAATGACGTTATGTCATTTTCTTTTGTTGTAGCCATGTTTTTGAATACATGCTAACTTTCCTTCAATTCAGTTAGATTTTAAAGGATATATTCGTATCTCTGTAAATAGTTGATGTGCTCAAACGTTATTCTTGGCCAAAGACAGTTTATCAAAATATTATTCGGATTTCCAACGCCGGAGTGTTAAATCTTATGATTCTACAAAGAACTATATATAAGCACAAACCAGACTTCAGCATACGCTATCGTCTTCCATTTTGGATTTTCCAACAGGACGCAAACTTGAATCTATTAGAACAATTCATTCCGAGGACTTTTTATTTATTTCATTCATCGATTATTCTTAGATTATTTTTGGATTTGATTCTTAAATTTGTACGTTATTTTTCATTTTTAAAATATTTTTTCCAAGGAAAGACATTGTTTGTTAAATTTTACTAAGTTTGTTGATTTCACTATTTATTTGTTACCGTTTAATAGAGCCTAAACTCTTATCATATTAAACCGATTGAGCTTTGAAAGACGATAGGTAGTTTTGTTTTGTACTCAAAGTAAAATTAAATGGACATGGTCCTTCACATATCTCTCTGTCCATATTGATAATTGTATTCCTTCACCGTCATCACATAATTTAACTTGTGTATGCTAGTGTGTATATTTGACATACTACGTTTACAATATATCATTATTATGTGATAGTTGGTTTTTGTGTATAAAATATAATGTGAGTAAACAAATCGACTCTTTTCGTTCATTAGTAATTGTGGGGATCTTGTCCACTCCCACATAGTGTTGGATAGCAATTGAAATGTGGCTGTTAGAAATCTTTTTTAAAAAATGTCTGTTTGCTAGCACTCAATAAGTGTGTGATAGATATAAAGTAGGTGTTGTGTTTGATAATAATAATAATGGATCATGGATATTATATAGCAAATGTGGGTTGGAATATATAGGTATTGTGTGGATACTAATTGCTTGATTTCAACCCCTTTTGACAATATATCATTTTAATGTGACAGTTGTATGTGTTTTTAGTAAATATAAAAGGCATTTTGGATGTTGCGTATGCCATGTTGGATTGCATATGACTTGTGGTCTATTCGATAGTATGGTGGTGTGATTTAATCCCTACGTTTACGTCATACCGATTTCGTCTGATAATGGGTGTGGTCTTCTCGACGCTATACAAGACGTTATTGATAGTCGGTGTTGGATAGTACAAAATAGTGTGTTGTATACTACGTTTGTGTGATTTTTTCACTTTGTACCTCATACCTTTTCTAATAGGAGATTTTGGGGTTTTAGACACTACACAAGGTATGTATATGGGGTGTTGGATAATAGATAAATAAGTAATTATATAACTTAATATTGGATAGTAGATAAAGAAGTGATCTGGTTAGGAAATATAATATTTTAATATCACCTTTCATATAGCCTCATACCATGTTAAACATGTTGACCATTTTAACAAATGATTATGCGCATGACCTTATAAACGCTTTTGAGCTTACAAACATTTTTGACTGCGTACAGGCTTTTGACTCCATACTATCATCATATGTTAAACATTTTTGACCACGTACAGGCTTTTGACTCCATACTATCCTCCTATGCTAAACACTTTTGACGACGTACAGGCTTTTGACTCCATACTATCCTCCTATGTTAAACATTTTTGACGACGTACAGGCTTTTGACTCCATACTATCACCCTATGTTAAACACTTTTGACCACGTACAGGCTTTTGACTCCATACTATCACCCTATGTTAAACACTTTTGACGACGTACAGGCTTTTGACTCCATACTATCACCCTATGTTAAACACTTTTGACGACGTACAGGCTTTTGACTCCATACTATCACCCTATGTTAAACACTTTTGACGACGTACAGGCTTTTGACTCCATACTGTCTCCCTATGTTAAACACTTTTGACGACGTACAGGCTTTTGACTCCATACTATCACCCTATGTTAAACACTTTTGACCGGGTAAAGGCTTTTGACTCCATACTATCATCATATGTTAAACACTTTTGACCGGGTACAGGCTTTTGACTACATACTATCACCCTATGTTAAACATATTGCGTTGTTTAAGTTTGAGATCCCACACTTAAATAATGAGATCACATTTTTTCCCAAGCAATTGCAGTGACCGGCTACTGTTTAACACGAACCTATGTTTAGTTATCAGAACCATTCATAACATGGACCTGAAGACTGAACACAACGCTATTGACTAGAAAACTGTCATTATACATTTCAAACCATATAAATTGCCAATGCTATCGAAATGAGAAAATGCATTGTCATGTCTATGTCAGGTTTGGGAACGTTTCACTTTATTTAGTTTAACTGACTGAACTAGAAAGCACATATCGTATTTGTTTTATAATACCACAAATTAACTGAACATTCCTTAATTTACAGCTTGTATAATGAGCTAAGATTTCATTTAATTTTTCTCTTACGATAAATTCACTGGTATTATAAGAAACTAACTTTCTTTGCGAGACGTGTGCCATATTACTATCTCGTGAGGACATTGAAAACAGTTACTTTAAATGACTTTTCCAGACTAAAAAATACAGAACTGAGTGAAATATTTGTTTAGTATATGCAGATAATATCATGTTTGCCGCTTATGCAACTACATATTTGTAATGAGTTTGAATAACCTATTTGTAGCGAAAGAGATTTTCTGAACAGAACAGCAACTCATATTTAATATTACCACACATCCCTCCTATCTTTCGGTTTCAATTTGAAAATACAAAATTCTCAATGAAACTGAATTAATTAATTTTCGGCATTACAAGTATAATTAATGAACAAATATCACCTGCTAAAGCTACTTTATGTACATTGTATATCTTGATTTTCAATATAGTGTTTATCCATTCAGCATTTTTATTTGTATTGCTATCAACTAATTGATGAATGGTTTCATGGTGTATTATTACCGTACACGACGTGTCTTCATCGCATGAAGTCTTTACTATTATTACCGTACACGACGTGTCTTCATCGCATGAAGTCTTTACTATTATTACCGTACACGACGTGTCTTCATCGCATGAAGTCTTTACTATTATTACCGTACACGACGTGTCTTCATCGCATGAAGTCTTTACTATTATTACCGTACACGACGTGTCTTCATCGCATGAAGTCTTTACTATTATTACCGTACTCGACGTGTCTTCATCGCATGAAGTCTTTACTATGCTTGAATCACACGTTTTGGGTCTGAATCATTACTGCCTTTCCAGATAGCGTTTTCACTACTTATCGATGTGTTCTACACCATTTTCACTTCTCGGTGCTAATATCTGCGATCTTGAAAAACAATTGTTGCAATGTTGTTAAGACTATAATCATAATTAAAAGAAAGTCGCAAAACCAACAATTTCCTTACAACTTAACCAAATAATTATTAAAGTAATAAAAAGAAAAGTTAAGAAAAACGTACAGTATTTATCAATTGCATCCAAAAAAATAATACAAATGTTCTACACAAGTCCGGACGATTATAATGCTTTGAATGAATTTCTGATCATCGAATGCACTGTTCTGCCAAAAGTCCTGAAGTATCAAAAAGTGTCCACAACTCGTTTTACTCATTCGCAATAGTCCCAGAATAATACTTCAGGCCAATGGTTGGTGTGTAGTTCAAATGAATAATCTAAACAATATTTCCTCTCAAACAAGCACAATATAACATTCGTCTGAAGATTGAACTCAGACAATATAACATTCGTCTGAAGATTGAACTCAGACAATATAACATTCGTCTGAAGATTGAACTCAGACAATATAACATTCGTCTGAAGACTGAACTCAGACAATATAACATTCGTCTGAAGACTGAACTCAGACAATATAACATTCGTCTGAAGATTGAACTCAGACAATATAACATTCGTCTGAAGATTGAACTCAGATACAGAACACAAGATATATGAATGACTAAATTGTCTAGCTCTCTGGAATTATATACAAGAATACAACCTTCATATTTGAAACTATAATTTTTTGTACAACTGTACAAATATATTGCATCTAATATCTTAATTATAGATAAATAATTGCAATTTAAAATCATACACATTACACATTATACAGATACAGTAATGAACAAATAGTTTATTAAACAAACTAAAAACAAGACATGCATAACATTCGAGAACGTTTTGGAACAATTTGAATATGTTTTCTATCCCATACTAGAAAACAACGATTGTAGAAATCATGGGACATTCAAGGAGAATTACTTCGGATACAACGATTGTACAAATCATGGGACATTCAAGGAGAATTACTTCGGATACCGGGATATGCTCCAGCTGACTATTAAATAAAGCAAATAGATTTGTGTTTTTACAAACGTATCTCTCCTGTAAGGAATGCATAACCCTAAAATGAATGTCTAAATTCATTGTGTTAAATCCACAGACACATGAAATGAATGTCTAAATTCATTGTGTTAAATCCACGGACACATGTATTTATTTATTATATATCTAATTATCTGAGATCATGATATAATTAGAAAGTACTAAATGTAATCTAAGTTTATTGAAACATCGTGCAACAAGATATTTATGCTTGGCAAAATCTCGGTTTATTTGAGATATGTAGTCGATTAATTAGCCGCAGATTAACATTGCCACAATATAATGGAAGACTTGGAACTGTCCTGACATCTCTTAATTGTTGATAGCTCACGGGTCGAACGGTTCACATTTGCGATGCTGTCTTGTTGTATCAATTTTAACAAGACAAGACATATAGATGTCTTGCATTTAAACTTATGCATTCAGCATTGGCTTAGAACCAAATCTAACATGATGTTGGGTTTGACCATTCTGAAATAAATCATATTAGCTATATCAATGTACATGAGACAGTATCATCTGCAACATGTTTCACACTTACATGTTTACTAGAGGTATCCTAATTACATACAACCAACGAGTAAGGCTTTGTGAAATATGCATTTTCTTTGTGGAATATTGGTCTATTGTAGAAATATTTTGTTTAATGTTAGCAATATGTTGATTTTCTAGTACTCAAACATATTTTCAAATATATTGTTATTTTATCTAAGAACACATTTAATTCCTATTCATATTCTTTACATTTGTATTATATAGACTTTATCAGCAAATCCAGTTAATATGATATACACAAGACAAAACAGTAGTAGACGTTCAATGGAACTAAATTTTTGCTTTGCGCATTACACCCTATTTCAGATGGAAATATCCGATAAGCAATGGAGACTCATGTTTGCATGTGGAATACCTATGGGATGCTCTAGTTTTAATTTGTCGAATTCAAAGGTTTTGCTAATAGAAGGTTAAATTCAGTGTAAACAAGCAATAAAAGCCAGAACCATTTAAACAATATTAACATTGAACGTCTTTAATGATGAAAAAGTATCGTTCAAAATCCTTCTACATGTACATATCATTTATGTGAAGCAATGCTATGTTTATGATAAAAAGGTTATTTCTTTTTACTATCATTGTTCATTTTTCTTATGCATGTTCAGTTCGTCTGATCAAGTTCTGGACTGTGCAAAGGTCGACACATGATCCTACAATTAGGTCGCGAATCAAAACACGGTGTTGGTAGTGAACGCGATGCCAATGGAATCGTGATCGGATGAAAAGGTGTTGGAAAGTCAGGTAGGAGATAACTCGTTTTATTCTAGTATACGCATAAAGCCATAAAATAAAATACCATTTCAAAAATTAAATCCAGACCATATTGTCACAAACTCGTTCTTATCTACGTATTTCATGCATTTAGTGAGGGCATAGTTTTTTATGTACATGTTGGTGTCAACACATTTGAATAGCAACACTGTTTATTGACATTTACCAACATTAAATACAAGAACCATTTCGAATTTAACGTAATGTCCGAAGACAGAACAAACCACGTCTATGGACGATATGTTGACCGTTTCTCTTGCAATGAATTAATCGTCTTCTGCTATGTTTGTCTTACGGTTACTGCTGGGCAGGGAAAATAATTAGTTTTATTATTGGTTCATTGTTTCATTTATTATTGGTTTATTGTTAACTTTATTGTTGGCGTATTGTTAGCTTTATTATCACTTTATTGTTAGCTTTATTATTGGTTTATTTGTACCTTTATTATTAGTTTTTTGGTAGCTTTATTATCGGTTTATTGTTAGCGTTATTATCGGTTTTTTGTTAGCTTTATTATCTGTTTATTGTTAGTTTTATTATTGGTTTAGTGTTAGCTTTATTATTGGATTAGTTTTGATATTATGCTGCATTATTCATATCTTAGGTGCTTTGCTAATCAATGAAAGCTCTCCCAAGCATGAGGGCATAGTTCTTTATGTACATGTTGGATCTCAACACATTTGAATAGCAACACTGTTAGCTTTATTATTGGCTTATTGTTAGCTTTATTAGCTTTATTACGTAGTTAGCTACGTTTGGTGGCTTGGTGTCCAATATATGCATATAAATTATATTTGAAATGTTTTAAATATATATTAAATTATATTTGAAATGTTTTAAGTATATATTAAATTATATCTGAAATGTTTTAAATATATATCAAATTATATCTGAAATGTTTTAAATATATATTAAATTATATCTGAAATGTTTTAAATATATATTAAATTATATTTGAAATGTTTTAAATATATATTAAATTATATTTGAAATGTTTTAAATATATATTAAATTATATTTGAAATGTTTTAAATATATATTAAATTATATTTGAAATGTTTTAAATTTATATTTGAAATGTTTTAAGTATATATTAAATTATATCTGAAATGTTTTAAATATATAATAAATTATATTTGAAATGTTTTAAATATATATTAAATTAAATTTGAAATGTTTTAAATATATATTAAATTATATTTGAAATGTTTTAAATATATATTAAATTATATTTGAAATGTTTTAAATATATATTAAATTATATTTGAAATGTTTTAAATATATATTAAATTATATTTGAAATGTTTTAAATATATTTTAAATTATATCTGAAATGTTTTAAATATATATTAAATTATATCTGAAATGTTTAAAATATATATTAAATTATATCTGAAATGTTTAAAATATATATTAAATTATATTTGAAATGTTTTAAGTATATATTAAATTATATTTGAAATGTTTTAAATATATATTAAATTATATTTGAAATGTTTTAAATATATATTAAATATATTGTACACCATGTTGATAAAACCTGAAGAAATTAGTAACTGCAAAATAAGATGCTTAAGCACTAATCTAAATTGTTATTGAAGTTAATGCCAAGCATTTTGTTGCTATTGGAAACGTTTGTATTGCTGGAACGAAATGGCACGTAATAGTAGGACATGGGTTTGTTGTTTGTAATTCATAATAAAATAATGTGTTACAGAGAAATCGCATTAATTGAAAAAGCGTATTTGCAAACAACTGTACTAGTAGGCACCACAATGACCTTTTATAATCTTTTCAGATAAATATTTGCAATTGTAGACAACATTTTTTGCAAAGACATAAACATCTTCCACGTATGTGTAATGCAATACTGATAAAAGTGCTTGATGTCTTTTTCATTTCACTTTATTTGTTGCTTCATTTTCTAATATCAACATTGATACTCTTACGATATCACAAAGTTACTATTCGAAACAAATTTAGTGTTATCTTACATATTTTCAATTTGATCAAAATTATGTTTATATGCTCGAAATCATGCATGGATACGTATTACTTCCCTCTGCAGGATTGGGGTATACAGAATCTACCAGATGCTCTTTCCTGCATGACGCAAAATCGTTTTCCCTAACATGTGTTTCGTGATGATATCCTGGTTGAGGCGGTTTTAGTCCTTTTAAAAGAGTGTAAATTATATTTAAAAAAATGACATATTAGTGGTAAAGTGTTTATCATTTCATTGCATTTATACCTGTGTGCCTTTTTCTTATTGCAGCTTACTTCACAGTGAAGAATACATTATACTGATAAGCCCTTAACCCGATACATACATACATAAATAAATACATACATACATACATACATACATACATACATACATACATACATACATAAATACATAATACATACATACATACATACATACATACATACATACATACATACATACATACATACATACATACATACATACATACATACATACATACATACATACATTGTTGTTGGCTTGACTTCGCACACGAAGATTAAGAAGGAAGATTTCTATGTCTATTGCACTTGCGCTGGTGGCTGACGAACCCAATACGTGATAGGCACGTCCGTCCACAAAGGCTGCAGGGGAATGTCTGGGTTTTGGTGGGTGCTGACAATGGCTCCCGGTTTTTTCTTTGCCAACGTTTTTCCTCCAAGATGGCCCGTCTGTTGTGTTCAAAAGTGTCAGCGGCCTGGTGAATTGTACGTCGCCAGCTTGTACGGTCAACAGCTAGTGATGCCCATTGGCGGTGATCAATGCCACAGGAGGTAAGGGTCTTTTTCAAGGAGTCTTTATATCTCTTTCGAGGTGCCCCTCTATCACGGTGGCCAGTTGATAGCTCACCATACAGTGCAATTTTCGGCAGGCGATGATCCTCCATCCTGGACACATAACCTGCCCAGCGAAGCTTTATCTTCACGAGTATGGCCTCAACGCTGGTGATCCCCGCTTGCTTGAGGACTTCAGTGTTGGTAACGAAGTCACTCCAGTGGATGTTGAGGATGGTGCGGAGGCAGCGCTGATGGAAGCGTTCAAGGAGACGGAGGTGACGGCTGTAGGTGACCCAGGATTCGGCGCCATATAGGAGGGTGGTCAGTACGACAGCCATGTAGACTTTGATTTTTGTAACTCTCTTGAGATTGGGATTGTGCCAGACACGTTTGTAGAGTCTGCCGAAGGCGCTGTTTGCTTTAGCTAATCTGTTGTCTATTTCTTTGTCGATCATTGCATCAGAGGATATCACACAGCCCAGGTAGGTGAACTGGTGGACTACGTTTAGCTCTGTCCGGGCAATGAGGATGCTTGGTGGACGGTACTCTTCCTTGGGGGCAGGCTGGTGAAGTACCACGGTTTTCTTTAGGCTTACCTCGAGGCCAAAGAGCTGGCAAGCTTCTGCAAAGCAAGATGTTGCTCGTTGTAAGGCAGCTTCCGTGTGGGCAACAAGGGCGGCATCGTCTGCAAATAGAAGTTCTCTAATCAGTTTTTTCTAAAGTTTTGGTGTGGGCCTGAAGTCGCCTTAAGTTGAAGAGGTTGCCATCAGTACGGAATCTAATATAGATGCCATCTTCGTCACCAAGGTCTTCTGTAGCTTTTCGGAGCATCGTGCTGAAGAAGATTGAAAACAGTGTAGGAGCTAAAACGCAGCCCTGTTTCACGCCATTTGCAATGGGGAAGGTCTGTGACAATTCGTTATTGTTTTTAACCTGACCAAGCTGGTCTTCGTGTAGTTGGATGATCATGGTAAGGAATTTGGGAGGACAGCCCAAGTTTTTCAAGGATTTTCCACAGTCCAGTTCTGCTCACCGTGTCAAAAGCCTTTGTTAGGTCCACAAAAGTGATGTACATTCCTTTGTTTTGTTCTCTGCATTTTTCCTGGATCTGTCTCAGGACGAACACCATGTCAGTTGTGCCCCTATTGGCTCTGAAGCCACACTGACTCTCTGGAACATGATCTTCTGCAATGGTAGGCACTAGTCTGTTTAGCAACACTCTAGCAAGGATTTTGCCTGCAACGGAGAGCAGAGTTATCCCACGGTAGTTTGAGCAGTCAGACTTTTCCCCTTTGTTTTTGTACAGGGTGATGATGACTGCATCACGGAGATCTTGCCGAAGTTTCCCTCGCTCCCAGCGGCAAACGAAGAATTCGTGAAGTTTGGTGTGCAATGCTATACCTCCTTTCTTCCATATCTCAGGTGGAATACCATCTTTTCCTGCAGCCTTACCTGCCTTCAGCTGTTCTATACATACATACATACATACATACATACATACATACATACATACATACATACATACATACATACATACATACATACATACATACATACATACATACATACATACATACATACATACATACATACATACATACATACATACATACTATTGGAGGCACTTCTTGGTAGCAGAGTAGATTGCTTGTCGTCTATCGACGATGACGTATGGGATAAACTCATGTTGTTAACGGCAAAAAGCATAACCTCATTTTACAATAAAATGCATGCCCTACTCTCAACCAACATGTCATATCATAACAGCAATATATAGTAGTTTAGCTAAATAAATAAATTAATTAGTTTTAAAAACAAAACAAGCAAAAACAAAAGGATATCATGTTCTTGTCAAATTCCGCAATTTTATTGTATGACAGATCACGGAGATATAATTCTTTCTGTCTTATATAATATAAGAATGTCACATTTTGCTATCTTTTTCATTTGAGAATGGTTTCATGTTGTTCCACATATATATGTATAGATGTGTGTATGTGTGTGCATATGTGTATGTGTGTATATGTTTGTGTGTGTATATGTATGTGTGTGTGTGTACATTTATGTGTGTGTGTGTGTGTATGTATGTATTCATAATCACATATGTCATGTAGAAAGAACTACACTGATAATTACACTGGTATACGTTTCAACATTTTTTTTTTATATACACTTTTCTGTTGTATTTCATGATTTTGTATTATCTTGAATTTGATTAATCTGATGTAATCTCTGTTGAAGAGGAAAGTTAGTCAGTCAGTCAGTCAGTCATGCATGCATGCATGCATGCATGCATGCATACATACATACATACATACATACATACATACATACATACATACATACATACATACATACATACATACATACATACATACATACATACATACATACATACATACATACATACATACATACATACATACTACTCTATAGTCATTAGAAAAAGAATGAAACAAAACCAATAAGTTTGTTTTACTGTATCATTAAAGAGCCTGTATGGGGTCTTTCATCACCTAATGAAGTAGTTTGCTGACTAATCAAAGGGAGAAACCTTTTCGACAAATATTACATGAAAAATATGTTTCATTTATAATTATAAACACTTATGATCTGAACACCAATTATGATGCCTAAGGATGATCCAATTTTATAGTACGTTATTTGCACTGAAAAGTAGCCGAGAATACAATATGTAAAGTTACGCACATTGCACGCTAATACAAACTGTATACTATTTTATATATTACTATCGTGCATTGACAAACTTTTTAATTGCAACGAATAATTACTAATTAATTTGCAACTTTCCATATCAAAATTATTTTTCGGATTCCCTGGGTGAAACAAATACCAGCCAGCCGAAGTGTATCGCACATTTAGGTGTTTTTTTTAGCGGTACTAGGTGTGATTCACATAATCAGTGGTTCTTATTTATGAGCGAGATGCAAATCAGGAAGACGTTTTAGTATTTGATAACTGATGCATGGCACCTATGCTTAGCGTTGCAATTTATCGCTGCGTTCATCTGCACTCATTTATCATTTTAGTACAGATATGCATCACGTTCTCTAAACATTTAAGAATTTGGATGTCTTTAGCAACACTAAATTATACTAAATTTTGTTAAAGATTCGTCGATATTGTGATAGACTCTTGGAGAGGTCGAAAGCGTTACCTACTTAATGGAAAAGAGCGGTGAATTTATCCACTTAATTATTCAGAGACGAATGCGGTCTTATCACACTGATTATTAACGTCTGTTTTAAAATAAGGTGCCTCGTTGGTTGGCATAGACCTGATATATTCTGACTTCCAACAATACTTGTATCATATGCAGGTCTTTCCAAGCAAAATCAGGTTGCATCTGACTTACATTTGAATTACATTAATCAAGTAAAATTGCAAAGACAGGCTCATGTAACTAAAGGCTTTACAGTCATTGACGTCCGCAAATTAGTTCTTGGGTATTGGGGATGAAAAGCACAAACACATACACATTCAGCGATAAAGACACATGTATACCGTTGACCCTATCCTTGTGCTATTTTTCCATATTTACAGCATTATAAAATCATTAAACATTCATGTCATTTGAATTATTATCTCGGCACAGAATCATTGGGAAAAAACTATACTGTAGTCTTTATTGAAGTAATATCGTTGCTGTCAGATGCGAATCTTTGTAGTTTTTAATCCACTTGTCCATATTTCTATATTATTATCATTTCTCCCTTCTGGAAAACCAAGATAGTAGTTTCGTACGTTTCCACGACAATCAACATGACAATGACATTACACAAGGTTTGTAAACAAAAATGTAAACAAAGAAATATTGGGTTTAATTGGTACCATTTGGCACTAAAATCAACGATTTATTTTGATGCAATTGTGGTTTTTTTTAATTATTTTCGACAATAAAATCTATCCCTTTTACACAGTCTGGCGTAGACAGTTATACTGAGTCATATTTATAGACACTTATCTAATCTTCATTACGAGAGAGAGAGAGAGAGAGAGAGAGAGAGAGAGAGAGAGAGAGAGAGAGAGAGAGAGAGAGAGAGAGAGAGAGAGAGAGAGAGAGAGAGAGAGAGTTTTACGATCAAAAGTGAATACAGTAAAACTTGACCGTAACAAAACTAGTTTTTTCATCTCTCATCGTGGTTCGTTTACATATCAACCTCTTATAAATAATTTGGATGATTCCATAAAGACTCCAACTATATATAGATACCTATGAGTACTACGTTTTCTAAAGAAGGTCAAGGTCAACACAAATTTCCAAAATTTTCTTTCTTTGCGTGATTCGTTTAACACATCAAAATTGCTTTTAAGCAATACTATTATACGTGTTACATTGTAGTATTTATAATGTTAAAATGCAATGCGATAAATAAGATGGCTCTATCACACAAGGGACGTTTAGGTCTCAGAATTTTTATAATATTCAAAACATGCATAAGTGTGTATTTTATATTAACAATATTGTGTTGTATTTGTTTTTATTTCATCGATTACTACAGTAGTCTTTTTAAAGTCTGTTTTCCTTGAAGAATTGACAGAAACTAATACTGTTTTGTTATTTCCGTCTAATCTCTTCATAAAAGGTAAACTTTTATATACGTTGCAATGGAAAGCAAAAACAGAAACAGGTTTCTTCGACATATCAGCCATAGTTTGTATGCACACCCATAATTTTATTTCATATCGTCGGAGACTTATTTAGTTATTAAATAGATTCATCGACATTCTTCTGAATAGGACATTTACTACATAAAATGATTGTTTTGCCAACAAAAGAGGACAACAGTTAAACTGAAGGTACTTGGGGGGGGGGTTCAACAAATTCAACTAAACGACCTTGAATCCAATCAAACGACCTTGAATAAGAAAGACAAATATTAGTTGTCCTCGAAAGTTGCTTTTCAAGGTATAGAGCAGTAAAATAATTCCACATTAACATTTTTTAAAAATGGTTTAAATGAGAAATATTGAAAAATGCGATATGGTCTGAAATTTAATTGGAGACTTAAATTACACCTAAAGGTTTGAATCATCGAGCGATCCTCTTGTACTGGTATTCATTTTAAAGGAAAATTATTTGTTCAATCACATGAGCGGATCAAAGCCCTGCAATTACGATGATGCTGAAGAGTCTCTACAAATTTTGTGCAGCCTGTTAATCACCCTTTTCTATATGGCAAAAGAAAACCGGAGAGAGGTTCCAACATAAAGTCTTGGACTTTTGAAAAGTGTACGGTCTATAAAGAATTAAACGTTAAGTTAAACTGCATTTTAAGGGTTTTCCATTTTTATTATTTTCTGGGGGAAGTGGTTGCAATATATTTACCTTTTATCTTGTTTCATGGTGCATATTCACTTCTAGAAGAAGTAGAATGCATGTCGTTACTGTTATGCATCTTCTAGTGTGAGTCATGAGTAGGGTTATCTGGTGATGGTGGAGTAATAGGTAAGATTGTCTAAAAATTACTTTAAATGTTCATGTTTCTTTAATCAGATGTTTTATTGTAGGTAGAACTGAACAAGGTGTCAAGGTTTTTATAAGACCTTTTGCGACTTTCTGCGTGCTGTACGAACCATTTGGTGACACAAAACTGTACCAGTATTCACATTTTGGGTTGCTGAGAAAGCCTGTACACAGTGTAACACATTTTACAATTGCTTGCTTAAGAGGCTTATGTATCGTTACAAATATATGTACAATCAGCTTTACCGCTCCGGTGGCCTAGGGGTTAGAGCGTCCGCCGCAAAAGCGGAAGGTCGTGGGTTCGATCCTCTGGCCGAGTCATAACAAAGACTTACAAAAATGGTACTAATAGTTGCCTCGCTTTGCGCTCAGCATTAAGAAGTTAGTGTTAGGACTGGTCGGCCTGGTGTCAAGATAATGTGACTGAGTGGGAGATCATGCTACATGTCTGCGGCATGATGCCCCAGTGCTAGACATTACTATAAACTGCCACACTGCAGACATTGTAACGATATGACTGAAAAAAATTGTTAAAGCTACGTTAAAAATCCTAATCAAACAAACAAAAAAATCAGTTTGTTTAAAATGATAATAAATTAATATCTAGTATCCATGTTTCGAATAGGGACTTCCCATCTTCCATATACACACGTCAACTTTAACTTGTTGATCATTTGCATTCACGGTACACCTTTGGTAATTGCATCTTCCTTTGGTTGCTAGATAATTTTGGGTTCATGAAGTAGAGGTAAAGTAAGGAAGTAGAGTATCAGGTTTCGGTTTCATTACAAAGAAGTCAAAAGAAATCAATCCTCAATTCTCCACACAACTGGCGTATAATGTACAACGTTTTACGTCTGGTACAAGCAAAGGACCACTTAGCCAGTCGACAAAACCATGACAGTTTGTTAGAAGCTGTCAAGATATATTGTCACTATTGGAAACACTGCTTCAATTTGACAGAAGGATCCACCAAATGCTCAATCACAGGAAACGAAAAAGCCATTTAGAATGAAGAGAGACTTAAAATTGAAACGTTTGAAAGTCTTCGTGACGAAGCTTGTGCCAGTAGCTGCATCATTAAAAAGCCAACTACGAGAATTTTATCAGTCAAGGCTGTATGACAAAGAGTGCATGCAGCCTCTAACGATCAATACAAACAAAATCACGCCTGAGGCAAAGTAGGAGATACCCAATTTCATGAGTATGCAATAGGAATTTGATGGTTGATTATTGAGTTGTAAGGCAGACGACATTGGTGAGTTTGGCTTTAGACGTCTGCATCAGCGTCGTCCAGGAATATGTCACTAAAGCACGCTTACGAGACCTTGACTGTGAAAATAGCAGCTGTTCTTGGCACAATTGTCTTTCCGACCCATGTAGGCATGCGTATACTGATTGAGACACAATCAACAACTTTGCAGACAAAGGTAAAGTAATTGTCCTGAATATCCTGAGTACCAGCACAGAATTATTGGAAGTCTTCAAATAACTGGGAAGGAATGGGAGTTGTCTGAGGTGAGAAGCCGACGAACAAAATATGATATAAGTTCACAAGCCTTATTTATGTACCCCAATTTGCAATAATGAACGTAACTTATTTTACATCTTGCCGAGTATGTGCAAGAGTAGGTGAGATTGAATCTCCAACTGTGCTTATGTACAGAAATTTAAAGAAGAATACCCAATGGGTCAATTAGCAGTCTGAGATAAGGATAACGTGTCTGGACAGGAATAGGAGAGGCTAGAAGTGGGAACCAGTCCGGTGGATTGCGGCTGGCAATATTCAGATAGATTTACAGACATATGACTGTCCAAGAAACTGAAAACTGGCTAAATGTGTCTTCTTGGCACTTGTACTCAGGTGCACTACCATGTGCAGAATTTCTGTGACAGTCAGGTATCAGGATTAGAACGAGAAGAAGATCCAGATGATAATGATTATGGTTTCCTAGACACTCTCTGGCACATTACTAATCATTCGAATGCTTTTTGTATTCACTATTATTTTGCATGTTAAGGAATCGAGTTTGATCTGCAAAGAAATTCCAATAAATCGCTGATTCTTATTCTAACTGTCCTGTCTTCTCTAGCTTTTAATATCTGTTCTGAGAAAAAATAAAACTCCCACAAGGGTTACTGATTAAAAGTATTTCTGCCAGTCACTTTTAAACATATTTCCTTTCAGAAAGAATCCTTGAACAAGGCTAAGACAGAATACATAGAAATAAACTGCGTCTGCAATCGAATGATATTCTTTCCTGCTGTAAGTTATCTTATGTGGATTGATGAATCTGCAGAACATTTTAGATAACCACAAATCCCTTTCTTGCACAATGAGCTATCAAAACATGAGATAACAGTAGAAGTAATAAGTACAACTAGATTAGCAGCTACTATTTGAGTAAAATCTAATGCTTTCAAATTGTATATTAAGACAAAGTGTACTAAAGGGCAACCCAGTGAAGATATTTGACACGTGGCAAGTGCAGATATTTGACTGTCTTACCTCTGAAGTTTAGTACCCTGATTTAACCAATGAATATTTATAGGATATAGATATACAATCCGTGTAGCACAATTATAGATGTGTTGCTGTTGGTAAATGCGGAGAATGTGGTTTAAACTTGGTAATTAGACAGAAAAAGAAACGTCATATACCGTCATCACATGTTTTCCATCTTAGGGAATCCAGCCGTTGCCTTAAAGCATAATGAGTTTTCATATCCACTGTGGTACCCAAGGCCATCCTTGGGCACATGATAAACCTTTGTTTGGTACCTATGGGCTGGCAATCCTTTGTTATCGTACCCAAGGACATCCTTGCGGGCTCTAGTTTGTGAACTAAAGAGCTTTGTTTCATTTGGTAGCATTATGCCTAGTGGATAGGTCGGGCCGACTGTTTGGATCAATATCAAAAACGCGCTTTGGACGAAAGTTGCGGCGATCTGCTTGACACTTATAAGATGACTCTGAGACCTGTTTTTTGTCGTTCTCAAGTTGGTAGGCAGAAACATAAACGATGAAGACAAAGATGGTTTTGGTTTTTACACATTGCAAAATTATATGAAATCATATGCGAAATTCTAAAAATATTAAGAGATATATTTGGCATGGATATTAGTCTTTTCGCCGCTTGCGCTAAGTATTGTGCAACGTGTGAAGCAAAGAGGTTGCCATAATTTATCTGAACAATGAAAACGAGCACAACCGATTGTTTACTATCGTTTAGCATCATCATGGTCGTCCCTGGTTCTTGAGCTTCCGCATCAGTTCAGTGGTTAGCGTGCGAGACTCGCACACGGACTTCTGCCAGCGGGTAAACCCAAGACGGATATGTTTGTGGTTGTGAAATGAACTTTATTCAGATTGCCTGAGCACTATAGAGCTTATGTACACCAAATAAGATCCAGATATCAAACTCTGAAATGTTATTGTCGTCCGCTTGTTAAAGATTACATCAGTTTAGGAAATTAAGTTCACTGGATAATATGGCGACTGTATGAACGATGAGTAATAACATGTTTACAATGAATGAGGAAACTCGACTATGTGTCACTTCGTAAGATTTCAAGTTAGCGCCAGACGCTGACCTTGCATAGATCGACTTGTCATAATTGTGTTCATGGTAAACTAATTATTCTTATCGTTTTTTTATTGAGGTCATTGGAACATTTAATAACATAATGTGTTGCAATTGTACATCTAATAGTCTACCTTTAAAGAGAGCAACTGCCATCAAAATACAGCCAATAGGCATGTATATGTCTCTATCTCTTCACAGTATAACGAACAGATACCATCTTGAACCCACCCATTTCTCGTCATTCATCACCTAAAACAGAAGAACGTTTCTGGTGTGTGCACAGTGCTTAGCATTCTCGTCCATCTTGATTTCGCTATATTAAAGACCCTCAGCTCAATTTATCATGCAGCAGACGTTTGTTAGATTCTACACTATTAACCATTTGTATCGATGATTGTAAACGTTCCGGTACTATTAGAAAACAGAGTTATATGGATTCATCATCATATGTTATGACAAAAGCGGAACAATTCACTCACAATTTGTACGAAACTCTTTTACATCGCAGGAAAAGGCTAATCCGTCTGACAAAGTGATCACAGAAGAATAAGACATTTGATACATGAACATATAAATAAGACTATGGAATGTAATTAATTCCAAGAACAACTTTTGAAAGCATTTCTAAATTAGGTCAACATTATTTGGTTTTGTTTGCACAGCATATTCTAGGCATGGCAGACATAGAACGAAAACTAAATAACGAACCTACTACATGATTTGATGAAACATAGTATTGTCAGTTATCTGACAGCCATGTACTTAAATTACGTAATGAACTGTTCACTACATTACTATAATTTATATTCAGGAAGTTTTTCTAATCATTACGGCGAATAGACATCTGAACGTCAAAATACATTTAGGTATAGATCTATTTTGTAAAAGATATGACGAGTAACGAATCATTTCTAGATTTTTAACACGAGACTGACATTACTAGTTTGACTGATAACTATAATAAACAGACACATAGTATGCTACACAATTTTAACAGCTCACTTTTCACCTTTGAAATTTTATTAACCACGTGACAAAATAACTAAATATCTTTAATTGCAATACTGTTCACTTTTATAATCGCAAGAATAAAGTTTTAAATGTCAAGGTATTTCGTATAAAGTATAAGTTAAAGCTATTAATTCCTTTAAATGCACAAACCATATCTCTGCAATGTCATCAGAAAAGCATATGTTATTTAGGGGAAAAATGTAATAGCTTCATCAGGATCCAATGTTAGGTAAAAGCAAAAATACCTGATATGACCTAAAAATGATAGATAAAATGGATATTTATTTTGTTTGATAAACACGAACAATACTTTAGAGTCGCAAAGTTATTCTCTTGTAAATCTGTGCTGTATGCCTCTGCAATTAATTGTATGGCATTGGAACTAGAAACTTTAAATTATCAATGTTAAACCGTTGGTGCCTTATTTAATGTTAAAAGATAACTCTTTATAGAACATACATATACTTTCTGAGAATCTTAATATGTATAAGAATATATGGAATTTGAGATACGTGGTGGTCATGAAATTGTGATAATTAACTAACTAAACCTACCTAAGGTCCATGATCTGTATGGCGATAACTTGCTTAAACTTAATTCAGTTGGGAAAGAAATCTGTGGCGAAACCTCGTTGTTTATAGACATATGGTTAACCACACCTAAACCTTCAATTTCTACCACACATCACATGAAATAGTCCAAGCCACATTCACACTAAAATAATGGTCAGTCCATTTATTTTCTGCCACTACAGGCCTCCTCTTAGTAGAATAAAACATGCTGACTGAATCTCTTGTTTTGGAGCGGTTTCCGAATTTCCTGGAGTATGGAAATTCGATATGTGGCAACCTGATTATTCATGGAGATTTCAACTTTCACTCTGACTGTTCTGGAAACTCGTACACGTCAAAACTCCTAGATTACATTCATTTTTCAACCTTAAACAGTCCGTTAATCAACCCTTCCATAAACATGGTCACATTTTAGACTGGATTCTTCATAGACCTGATGATCATATTCTACGGTCCATCCTTGTTTTCTACCAACTTGCATTATATGCCATCTGCACATATCTGTCCCTAACCCTCCACATTTATTTGCTACTAAGAGAAATATCCGGATGATAAATAGAACCAAACCAATGCATGACATCCAAGCAAACCAAACAACTTGCTTACCTCCTATAGCAGAACAACTAGATAACTGCATGCGTTCATTGCTTGAAAAGCATGCGCCAGCCACAAAGCGCAGAGTATCAATTAAAAGGTGTCCTCCTAGGTATAGCAGTGCTATGGACAAGCTTCGCACTGCTAAAAAGAGACCGCCATAACGCAGAGAGGCTTTGATTTTCCACCAGACTCACTATTCGTTAACAAATCTATTAAGACGCTAAGAAGAACGTCACAAACATAGTCCATTTAGCCAAATTATCCCACTACTACAGTACTTAGATCACGGAGAGTTCCAGCTGCAATGAAACTAATGCAAGGAAAAAATGTACACCACTTCCAACTACCTTCTCTCCAGTAGATCTTCCGGACCTATTTGTAAATGTCCATCGTGACAAAGTACAAACCATTAGAGATACACTTGACAACACAATTTCAATTGACTCGTCGTCACCATACAGTTACGATACAGAATTTTAGCTACAACCATTAGGAGCATTTGAACCTGTCTCTATGGAGTTTGTACGGAAAATCGTGATGAAAAGTGCACCAAATACATGTGAACTTGATAAAATTCTAACATCGCTGCTGCTTTAGTGCTTGGACCCAATATTGCCTGCACTAACTGGTGTTAGTAATCTCTCTCTCTCTCTCTCTCTCTCTCTCTCTCTCTCTCTCTCTCTCTCTCTCTCTCTCTCTCTCTCTCTCTCTCTCTCTCTCTCTCTCTCATCTGGGGACGTTCTATCATTTTACAAAACTGCCATTGCAAATCCTCTGCTGAAGAAACCAACACTTGACCATAACGAATTAAAGAACTACCTCCCAGTTTGTAATTTCCCGTTTATATAAAAATTCTTAGAGAAAGTTGATCTAACCCAACTTGTATTTCATTTGAATTCAAGCAGTCGTTTTTTATTAATGTACAGTCTGCACCTCTCCCTTGTCACAGCACTGAAACTACTCTTCTGAAAGTAGTTATTGACATTCTCTCTGTATTAGATAGTGGAAACATTACAGTCTTCACACTATTTGTTTTGTCTGCAGCTTTTGATACAATAGATCATGCTATATTACTTTACCATCTCCAGCATGACATTCACAATACAGGCGTACTGTAGTTCAAGTCCCACTTAGTCAACAGTACACATATTGTATCTGCAAACAAAATACACTTCAGCCCAGTTGATCTATGTTGTGGTGTTCAACACGGGTTTTTTCTTGGGCATATTTTCTTCATTCTAGATACTCAGCTGTTCTCACATGTCATAAATCTTCACCCACTGTCTCGCCAATGGTACGCTGATGACACCCAAATATACAAGTCTAGCCACCCACCTGAAGTTGATGCTACCCTCCAAGGAGTAGAGAGGTGCATTTCTGATGTGAAATCATGGATGACATGTAACAAGATGCAGATGAATGAAGATAAAACTGAGGCCATTCTGATCACAACACAAAGACTTTCTCATTCACATCGTTTACTTCAAACACTAAATCTCAGCAACACAAACATTAATTCACACAGTTAGTACGAAATTTAGGTGTTATTCTGGACAGTACTCTCACATAGCACCAACATGTCATGAACATATGCAAGGCTGCATATCTTGAGCTGAGACGTATCAGCTTCATTCGCAAATATTTGTCAGCTGATGCCATTAAAACACATGTGTGTTCATTAGTACTTTCAAGACGGGACTATTGTAATTCAATTATTTCTTTTTCTTCTCAATATCTACTCCAGAAACTTCAAACAGTTCAAAACACAGCTGCTCGGATCATAGAATACCACGATCAGAGCACACCTCCCAGCTGCTCTGTACCCTACACTACTGGCTATCAATTCGATCCAGAATCAAACACACAATTTGTTCTCTGTGCTACATTTCACTGACTGACTCCAGTCCTGCATACCTATCTGGCCTCACCCATATGTAAACACCAGCAATACAATTAGGTTCCTCTTCTGAGAATCGTATACTCAGTATTCCTACTATGAAAACGAAGTCATATGGACAACGTTCTTTTGCATACCAGGCCCATCAATGTGGAATGAATTGTCCATTGAAATGAGACACAAAGACAGTGCAAGAGTGCTCTCACCTTTTCCGACTGCAAAACAAACTTAAATAACTAATAATGTATCCTACCTTAAATATTTTAATTTTGGTAAAATATATTTCCAATTTTATGGTGTTTGTTTTTTGGTTGCTTTTATATAAAAAAAAGTAATATCATTATATATGTTGTACAGCGCTTAGAGGTTCTAAACAGGCGCTATACAAAGTCCTCATTATTATTATTATTATTATTATTATTATTATTATTATTATTATTATTATTATTATTATTATTATTATTATTATAAACCAAAAAGACGAACCGGAAAGCAAGTGAATTCATAGGTCTGTTGCTAGCATGAACTGCTGGAAGTCTAATTCCAGTCTGTTGTGAATAGGATGTGGGAGATGAATAATGCTAGTTGGTACAAGGAAGTAGATAGCTCTGCGATCCAGCCAATAAACAACTTTAGATCTTAGAAATACTGAAGGATATCAACGGATTTCAAATAGTATTTTCTAAAGATCACTTCTCTCTTTGCCAACTAAAGAAAGATGTGTAATACATATCCAATATTTTAACGACGGATTTGGCACGCATTGGGAAGCCATTTATATAATAAACTTTTTTTATTTGTTTGGACTACCTACATCTATTATGAAACAGTACGTGCTATCGTCCCAAATGTATTTTAAAGACATTATTCGTTTTACACTTTAGAGAGTTGGAACTGCATATTGTTTATATTATTGTGTTATGTTTATCAAAGAAATGGCTGCGACAAATGGTGATTTTCCGAAATTTATATTACAATTTACGCCTAAACAACGCATGCAATACGATAAAATGGCAATTTTCTAACATTCAAATATAAACATCACCACGTATTGTTTGAACTACAGAAATAAAACGGAACATGCATACGAAACCATGGAAACTACCAAATAACAGACTAATGCTGAGAAGTATATGTGCTGCCTGTAGCAAGAAAAATAGCATATTTCGTAAACGTGACTCACTATTGCCTGGAGATCAGGAAATGCCAAGAATCCCTAATACTATTTTAGTCGACGATTAAATTATAACAAAAATGCCAGGCAAAGCAACACGTGTACATGTAAAGCTGACCATGATATATGTAATGAGCAAGAGAACGTATTGTCAGTGTTGTAAACGGCGAACTGTAATTGGATCCGGCTTAGCTAATAACAAGTTAATTGACCAATTACCGATATCCAAATGAGCATGGACCTTGCCCTGTCATTGTTATACAGGGCCTTACTACTCGAGAAACAGTTTGATGAAAATGACAATCCCATTCCGAAGGAGGAGTCGTATAATCAGGTCGATGAAATTGCAATGCGTAAATGACATATGTTACCGTGAGAATGAAAATTATAAATATGTGACTGTATTATGCTTGATGAGCTAAGTAATAGGATACCTAATGGAATAAGACAGCAAAATGAGTATAAGCAAGTACAATGTATCGTATGAGCGAAATGAAAACTTGGACTCAGAAAGGCGCAATCGTATAAGCCTCGGCTTTGTTAAAAGTTAACTTTATGACGATTGAATGCAAAGCGGTCTCGCACTGAAGATGCATGCGTCTCAACTTCACAGACCTAAAATAAATTCGTCCAAGAAAAATTGTCGCAAATTCAATTAATGACATATGGACAATAAATCTAGCTGATATGTCAGATATTGCTAAACACAATAACCATAAATGGTATATTATGGACGTAGTTGATATTTTAGCAAAGTTATAGATAAAACAGGCAAAACAGTAAATAATGCAATGCGATATATTAAAAAAAAACTAATAAGGTATAGACAGATTACGGAACATAATTTTTAATATGCAATTCAAGCAGAGTTTTTAACAAACTATTTCACTAAATACATTACTGGAATGAGGTGTAAAAGTCATCGTCGAAGGATTGAATCATATGCTAAAGGAAAAGATTTACAAACAGCAAGCAGCCAAAAACACTAACAGATATGTTGATGCTCCACCAAGGATTATATCAGTTTACAATAACACAAAATATAAATACACTTGGTGGTAAGAGTGTCCGCCGCATAATGTGAAGGTCGTGGATTCGATCCTCGGTCGAGTCATTCCAAAGACTTGAAAACATGGTACTAACCGCTGCCTCGCTTGGCGCTCAGCATTAAGAGCTTAGCGTTAGGACAGGTCGGCCTGGTGTCAGGATAATGTGACTGGGTGGGAGATCATGCTACATATCTGCGGCATGATGCCCCAGTGCTAGACATCACTATAAACTGTCTCACTGCAGACACGATATGACTAATCACACACACATAAACACACTTGGAATAGCACCAACGAAGATGTAAATAACTCAATAAATAACTTAATACTAGCGAAAGAGAATATGTACCGAAGAAACAATATTGGCGTTCGTGATAGAATTAGAATATCACTAGTGAATGAAACGTTTGTAAAAGGATTAACTCAATTGGTCCGATTATTCTTTGTGGATACATTTTAAAAACAATGCCTGTGACCTATCAGATAAAAGACTCCGCAGCAAAATAAATTATTGGAAGTTTCTACGAACAGGAACTACAAAATCACATCAGGATATATTTTTCATCGAGCGAATAATAACAAGGAAAGGTAAGCGAGGTTTGGTCAAATGGAGAGGTTACGGAGACAGTTTTAGTAGCTGGATACCAGCTAGTGAAATCAACAATATTTAATCCAGGCACAGTAAAGCTTTTCGTATTTCTAAAGGACAGACTGACATTTAAGTGGCCTGCAGCACAGTTTAAAATATTCTCTTCACGTTCTTGTTAGTGCACACTCTCCCATCAAGTTAACTCTTAACGAACAAGAAATCAAATTTTATATTTTCTTCGACCGATTTAAATTTCTAATTGTCCACGGTTCATAAATAGCTTTAACAACTCCCAGAATATCTGATGTTCTGAGACAGTCAAATTAAACTTTTAAGCCTTTCTAGCGTGGTGATATTTTAAATGCATCCGTGATTTTAATACGATACAGACTTGTACAATACCTGGCTCATCGGTACATTTATCATCAAACGACAGGGAATACAGCTGCTTCTAGATTAAACCCGAGATATTCCGCATGACTGTAAGTATTTGAATTGGAAGAATTGTGATACGCTGGCTGCTTCTAGATTAAATCAGAGATGTTCTGCATGACTGTCAGTATTTGAATTGGAAGAATTGTGATACGCTGAAATCCGAGATGGTCTGCATGACTGTCAGTATTTGAACTGGAAGAATTGTGATACGCTGGCTGCTTCTAGATTAAATCCGAGATGTTCTGCATGACTGTCAGTATTTGAATTGGAAGAACTGTGATACGTTGGCTGCTTCTAGAATAAATCCAAGATGTTCTGCATGACTGTCAGTATTTGAATTGGAAGAATTGTGATACGCTGGCTGATACTCTGCACATCGTTCTATATCGCAGTAAAATTCTGGCAATCTTTTATCGAATGAGAAATTTAAAGTTTTTAAAACACTTATCTAAATTACTATAATAATGCGCCAGACGATATAAAAAAGAACAGTAAGAGCTACAATCTTAAATATGAACTTTTCCTTCGACGCTGTCAAACTGTTTATGAGTAATCAAACAAACTGTAAAAGGTATGTGTATTTAATAGTTGAATAGTTTCCTTATTCGGCGTTTGATGTATTGCTGAGAAATTATTAGGTGTAATAACTTGAGAAATACCAAACATTATGTGTTAGATATTGCAGGGACACTATTATGACATATGCTCACTGCTGTTTGACAAGGGAAGATTTAAGAAATATCCTGCAAATTGATATAATATACAGTTTTGTGTTAATGGATAGATTTGTTACTCGAGCTAATATTGTAAATCCCTTTCAGCTGGAAGAGGCTGTACCAACTATGTTCCGCGGTGAAAACAACGTGGTGGCTCGCTTTTAAGTAGAACGAGAAGAAATATAATTTGATTTTGTTAAACAGCATTGAACTTGATTACTTGCTGAAATACGGAAAGATCCAAATCGAATACGACAAATAAACCTTAAGCAAATGTCTCAATTACTGCCTGACAAATATAGAGGATGCAAATACTGCAAATAGCATATGATTCAGATCTAAAGATGATTTTATATCATGTTTGTTTTGACGTTGCAGACTGTATTATGCCATTTGCAACATATTTTATATGATGCTTCAGTGAATTTAAAACACGTTGAATATGATGTAATAGACGAAAACGACATTTTGTCGTTAGTTTCAGATTTAGTTGATACTACTGGTCTTAGAATATTTAAATTGTTACAATTTCCAACATTACCTAGTTGTATGTAACAAGATCTAAGTTCTCAGTTCGGTTATCTGCTTTAATTTTGTTAAGGTGGCCAACTACCAAACCATTTATAATTAAGTCCATAAAGAAACTTAAAATACATACCTTTGAGATATATAGAAAATTCGATTAGCATTAGTTTCACCAGTCTTCACAGTAAGATAACCCATATAATTAACATTTCCAAAAACATTTTTGTTTTAATATATCTCATACACTTCTGTCACTAGCTTTGTATAAATTTGAAACAAGATGTGGTTGAAACTCATCTAGTAATGATAGGGTGACGATAATACGGTCAATAATATTTACTCTCATCTCCTTTGGAATCATCTCATAAAACATCGAATAAAGGAAGTCCTTCACTAACATTTCGGTATATTCGGTATCATCAGTACCTTTCACGTTTATTATATAACCAGCTGGAGTTCGAATCCCAAAGGAAGCCTTAGTTTAAGACTAAGTGTTCTAGCATTTTCCTGCATAACACTTGTACTTTTTGTGAACATAGAACTGAACTGTTGGTCCACGTTCACTCATGTTATATGTGACGGGGCAAATTTCTGGCGATCTAACAAAATACATTAGTTGAGACCAGAGAATCATCAATTAGATTTATTGAGACAAGCGCGTATCATATCTCCATACTAGAGAGAGAATTTCGTTTCTAATTTAGCATTTGTTTATCCAGCTGCCAGACGGACTATCAGGGACATGGAAACATCATTTTCATGTTAAAGTTGTCAAAACTGAGAAATTGCAGAAACTCTGTTACTCGAAACTACTAGATCAAGCTGACCCGACCTTGGCAACTTTGGCGTCTCTGGAAAAAAAAAGAGCGGCAGATATATTTGATTCTGATTGGTTACGTCAAAAAAAATTGTAATTAGTCTAAACTTTTCCTGCAAGAAGACAAAGACAAAATCAGAGGACTCCAATTAATTTGTAAGAAATTCCCTCGTAAAAAAAAGTGTGGTCCAAGCAATCCACCGAACTGTTTTGGATCGACGTGTACACCCAAGGTAGTGTGACGATTTCATGTAATTTGTGGATGCAATATATATACTGCTTTGATGTATTTAGATGTATTTGTATGAATATTGTTTAACACATACATATAGTGATGTGTTTTTTGAATTTTAGCGGTGTTGAGTTTATGCATAGGAAATTGTACATTAATCTTTAGATGCGTTTGACGAATTGTTTAATTTGTTGTCGTGTTTGCATGAACACTAGGTTTTAAGAATTGATTGCATTACTTTACTTAATATGATTTCGAGAATCCATGTAACTACACCTAATTTAGAAGATTTCACGTATTATTTAGAGCAAGTGTGAAATGACGTAACTGATTACTTGTGGCGGGCTCAGAACCGCTAGGTCTCGTGTGGTCTGTATTACTGAATGATGTTAAATGGGCAAGGACTTAGTCATTCGACTAATTAGGGTCATTTTAGAACATGAAGAGTCGGTTGATAATCCTATCATCTGTTTCATATTCATAGAAATGTCTGAACGGGCAGGGATATCACGAACTTCCCAGTATCATAAATAACAGGGAATTTCAGAATGCAATCTGAGACGGAAAGAAAATCTTAAAGTGGAACCCTATGACGAAATCGTGAATAGTATAAATACTAAATATCCTGGGGACGGATTGTTGAGAGTGGAATCCGGAATTCCAGGCGCCGAAATAGTTACAGTAAAAGTCAAAAGAAAGGAAGAACAGGTTATGAAATCATACAAGGCGTTGACTTCGATTGTTCACTCGATTCTATGATGAACTAAATCTATCAGTAACAGATTAGTTCTTTTATTTGAATCTATTTATGCTTTCCTTTGTAGATTTAGAAAGTTTTGTTATTAAACGCTGAGATAATTTTAATGCAATGACTCCAAATAATTGTTGAACGTAATTGATTAAATTGTTTGGTTATCTGTACTGGGGCTCGTGTTTTTTTATTTTATATATCTGCTCAGGTCTCTATATATATTTCATCTATAGGTTTCTCCACTTATATTTACTCGAACCGGGGCAATTATATCAAAGGCGGTCATTTCCTAGATACCAAGTACGGAAAGGGGTATGGTTGTGGTCAGATGTACAATATCCTGTCAAAATATAATATATTATATTTTATAATATCTATTGCTATCTTTTTATCTGTACCTCTCCTTCTCTCTCTCTCTCTCTCTCTCTCTCTCTTTTATATACGTTTATACTGTATGTGATCTCAGACTATAAGGTCCTGTAGTGCATTCAACTGCTGTAGATATCACTTTCCTTTGTGTCTGGTGTATATTTATTCTCTCTCTCTCTCTCTCTCTCTCTCTCTCTCTCTCTCTCTCTCTATATATATATATATATATATATATATATATATATATATATATAATCACTTTTTCATATTGATACTAAGACAATGATGATGGCATGTTTTTTTATTTTGATATGTATATATATATATATTTATATATATATATATATATATATATATATATATATATATATATATTTATATATATATATATATATACAGTTTGCAGCTCAAGTAAGCGCGAACGTTTAGGAAAATGGTCACATCGTTTTAAAGTCAGTGTCACTTAATTACTGTCCTAAAATTAGAGACGACTGAACTGAGTAATCTGCCTGTAGCTATGGTAACATAATTTAGGGATATGCTCATGAAGGGGATTTATTTATATTTTTGATTACGTACCTAGTTACTTGTTCTAAGACTTGCGGACGATATGATGAATCGATCAGAATTTATTGTACATTTACAGAATAAAATATATACAGAGTAATATTTTCGTTTATATTCTTTACGAAGTGTCAATTTAGATGAAAGAAAACATATGATCATTAGAAACGGTTATCCATTATGAACAGTAAAAAAAATGTTTTTTTTTGCGAAACAAAGATTGTAATTTAAATATATGGGCTTAATACTTACATAGAAAAAAGGATGAACAAAAGCAAAAGACACCAACTATCGAAAATGAAAAGTATGCTGTTAAAAATTGAGTAATGGATCGTGATTTGTTGTCGTAATGTCTATGTAGACTTTCATTTTGTGTAAACGTTCATGTTTGATTATTATATTGGAATGTTTTGCTTATAAATATAGATACCCTGTTAACTGGGATTCCTTCTACGATCCGCATACAGAAGATGCGAACGGGATCGAAAATGACTCCGATGCAACCATGTGAGTCATGCACCTAGGGATTGTAAAACCCCTATGGCTGGGCAGACCTATGCAAAAACAGAGGTGGAACCACCCTCACTAAACAAATAGGGCTAACACATTATCAATGACAAACCAATAGAAGTAGAGACATCAGAACTAGGAGACAAAGGAGGGACCAAAATAGAAAATTAATGGAAACAAATCCTAAGTCCCAATAAATCTCAAATTGCGGAAACACCCATAACGACACAATCAATAGTAGTATGCAATAGGTTCCGGATACTTATGGAACAGAGGCCTTCGTGGACAATGAGGATGAAGCGACTATGGACTCTTTAGGGTTTTGCCCCCTGACATCTAAGTTAAGGATGAAAAATAGGAAGAAAACCCTATCCGTGTCCAGCAATTTGCAGGATACTAACAGAATACAAGTAGAAGTAGACACTCCCCAAGCAGTACAGAATAAGAATACAACTCCACAAATCAAAGTGCATAGGGAAGAGAAACGTTCAGACTCTATGGACTCTTTAGGGTTTTGCCCCCTGACATCTAAGTTAAGGATGAAAAATAGGAAGAAAACCCTATCCGTGTCCAGCAATTTGCAGGATACTAACAAAATACAAGTAGAAGTAGACACTCCCCAAGCAGTACAGAATAAGAATACAACTCCACAAATCAAAGTGCATATGGAAGAGAAACGTTCAGAAAATGACGAGACGACTGGAAATAAACTTTCAGAGAAAACAACGGACGAAATGACAACAGAAAATGAAACGGAAATGGACAATGATACGGACAACAGAGGAGAAAATAACATGACCAATAGGACAGACTCGTTGATACCATATGAAAGTACAGGGCAGGTGAAAATACCTCCACAAAACCTAACACATTATAATCCCTCCGGGGAATGTAGTAAAGATATAAATTTGATAAATGGAATTAATTCAAATTTTATATAATTTCATGAAATATCAGAACTCAACTTACAATTAGAATACGACACCCTGGTGATTTTGGAAAATGGAGGGAGCAAACTTCCCGAGAGCATTAATAAACGTAAACGGTCCGAATAAAAAAAAAATACAAAAAATAGGTAAATTCAAAAACTATGATACAATATACATACAAGAAGCACATACTAAATTTAAGACAGCGTTAACAAGACATAGGAAAGAAATTTTAGATAGTGTACGAGTAATTAACAATTTTATAGGGGATGATATAAGGGGAGGTGTAGCTATATTTATCAAACAATAGACATGTTTTAGCTGGGAACATAAATGATGAAACAAGGGAGGAACCTGCATGCAACAATTGAGAAAGTTCACTTTATAAATGCTCCATCCCAGACAGCAATTATTTAAAGATTTTTTTTTAGATAATCGTTTTAAATATTTAGAAAAATACTCGATGGAAGATATAGTATTATAATGGGATTTCAAATGGGATGAGGGTGAAATAGATATATATGGGAATTTAACCACATATGATATTATATTTAAATTAATGATGGAAAACTTATTTCCCAAATATAAACTAGTGGATATATATAGGCTGGTAAATGTTTTACGTACAGAATATACATAAGAATGTAAGGAAAATAAAGGAAATCGGCTCGTTAGGTTTTCCGTTACAAGCAATGGACAGACAAGTAATATGCAATAGACAGACAAGTAATATGCAATAGACAGACAAGTAATATGCAATAGACAGACAAGTAATATGCAATAGACAGACAAGTAATATGCAATAGACAGACAAGTAATATGCAATGGACAGACAAGTAATATGCAATAGACAGACAAGTAATATGCAATAGAGAGAAAGTAATATGCAATAGACAGACAAGTAATATGCAATAGACAGACAAGTAATATGCAATAGACAGACAAGTAATATGCAAAAGACAGACAAGTAATATGCAATAGACAGACAAGTAATATGCAATGGACAGACAAGTAATATGCAATGGACAGACAAGTAATATGCAATAGACAGACAAGTAATATGCAATAGACAGACAAGTAATATGCAATAGACAGACAAGTAATATGCAATAGACAGACAAGTAATGTGCAATAGTCTGTCAAGTAATATGCAAAGGAGCAAACAATTATGGATTGTAAAATATCGGACCATAAAGCAAAAAACGTAAATATTAAAATGACAAGTAAGAAGAGATGGGGGTGGGGGGAAATGGAAATTCAGTAATAAGCTACTAGAAGACAGAATTTATAGAAGACATAAAAAAGCAGATACATAGAAGAGGGAAATGTAGACATATTAAGCAAATGGGAAATTTTAAAGATAAAAGTTAAGAGAAAAGCTATTGTATACTTAATAAGAAGAAAAGAAAAAATAAATATGGAAATAAGGGAATTAAGAATGCAAATATGAACAAACAAAAAGGAAGAAGTGGTAGCAAAATTATAAATAAGATTATATGATATAAAAGAAGAAGAAAATCAGAAAAGAATAATAAAAGCAGGAAAATTTACCAAAATTTACTCCCCCCCCCCCCAAAGCGGAGAGATTATATAGAAGAGAAGAGCAAAGAATCATTAAAAACTAGAAGGTGAGAAACTAACATCAGAACATAAGAATATATGCGATGATCTCATATCCAGTAAAAATTAACAGACATAATACGAAAAATTTAAAATGGAAAATCTCTAAGACAAGATGGACTCACATCGGAATTCTCCAGTGAGCTGTCGCCAATTCTAGAAGGTTTGTAGAATATTATATTATTAATAAATTGTGAAATGACAAAGTCAATGAGGAAGGGGCTACTAACATTGACATACAAAGGGAAACGGAGGCCCATCTCCCTCTTTTAAATAAAGATTATAAGATACTAAGCAAACCTTTAGCAGAAAGAATTGGATATGCGCATTTTAGGCATTCTAAAGTAAAATAAATAACAACGAAACTTTGGGGCGAAAGGCAGAGATGTACAAAATAGTATAATGAGTATAAAGAATATTAGAATATATACAAGAAACTGGACGAAAAGATGATATGGTACTTTTCGACCATGAAAAAGCTTTTGATCGATTGGAATAAAAATATGTCCAAAAAGGTTTTGAAACAAATTTGTCTTTGGAGAAAATTTCCAAAATTAAACCACAATCCTGTATAGAAACATGTATAGGAACATAACTGCATAAATACAGGCAAATGGAGCGATAACAGTAATATTTGATATTCAAAGATCAGTGAGACAGGGCTGTCCGCTATCAGTGATATCATATGTAATAGCATTATAAATTTTAAGTGTACAAAAGAACCAACAAGGAAATATCAGGTATAAAAGTCCCAGATATAAAAGAAGAAATAAAAATGCTCCAGCATGCGGATGATTGGACGAACTTCATAGGAGATTCAAATTCTTTATCTGGAGAAACAAAAATTGAAAACTTTGAAAAGGCAGCAGGATCCGTAATCAACCATGAGAAACAGAGATAATTAAAATAGGGCACTGGAGGAGAAATCACCCAGGTTTCCACTTTACCTATTTCAGGAAAGAGTAAAAGAGTTAGGAATATAGTTTGGAAAGGAGTAAGAGAACCACAGAGCAATGAAAAGCAACATAGAAAACATTTGAATATCTTGGCACTAACGACATTATGTTTAATGGAGCGAGCCGAAGTGGCAAGAAAGTAAATGTATTCTAATATAAATTTCCAAATGCAATAGATTTTAAAACCAACGATTTAGCATCATTGATAACGATTTAATAAACTAAATATGGGCATATAACGAACTAAAAAACAAAAAGAAACAATAAATTTATCAAAATAACAAGAAGTTCCAAGAAATTGTAGGGAAACTGAGAATATATTAACACAATACAGAGACAAAAAAGAACTATGGGACAAAAACAAAGACGAGACATTACAAGATTAAAGAAGCTATAACTAAAAACATCAAAAGTCAAATAGAAAGCGAAAAAGTTTACATCAACTGGGGGAAAAGCATGGAACAATTGGGAAAGGCTGGGCTCTTTAAAGATACAAAGCCTATCCGTCAAATACATGCATGATACGTGGTTGACAGGAGAGGTAACAATGAGAAGGCACATGATCACAGAGTATCGCCGAAATGTCCACTTTGTTAAAGAGCACCTTTCACAAAACAGCACGTAATGGTCCAATGTAATAAATTAGATAAAGAGAGTGGAGATTTAATTGGAGAACTAAATAAAGAAGGGAAATATAAAAAGAAAAATATATTATTAAGATGAGGACTTCAAAAGAAAATGTTATATAAAATTACAGGTTTTATCACAGATTCGATGTTTAAATGTGGACAAGCCATAACAATTGGGAAATATTTTTATTTCTTTCTTCTCCCCCTCGAATTGGAAAACAAGGAAAGGGACAGGGATCTGTATGAGGGAAAGTAAGGGACGTAGACATTCCAGAGCTATGTCACAAGGCGCTAGGTCTGGAAAAGAGACCCTGAAAAACCCGTCAATAGAACATGGACAAACAAGACACCAACACGGGGGGGGGGGGGGGTTAGAAGAACAGAACCTTTACCCCTCTTTTATTCCTTTGTTCTTTCGCCTTTTCCCAATTCTCTCTTTTCTATTTCTTACGGAGGAAAGAACGAGAGTAATATGGGAGAAACATAAAAAAACAAAAGTATATATTTAATTTGGTAAAATTGTAAAGAAAGCTTGAAGGGTCTCAGGCCACAGGAGAAACAAAGAATTTTTTTAAAATGTGGCCCTCTGTGACATGATTCATTAGCCTTATTCAAACTTTTTATGAGAAACGACACACATGATTCACGCACTAAATACACTGGAATATTAAGAATTTATTTAATTAAAATTAAACATGATTTAACGCACCGATTTTCATGAAAAAGATAAATTAAACAAGAAAGAGAGAAATCTTTTCTTTAAGAAAACTGGTTAAATGTTAACAAGATTTTTAATTTGGAATAAATAGCCGTCCCAAACAAAATTATATATAGCATACACAACATACAACTCAAAACACATCATGCACGGGACTGTACGTATTGCACTAATGTCTAAGTTTTAGATGTAAATTTATATGGATAAAAAGTTGACAAAGTTCTGTCGAACTAATTCATGCACGTGAATCGAATATCCAGCTTAGATTTATTAAATTTGTAAATGATAGGAACGATTAGTATGACTGTTAAATACATAACCAAGATAAGTTACAAACTTTTAAATTAAATTAAAAATAAGCATATGTGATAGTGTATATAAAGAGGAGATTGTTATATTTTAAACCAACATTTTGCGGTTCAAGTTTGTAGTTCCCAAATTTGGGGATCTGTTTATGTTTCTTGAATTTGGACAGCAATATAGCAGATACACAAACCATTCCAACAATTTAAGGCTAATGCGTCATTAGAATGATAACCAAAAGTTAAACCAGTAAATTTCATGTAATAAGCCAAATCAAAAGATACATCAAGTCGTATATCACCATAATAAATGTTTAAACAGTCGTAATATTCTGTATGATAAGAATATTACATAAATGGTCTGCTCTTATTAATTTTGAGCTTGGATATAAAACTTTTTCTATGAACAAACAGGAAGGAGAAACTGAGCAGTATTGACAGCAAATATAGGTAATTCAGTCCCATCCCAATTTGCGTGTCGGTTTTATCTACACTCTTCCTGTTTACTAGACAAGCAGAAAATACAAAAATTAACTGTTTTCTAAACGCAGAAACGTGATATTTGATCACTTTCTCGTGCTATTTATCTTTACTTAGTAGTGAGAATTAGCACAGTACGTTTGCATCGAATTTATAAATATAAAGGTACAAAACAAAACTCCCAAAAATAACGTAATTCTTCTAGCTACACCGCCAGAAATGAATCCAAAATTGTGACTAAGTATAACGTGTTTTACTGTTATGATTTGTCGACGTTTTCTGTGTGATAATCAGCTGATAGGCTATCTCCCAAACAGATGATGCGTATTAACAATGGCTACATGGCATTCAGTATTGGAGTAATTGCGTAATTATGCAGTAGGTTTGTATGATATATATCAGTTTCCGCTCTCACTGGAAAGTTAAGTTTGAAATGAATTGTAACATCTAATAGTAAACATGTACATACAATACCATCATATAAACATAGATGATCAATTTTAAATCTTTAGAATTATATCATTTATATTTCGACTAAATTTAATTAAACGTGTGCTTCAATATGAAAGGTAAGACAGACTGATGTTCATGTTTCAGAAGGAAGTATATTATTTGACTTCTTTACAAAATTACTTTAGTGTGAAAAAAAAAAATAGAATTTGAACACGAGTTTTAACCTGATGGTAAGATTAGGTCATGATTAGGAAACAAGGTGCCAGTTCAAATATCTTGGTTCCATTATAACCGAAGAGGGATGAAGAGCATACATTTTGTCACGAACAGCACAAACAACGGCAGCTATATCAAAGCTAAGATCCAGCTGGAAAGACAAGAATATCAGTCTGACAACAAAAGTCAGCCTATTGAGAGCACTAGTCATCTCAGTCCGTTTGTATTCATGTGAGGTCTGGACCCTGACAGCAGAAACACAACGAAGAATCCAGGCACTTGAAATGAGATGCTATAGAACCATCCTTGGCATTTCTTACATGGTCCACATCACAAATCAAGAGGTGCATAACACCATCGGGCGCAAAGTAGGCAGATATGAAGACCCCACCACTGTCAAAACGAGAAAACTGAAATGGTATGGCCATGTCACAAGAGCCAACCGTCTATCCACAAGGTACTGCAGGGCAGCAGGAGAGGTAGACAATGAAAAATGTGTACTGACAACATCACAGAATAGACCAGGAAACGTTTTGCGGAGACACAGTCATTGGCACATCACATGATCGAGATAAGCGGAGGTAACATGGTCAGATGTTCAGCAGCACAGTGCCTCAACAACCACATTAGGTCACGAGACTGATGGTGGTGATGTATGGGATTATAATCGGCAGAAGAAGTAAATATGTTTATCTGGATCAACGTTCGTTCTAAGTTGCGGGCGTGCGCGCAGCTGCTCAGACATCCCCGCGCAGCTGAATTGTCAATCCAGCAATAAAGTTTGCTCGTCTCCGTAATGCTTGCACAATGAAGCGAGCATTGTCTACCATTCGCTTAAAAGGAACGTTGATCTGGATCTAAATTTGCGAATTTCCTGAGTGTCATCCAGGCTATGGTTTTGATTTTGCAAAGATCATGATCATTATAGATGGTAATTTTCCATTAGGTAATGCTTTTGTTTAGAAAATGTTATTTGTGACCCAAGGTCGAATAGAGAATTATATTATCTTGTGATTGTGAGGACGTGGTCATTCGTGCTTTAACATCAAGCACCTTCAAAGTTGTTCTTGGACTGAAATCTTTTTGTTCAATTTTTTGAATTCAAATGAGGGTTTTCTCTGGCAATTGAAAGGTGTTCTGATAAAATTATTGGATAAAAGCATTCACTAGAATCTATACTGAACATTCAATCATGGAGTCATATTCCTTTGATGATAAACAGAATATAAAACAAATCATTTAAAACCTTGTCTGTTCCTCCAATCATTTAGGAGTTCGACAGTTTTTACTATAAAGTAAAACATTGAAAGCATTGTCCATTCCTCCAATCATTTAAGAGTTCGACATTATTTCCTATAAAGCAAAACATTTAAGGTCTTGTCCTTTCCGCCAAGCATTTACAACGACGATATTATTTTACTATAAAACAAAATATTTAAGGCCTCGTCCGTTCTTCCAATTATTTAGGAGTTCGACAGCGTTTTTCTATAAAGCAAGACATTGAACATCGTGTCCGTTCCGCCTAGCATTTTGAACCACGACAGCATTTTACTATAAAGCAAGACATTTAACATCTTGTCCGTTCCGCCTAGCATTTAGAACGACGACACTATTTTACCATGAAGCAAAACATTTAAAGCCTTGTCCGTTCCGTCGAGCATTTAGAACCACGACAGCATTTTACTCTGAAGCGAAACAGTTAAGGCCTTGTCCGTTCCTCCAATCATTTAGAAAGTTCGACAGTAATTTACCATAAAGCAAAACATTTAAAGCATTGTCCGTTCCGCCGAACATTCAGAACGACGACAGTATTTTTCTTTAAAGCAAAACCTTTAGAATGACAGCATTTTCCTATAAAGCAAAACATTTAAGGCCTTGGCCGTTCCATTTAGCAATTAGGATGAGTTAGTACTTTACTATGAAGTATAAAAACTATAACTTCATAGCATCCGATATAGTAGGATTTAGAATATGAACAGCTGTATACAAGAACATGTTGTAAAGTAATTCAGTAATTATTAGGCAATGGTAATAAACGTCCCCGTTTCATCTAAACAGAATGTGGTCCTGATTAAGGGTTTTCATGGTTGTAGTTTCAATTACACACAGTATTCAGAGTGGGGTGTACAGAAAGAGAGATGGAGAACTTAAACGTACTAACCTTACAAATTTGTCTTCCTAGAAAAAGTGATGCAAATGATTTCATTTAAAAGATCGTTTCATATATGGACAATATGTCTTTGATAACTGCATCAAGGATGGGTCTATACTGGAAAATATGTGTTTGATAACTGCATCAAGGATGGGTCTATACTGGAAAATATGTCTTTGATAACTGCATCAAGGATGGGTCTATACTGGAAAATATGTCTTTGATAACTGCATCAAGGATGGGTCTATCCTGGAAAATATGTGTTTGATAACTGCATCAAGGATGGGTCTATACTGGAAAATATGTGTTTGATAACTGCATCAAGGATGGGTCTATACTGGAAAATATGTCTTTGATAACTGCATCAAGTATGGGTCTATCCTGGAAAATATGTGTTTGATAACTGCATCAAGGATGGGTCTATACTGGAAAATATGTCTTTGATAACTGCATCAAGAATGGGTCTATACTGGAAAATATGTCTTTGATAACTGCATCAAGTATGGGTCTATCCTGGAAAATATGTGTTTGATAACTGCATCAAGTATGGGTCTATCCTGGAAAATATGTGTTTGATAACTACATTAAGGATGGGTCTATACTGGAAAATATGTGTTTGATAACTGCATCAAGGATGGGTCTATACTGGAAAATATGTATGTGATAACTGCATCAAGTATGGGTCTATCCTGGAAAATATGTGTTTGATAATTGCATCAAGGATGGGTCTATCCTGGAAAATATGTGTTTGATAACTGCATCAAGTATGGGTCTATACTGGAAAATATGCCTTTGATAACTGCATCAAGTATGGTTCTATACTGGAAAATATGTGTTTGATAACTGAATTAAGTATGGGTCTATCCTGGAAAATATGTGTTTGATAACTGCATAAAGTATGGGTCTATACTGGAAAATATGTGTTTGATCATGAGCATTTGAAATTGAATGTTTTAGAATTTTGAATTAGTACTGTGAGTCTTATCGTAAAAATGATCCGTGATGCTCCTCATAATTAATGCAAACTTTAAATATAAGGAATATATATGTGTCGAACCTGTCTTATATCAGTATCATGCTTAGCTGTACCTAAGTGCGACTGTGTATTTGTAGGCATCAAATATCAGTAGTGAGGTCTGTATATCCTCACAACCACCAAATGTAGAAAACGTCATCCATTATTGAAATTAAATTTTTCATTAAACAGTATGGACGCTGTACTTGTACAGATGTTTTACGGTACTTTGTCAGCTTAGGTATACGAATTAAAAGATTAATAATTTCTTTCATTTCTGAGTATTTAAAGTTTTGATGTATTGAAAAATTCAGTGATATTTTTTAGCTGTTGCACGTTTACAATGACATGTATGCTTAGATAAAAATATGTCATAAATAAATTATCATTTTATACCGTGGAAATTATAAAGAAATCCAGTTTTCAGGATACAGAAACTGCTAATATAAGAACAAGATAAGAACAAGGCGAAACTAGTATTTATTCGTAACACCGGTTTATGGTGTCAAAACGCCCTGGAGTAATTTAAGAAGGCGTAAAACCCTTATAAATAAATAAATAATAAACAAATAAATAAATAAATGCCATTCCTCTGCCCTGCATGGGAGGGGGGGTGGTGCTAAGGTAGCTGCTCTATTTACAAGCCTTTAATTCGCCTTGAGTGTTGATATATATTACCGACTGGATTAGCGGATATAAATGGCAGTCCTTTCATTCTTATAGGTAGGATCTACGTTGCCTCTGGCAGTTTGTGGTGCAGAGCGAGGCACTACAGTGATATGGTTGGTCGTGTTTTCATCAGGATGGTTGTTGGAACCACAGCTTATATTTAACACCGTAGATATATGATCTCGTTAATGGGGTCTAGTGTTTTCGAAATTCTTCAATGTAAGGAAAATGAGTGGAGAATATAAAAATTCTTCCAATGAGGAATAGCAGTGAAATTAGCAATTCCTGTCATGAAGAGGAATCCATTTTTCTCAACGGTTGTGAATTTTAATGATGAATGGGTGATTATAAGATATATGACAAAACAATGTTCAAACTTTGATCCCGATAATGAAATATTTGAATGTACCAGATAAACTTAAGGAAGTCAGTATTGAAAATGATTTAAATGTTCTGGTAATGGATTTACAGAATAAAATCTGAAAGAGGAATAAAACCATCAAATGATATCTAACAGTCAAAATATGTCAACAGATATAATACGGTCGAAATATATGGTATAGTCGAAATATATGGTATAGTCGAAATATATGGTACAAACAAATGCTGACAGAAAGGATTTGCTGTCACTACATACTTTTAGAATTACCGGTACTGTAAACTTAGACAATGTTCCAATCTTTTGATCATCAAGCGGATGCAAAGCCTGCAAGAAGGAGCTCAAAGTCTGGAGTTGAACCGAAACAATCTTACAACGGTGGACGAGGAATCAATATTATCCTGATGGGATGGAAAGGCGTTGGCAAAACTGGTAGGTGATCGATTGGGTTTGTAACTTTCTTCCAAATTTCACAATACTATCATAACCGAAAGTAATGATAACGCACCATGGTTATTTTAAATCATTACTATAGCTAAGGTATACCTATACAAGGTATTACTAATTTGAGAAGCGATAAAAAAAATGTTGGTCATCAAAGAGGTTGATAAGATTTACTTAAATTCTATCTTTCTAAATCCACATTCTGCACATTTTGACACTTTGTTATATTTAACTGAAAATATTGTAAAAGGTTTTAACGGTAGAATTAAAATTGACCTTGTATCTATATTTATTTTAAATTGTACATAACTAATTTGACCTTGCGTGTTTATGAATTAACAAGCAATGCACACTATGAAGAGAGTGAAAATTTAAGTAGAGGCGTAATATGCACAGATGAACCCAACGCAATCTTAATACATTTTTCAGGTACTAATACTGCTACAATCATCGCCTTTTTAGCTGTTATGAAAATCTCGTTACAGATTAAAGGGCTAATGAGAAAGTGTTTTCATGTATACACTTGAAACAAATTAAGTTAAAAACTCTGAACATGAAAACCGCATTGTAAGCTGCTTTGCTATGGTATTGTTAAGAGTCTTTGACAGACAATTATTTGATAAGAAAGATATCCAAACAGTTGCCGTTTCTAGTTCACAGTGTACCCAGCTAAGATCTGGCTGTTGAGACATTTTGTTTAATTTTGGTCCGCTGGTATTGCAAAACACAACTGTTTTTTATGCTGTTTTCGTAATTGCTTGTATTTTTTTCCTTTTTCTCTACTTATATTCCTTCTTTCTTTTATAACGTGCACTCTCATAAAACTTGTATATGATACAGGAATCTCGCACCTGTCTTGTTTACACAAAGAGGTGTTGATGGGTGGATGGGGTGTCAGATTCAAACATAGATAAGAACATGGTAGACCGACAAATTGACGTATTATAGCCATGACTAAATCGTCTTCATAGATTTCACACATGATCTCTCATCTTCGGAAACTAACTGGTTACTTTACGTAACCTCGCTGCGTCCATATATGCTGACTGTACAACTGCTTATTTTCTTTAGATTGTTTTTGGTCTAATTTGGACAGCAACAATGAAAATATCAGAAAAAATAATCTTAAATTTACACTTAAAAAGATATATTTTGTTTACATTTGATCGTTTCTATCAACGTGTTTTCTTTTTGAATGACCGACATACATTTTGATTTCATTATAATATTGTTTCGTGTATGAGGTAGGTAGATATTTATGTTTTGTTTTTATTATTAAATATGTATTTGATTTTATCTATGTTCATTTGTTTTTAATTTTTGCACGTGTTAATCCCAGATTACTGAATATAACATTAATGATATTTTTTTTTAAAACGTTCATAGAACATTTAATTTACGAAAGATCTTTAAAAACACAAAAATGGGTAATCCGATGTAAAAACACTTTCAACATTTAACAGCATTTCATAACTTTGATAATGTCTACATTACGACGGCGTGATTTTAGCATGCCAGTTTCGACTAGACCAGTCCTTCAGTCTTGAGACAATGTACTAATATTTCCACTATGTTGGGATATCACTAGAAACCCAAACCCATAGCTAATTAATAAATGTCTCACATGTGATGTCGATTTTAACTAGTCCATTGTCATCTAATTAGTATTCTGTAGCATTCCGCTGGCTATCTAGTCCTATCCATACGTAACAAAATACACCAATATTTAACTTACCTAATGCCCATATTATATGGTGTTTATATAATGTATACATGTATGGATTTTCTTATCAAAGAAGCACATGGGATACGAATAATGCAACTCGTTGAATAACAAACGGAATTAATGTTGACATAAAGCCATAACATTTTGTCTACAGATAAATTAATATAACCATACTATGTGTTACGCCATTAGTCTGCCACATTATCCAACGGCAAATTAATTATTAACATTACGTGAAGTACATAAATAAAGAATTGGTGTTGAATGCTTTCCTTGAATTGTGAATACGTGTGTCCCCTGAATTGTGAACCATAACATAATATATGTTTACCAAATAGCATCACATATATTAAAGGATTCTACACAACTAACAGATCAACATATCCTTTGGCAATACAATATTGCCAAACAGATTTGAAATTTGACACTGGGTTGCTAAAACATTGTCTATCCTTTTCGCAGGCTAATCTGGGAGTAAACACAGCACCAATATAGTTGTAAAATGAAGCTGCACCAATGCATGTCCCCCTTTTAAAACATCATTTCATTATTCCTAAAAGGGTATCCATTTATGTTTGTCTTATCCAAGTCATCTACCATTCCTGTGATATTCTAAAAGACGTTTTATTATGTTATATGTTGTTGCAATACTATCGTCATATCGATGCTACCGTCATATCGATGCAATTAGTTATATCATCAGCATAAAAGAGTGCACAAAACTCAGGGACATTAGTTAAGAAGAAATTTCTCTATTACAAATGTTCTCAGTAGCCGAATTAAATTGTTAATAAAAAAGGAAATAATAGTGAAATCATAAGCACAACATATTTTTAATGAAGCAGACAAAATGAATGGAGAATGCAAGCCAATTGAAATGTATTATACGAAAAGAATATATATATATATATATATATATATATATATATATATATATATATATATATATATATATATATATGTATATACACACACAAACCTTGGACTTAAAAAGGTGTGTTACGATGCTTCTTGAAACACATGTTAGCTGATGGCAATGGTAATGGCCTGAATAGGTTGCGTACCGTAATTATCACTTTTCTAAGATCACTGTTTATCTCTATTTTTCCAACTAAATCTTGCCGTCAAAGAAATATAATTATCCACGACATCTCCATGTAATCTTTGTGGCCATTATTTCTCATCAAAAATAAGTGATATTAATATCACGCCTTTGCGGTTCTGGATTGATTCAACCCTCACCAAGTCTTTTAAACATCTATAAGTGTTTTTTGTGGGTTTAAAGCTACTTATTTGACTCTTAAAATTGGTTGTTATTCTTGTTGTTATAGGGTTTAACGCCATTTTTCAGCACAAGATAGACTATACATGGCGGCCAGTATAAATGATAGAGGAATAACCCAGGAAAGCCCAGAAAGAACCACCGATCCCCGAGAAGCTACTGCCAAACTTTCTCACATACCCACATTGACCTAACCCGAGACTCGAACCAACGCAGACAAAGGTGAGATGGCAGTGATCCGTAACTGGTGAGCGCTTTAGACCACTCGGCCACTAGCCCCATACCACCCCCACCCATCCTTTAAAATTGGTAAGACTTGCATAGTGCAAATAATTAATGCCACTGTCGAAACCATCAGTTAAAACCATTTGGTACATTAACAGGGCACACATCTGTTTATATATGGTGTACAGTTTTCGTGAAACTTGTATGGGTTTTCAACACATAGTGCATACAAAAATAGAACACATATGGCAGTATTTCCATTTCAACAGGCAAGAAAGAAAGCAATGTTTAAATCGACCGTAATTACACTATTTTGGAAGACATATATACTTTGTTGTCAGTCTTGACAAAGACATTTTGAAAAGTTTCGTTATTTTGTATAAGCCCATATAAGCCATGTTTCTTTATTTGTACTTATCTCAAAACTAAATATTTAAAGTTTTGAAATTTTGGTTTTGCTTTTGCTTCGATGTAAGGTTGAGATCTTTGATACATCAATAATCTACCAGACCTCCTAATTAAAAGTGGTATCCCTTATATTGCTATACAGTCAGTATATATTTACACTAAACTGTATGTCTAGAAATGTTTTTATTTATGCAGTTTAGATATGATCTGATCAAATTGTCTGGAGTTTCATTTTTTAAAATGATTTTTGCCATCTCAAGAAATTTTGGCGTTTACACTGGAAATAGGTGAAACGTCGTTGAGTCTAACAACGATTGCTATCAAAACTGTTCCAACCATGCTGGTTTGCTATATTAGTTTTCTGACAAACTACTAACAAAGTATGAATGATGATGATAAATGTGACAATTTGCATTTCAAAAAGTTTGTGTTGTCATGGTAATGCATTGAACATATTGTCCAATCATCACACATAGTATTTTATTTTAACTATTTCTTTATTTTCACTGACCGGTATTCATGCTCGGCCCTATGGTATGCGGGGCTCAAGATATCATGCGAGGGACGAGCGGAGCCAGAAGCGAAAAAAATGCATTGCGGAGTTGATTTTCTGAAAGCGCTGCGCCCAAGGCGGACGGCTCGTTCGCCTTGCCCTAGGGCCGGGCCTGTCGGGCTCTTAAATATTACAAGCGTACCTTAATAGGCTTGTAAATACATCCATAGTTCCGCTTCTCAAGCGATATCTTGTAATGTAGTGAATAGCAGATTCTTTGTAACCAAATATTTTCATAGTGTGTGTATGTGTCTGTCTGTGTGTGCGAGCAATTTTGATTTTTGATTTTAACACTTTCTTAGTCATATCGCTAGTTTATCTGCAATATGGCATTTAATAAAGATGCCTAGAGCTCGGGTCTCATGCTGCAGACATGTAGCTTCATGTCTCTCCCAGTCGAGACCAAGCCGACCAATCTTAAAACTAACATCTTAATGCCGACTGCAAAGCGATGCTAGTACCAATTTTAAAAGTCTATGGTATGACTCGGCCGGGGTTCGAACCTGCGACTTTCCGCATCCGAGGTAGACGCTCTAACCACTTAGGTCACAGGAGATGTTCTCTTCTTAGTGAGAAATTCAAGACTCGATAAATATGAGGGAAAATGTATCCAAAAAGTTTAGATTAAATGTATTCTGAGACATGTACAATTTTACTGGGATATACATTTCTTTTCTAGTACACGATTAAAGCACTTAAGAATGGAAAACAATGAAGAGGCTATTACATCTATTCGTGTACCACACATTATCCTGAGATTTAAAGCATGAAATTTGAAAATTCAAATATTCCAATTTGCCAAGGATCGAAACTTTGAACAATCAGAGTGACGGTCGATCAGTCCAACCTCACGACAATATTGTGTCTAATCATATTTTGCAAATCAATTTATTTCCAATCATTTAATTTGCTGATTTCAACAAAACCTGTTGTAACCCTGTAAATATTTAGTTATTTTCATAGGAACCGGAAAGGTAAAGAAACGAAAGCAACGGTTAATCAGTCCACTTTCACGACAACATTGAACGTCATCATATTTTGAACATCTGTATACAAGTTAGAAACGCGTAGGTATCTGAATTCCCTCTCAGACCTCACAAACGATGGCTGCCAATTAACATTACAATTTGCACATTCGCAACAAACCTGACAATTAATTATGTTAGTTATATCTAATTTGATACACATTGTTTTCAGTTTCAGTTTCAAATTCGTTTTAAGTTTTCATTACAAGCTATTGAAATATAAATGTAGTCACTAGAGATGATTGTTTCAGAAAATCGTTTGGTCAGAATTATTTTTTTCTAACAAGTAATGTTAACCTAGATCATTACCTACATTCAAGGTAAATGGAAACCCCATAAACAGGTTTTATTTTAATTTTAAAATGAATGGTTGTCAAGCTCAAGATGGAACTAGTAAAGAGAAAAACAACTTTTATTCTTAAAGCAAAACCGATTGGTTATCGTCAGGGTCATGTTAAGACTACGTGATATAAATGATCACAAGACTATTCCAACCACACTCCACCTCCATCGTGATTTCGAAATTTGGGTAATGTAAGTATTGAAATTTCTAAGAGCGTCGTATATTGCCAATATATATCATCCAGATTAAACGTTTTAAAACTAATCTAATTATCTGAATACTTTCTTAATAATTCCTCGAATAACTTTCTCTTATTTGAAATAGGATCTACAAATTTAGGGGATGGATGCTCATACATACTTTTATACATTGACAGGTACATACTTACATACATAAATCCATCCATCCATAAATACATATTGGTTTATAGATGTATGGTGCGACTTGAAAATCTGATTATCGTTTTACTATCTCGGAATGGACAAGATAAATAAATGTGTGTGTGTGTGTGTGTGTGTGCGTGTGTGCGTGCGTAATTAGGATTTGTAACGTAGCTTTAACAATTTTTCAGTCATAGCGCTACGATGTCTACAGTGAGGCACTTTATAGTGATGTCTGGCACTGAGGCATCATGCCGCAGACATGTAGCCTGATGTCCCACCTTGTCACATTATCCTTACACCAGGCCGACCAGTCCTAACACTAGCCTCTTAGTGCTGAGCGCCAAGTGAGCCAGCTGTTAATACCATTATTGTAAGTATTTGGTATGACTCGGCCGGGGATCGATCCCACGACCTCCCATTTCCGCGGCGGACGCTTTAGCCCATAGGCAACCGGAGCGGTTTTGACAAAAGAAATGTAGAACACGGATTAAGATTGGTAACCATGAATTAGGAAAATGATTAACTGAAGAGAAGTCTTGAAACACGTTTTATTAGTTACTTTTATTTTTCAGCCCTGACTGTACGTTATCTCACGAAAAGATTTATTGGAGATTATGAGTCAGGTGTTGGTGAGTGTACATGGTCTGTCTGTCTGCTTCTATGAATCTTAGCATCTATCGATCTGTCTGACCTGTCATCTTTCTTTATTAGTTTGTTTTCTTCGGAAATTTCAATCTATATAGCAAGATTGCAGTTTTTTCGACAATATGAGCGGCTTTCATTTTTTAAAGTTATGAGACCAATCAGATTTATTAATACCTATAAAACTAAATGGTCTCTCGATTCTGATGTTCGAACAAAATTATCTCCCCCATTTATTAATTCTTTTTATAATTGTAAGAGAACTAACAGTGAATTTCTTAAAATGATAACAATTATGACATGTGATGTCATTTCTCTTGAGCATTCAAACAATGTAATATTGATAGGAATTAAAAAGACATTTCTGGTTTTAAAGTGCGTCGTACTTGTTTCGTGATCGAAGAGAAAAACTATTAATGGCTGAGTATTTCGGCAAGTCAGTTTGACCGTTATTTTTCTCACGTAATTTTGAGTGTAGTTTGAGTGTAGTTTGTCTTGTCGGTTGATGAGTACCAATACTTTTTATTTCCAACATCGTAAAATTTGTACCTTTATTAGGAGCCTGAATATTAATCACTGGCAAATTACCTGTCTTCACCAGAATGTAAAATTGATCATGACGTTTCATACCAGATTATATTTTCAACGGTTTTTCAGATGTTCTGTACACTCATAATGCAGTCATAGATGGAAAGCATCTGACCCTACACATTCTAGACACGGCTGGGCAGGTAGGTTCTTTAATCACATAACCCTACACATTCTAGACACAACTGGGCAGGTAGGTTCTTTAATCACATTACCCTACACATTCTTGACACCACTGGGCAGGTAGATTCTTTAATCACATAACCATGCACATTCTAGACACGTCTGGGAACGGCAGTTCTTAAATCACATAGCCCTACACGTTCTAGACAGACTGGGCAGGTAGGTTCTTTAATCACATAACCATACACATTCTAGAAACGTCTGGGGACAGCAGTTCTTAAATCACATAGCCCTACACATTCTAGACATGACTCGGCAGGTAGGTTCTTTAATCACATAACCTTACACATTCTAGACACTTCTAGGCATGTAGATTCTTAAAGTACGTGTGCCTGCAAATTCCTTACACGAATGCACAAGTGGATTGATAAAGCGCGTGACCCATCAATTCAAGAGACGGCTAGGCATGCGGGATGTTGTTATGTAACTGAAGTTTTGCATTTTATATGTGAGAAAACAGAAAACGGGTTCATTGAGATATTTAAAAGATTTATTTACAGTTTATCATGGCTTGATGTGTTTGTCTGATATTAAATTTCATTCTGAAACTGCAGAGCAAAATTGTTAGTATGTTCATGCGTAATGTATTTTATCCTTTGATGATACACTAGATATATATATTCTACACACAGGTTCATTCAGAGGAAAGAATCATAAAATAATTGCTATTCAATCTAGGTTGGGCTATTATATATCGAAGTATTGGTCAACAAGGGGTTGGAAAAATATATTTAACAGCGGTAGTACTAAAATGCGAAAATAACTCGTATTTTCTTTATTTCTAATCAAATTCAATACTAATTTTTAAATGAATGATATGATAAAACATGTTGACTAATTTATTAGCAACATGAATTTTCACATTTTCATCCTAAGACCAAGCAGTTCGTACTTGAGGTGTGTAAACTGACTTGTGGAAAGAATATATGAATGCGAAAAGAACTAGTATTTTCTTCACTTATTTATCATATTATAAATTCCTTTTTAAATGAACGACAATTACAGTGACAAAGACAAATGCATTTAAAACATGAATTTTCATGACACCTGTGTCCTACACCGCCTCGGGTACGATAGGTCGTGGTTCGAACCCCGGTAGTCATACCAGCAATAACAGGTTAGTGTTATTACTGGTTGGCCTGGTGTCTGGATAATGACTCTGAGTGTGACATCATGCTAAATGTCTGCGGCATGACGCCCTAGTGGTAGACATCACCTTAAGCTGTCACACTGCAGATATGGTAGCGATATGACTCAAATGTTGTTAAACTGACGTTAAAAATCGAAATCACACACACACACACACACACACACACACACACACACACACATGCTTGTATCCTACGATCATTCAGAAATACTTTGATATGTCAAATGACTTGCGAAAAGGAGAAATACTTGCTAAAAGAACTTGTATAATGATTATTGCATTTGTGGGGGAAAATGTGCAGGAGTTTTTTCTGAGTACCGGTAAGTCAGCACGACATTGAAAAACCTATCGGAAAAACGAATTCTTATTTTCCCATACCAATGCAGTAAGCATTTTATTATATGTTCATTACGTGTTACTACATAAGATTTAATAATAAAGGAATACAGTACAAGAAAAATATTAACTGAATGTACGCTGTATTTCAAAGTAAATAGACAACTGTAGATTCATCACAGTAACAATACCACCGCAAGAGACCTTTGAACTTCGTCACGCGCTCAAAATTAGTTTTAAAAAATATTCTCTTTTCGGTCTACTTAAAATTGAAATTTAAAGTCATTTTTTGTCTAAGCATTTAAAAATTATCATTTTGCAGTTGTTCTGGAATGGATGGATGTTTTTTGTTTAATTGAACCTATTGATCCAACTAAATTCTGCTTTTCTGCTGTTGATTGACTGGATTTATTGGGTCCATTCACTGCAGTAAGATGAATGTGATTTCAGACGGAAATGTAGCCGAAAATACAGTATAGTTTGGACAATATGTTTTGTCCATATCTTTAAAATTTTAGAAACTGTTGAATTTGATAAAGAATAAAGACAATACTAATTATTTTCGCACTTAACTTTCTCTTTTAGCGAGAAGAAATTCTTTTCGCACTTACTTTATCTTTTAGCGAGAAGAAAGACTTTTCGCACTTTAGTACTGCCATCAACATGCAAATGATGATAAAATGCTTTAGGGGGTGCTCATCAGTTATTATATACTTTTTAGAGAGTGACGTATGTGAGGTGAAGTTGATTGCATTTGAAACATGCACAATGGAGATAATGTTGGCATATCTCTATACTACTTTGATGTAATGCGGCTAACATTTCTTTGGATACTGCACTTGTGGACATTGTACATGATCTAAGCACATGGTATAATAAAATGGATGCTCCCCTGTGCTTGAAAAATTAGCCAGAATTAATCAAAAGTACACTAACTTTAGCAGTTATTAAACAAAGGAAAACGAATTTTGCTGAAGTAGGCAATATTAGCTTCTGAAAGTGCAATGAATGAATTACAAAATATCTGAAAAGTAAAGAAATTTGTTGGATCATTTTCCTACAATTTACCTCTGAAGTCCAGGAAGGGAAAATGACCATGCAGAGCTAGCAGTTTTTTTTTATACGAGCACTTAAGTTAGCCCAAGCTGTATACTCTATAACCTAAAGTACACCCATTAATCATACATCAAAATAAAGGGAATTGAAAGTTCTTCTAACAACACCTAAGATATACAAAGTCTTTATTATATAGCCAGTATAACCAGTGAAGAAATCCTGGAAAATTCTTTTTTCTTTAAAATTCTAACCTTATGCAAAGTACGAAACTGTAGAGCGCCACCTTACCAGAAGTCCTTTTAAAGTTCAAAATATTATTTTTGTGAAGATTGATGAAATATGGCGAGTGCACGGTTCGAAGAGTACAAACGTATCTACAAACGTATCTATCTCAAAACTTCTCATCCTATACATACTGCAGTATTACTTTCACCTGAAATATTTTTAGATTCGGTTGGATAGACAAAGCATCTTCCTAGTTATATATTTATGTGTGCTATAACTATAAGGAATTATTCTAACTCCATTGAATATTAACTGAGATTAGGTTTTGTTTTACCACTGGAATTAATTATACAAAGACATTGATACATACATACATACATACATACATACATACATACATACATACATACATACATACATACATACATACATACATACATACATACATACATACATACATACATACATACATACATACATACATACATACATACATACATACATACATACATACATGTTCTGGTTGCACTTGTTCTTTCCTGGGCACAACATGTGCCAAAGAAAAGCTATAGTACATACGAAAAACTGTGAATCCATTCCGTCTGATAATTATAAAGGTTGCTATGTGCATAAAACATTTTTCTTTTGTCAACATTTGACTTACATGTTGTGCCATAAGAAACCTCTGTCTTAAAGTGATTAGAAACACGCAGATTGATAGGTTTTAACCTTACCCTTAACGCCATAAGCAACTTTTCGAACAATAACTTACACTAACAATACACACTAGTTTAGGGTAATAGTTGTAAATGACTATTAACGCCACAAAACATTCATACTAAATATATACACATAACAGCAATGCATCTGAGTAACTGACGTCACAATGATATGTTAGCATCAATTATGCAGGCGGTCAGCGTCTACAATGAACGAAAGTTGTGAACTGGGGAAGAAATTCAGAAGAACCTTTTGCATGTCTCCATTCTTCTCTTGTATCACGCGGAAGTAGTACTTGATATTTCTAATGGTTAAGGGGGCCATGAGTTAAAGTATGGACACTCTCATGACCAAACCATTTACAACTAGTTACTCGGCATTTGCTCAGTTAGAACAAGTACAATGACTCTCAACTGAAAATTTTGCAAACTTTACAGAAGAGATTCTTCTCAGTTTATACTGTGTGTTTGGTAACGAGAACATGAATACCATTCACCGCCTTAGTTTAGCGTTAAATTCTTGAAAACATCGACATACAAGCGACAACACAGAGCTGTCACCATTTTGTGTCTTTAAAGGCTTATTTGTGCTATCTTAACTATGCATAACTTTTCATATACAAGAACACAACAATTTAGCTACTTTAATTGATTTAATATTGAAGTTCAAATTATCACGAGCTTTTTAAAGAGGTAAATCCTTATGAAATTTGATGACATAGTGTTTGACTGCGTGAAACATTTGATTCCTCCGTAGTATAAAGTTAATTTTGCAAAGTGCATGCCACTTTTTCCTCCCCCCATATATATATATATATATATATATATATATATATATATATATATATATATATATATATATATATATATATTCTACGCACTGAAAGTTATCGTTTTGAAGAAGTAAAGATGAAAGGCAAATAAAAGATTCAGTGATAAGTATAGAGAAAAAAAAACACCTAACTACGTGAAACTAGATATCAATTATGGTGTAAATGCAGAACGGGAGTGATAAACTAAATGAGACGAAATTAACGGCAAATTGAATTTTACCTTCGTATTCAAGTGTTTCAAGATGTTCTCCTTTTCTCGTACAGAACATCGTAGTTTATTCTTGGGGAGCCAGATGTCTTTATTTGCATATGTTAAATGGAAGAAAAATAAACAAAATGTCTGTAAAGAAAACCTACTGTTTTGAATCACGTACCTACAAATACACTTGTTTCTCCTTTTGATTTTTCCTTAATCCTTATGTGTGCATCTACTCATTACCCTCCTACCTATTATCGACAATAGACAATTGTTACGACAAGCATGGGGTATAAGAAATCCGACCACAGTACAAATCAATCAGCACTTGTGTCAGTCTGGATTTGATGTCAATATTTTTCTCAGACTCTAAATTCACACTTCCAATGTTTTTGGTTGCTTATCATTTCTAAGCCATATATTGGCATTTCGTACCGGGTACCAAGGGAGATGACCCAAATATTTAATACACATAATTAGTCTGATCTTTAATTACTAAACACGTATACTTGAGAATATGTCAAAAATCCCTTTTATCTTAAGAAATTAGGAAGAGTCCATTTTAGAAAACTAATCCATGCTACCATAAAGTCTTGTGAATACCATACACGATGATGTCTGCTAATAGTACTTGGTGTGAGAAATATATTACCAATACGTAGTACTCGGTGCTAGAAATCATAGTAATCCGCGTGAGAAATATATTACCAACTCATAGTAATCGGTGTGAGAAATATCATACCAACTCATAGTACTCCGTGTGAGAAATATATTACATACTCATAGTAATCGGTGTGAGAAATATCATACCAACTCAAAGTACTCGGTGTGAGATATGTATTATCCATCTCATATTACTCGGCGTGAGAAATATCTTGCCAAAACCGATAAGCCATAATCAAACTTATAATGGCTAAAATTCTAACTTAGCTAGAAACGGAAACTTAAATACAAATAGTAGGAATCCTAGAAAGCCAATAAAGAAAGACATATTCTTCTGTAAAATAGCTATTTTATCATGTACTTATTTTTAGCGAACTTCTTTCTTTATGCACGGAAACCACCACACAAGATCTGTTACCATAGCTACTTAAAAAATGAGTTGCTTGTGACCATAACTGTAATATTATGGCATATATCACACGATGAATCATTTCAAGACCTGTTACAATTTTAATACGTCAATTCAACATATAGGTGAATACAGTCAGAAACGTCTGATTTGCTAATTTGGTTTATATAAATATATAAACGAAATCTACATTTAGGGGGAGGGAATAGCATTTAATTTAGGATGAAATTTAGCCCAGCTATTTCGTAAAACAGTATACAAGAAGTTAATTTCTAACAGTGTCAATACAACTTATGTTTGATCGGAAAGCTGAAAATGTTTTTCATGGCACTTTTATATAGTTTTTACTTAGTCCATCCTTTCGCTGCTTTTTTATTTAATCCATTATTTTGCATTATTTATTTTATTTAATCCATTATTTTGCATTATTTATTTTATTTAATCCATAACTGTGCTATCCATTATATTAATCCATCTCGTCAGTTAATCCATCTCGTCAGTTAAGCGCTGAAAACACTGATGATTTTATCATAACATGGATGCAGAGATCACTGTTGATATGCCGAACTTGTTCATCAGCCTTGCTACGGCTTCAAAAACACAAAGCTCTCTGTAATGAAATTAGTACAGGAAACGTCAAATTATAGCTACATTCCGTTCTTTATACGATAGGAAAGTCTTACAGGATTGAAATAGGTCTGGGTTTTTTTTAATGACGCCACAACATTAATTTGCTTGTTATGGTCTGTTTTTCCACTGCCTTTTAATCAGATTGGGATACAGTAATATGAACCAGTCTATTTTAAAAATCACAATATCTTGGAAGATCCTATTAGTTAATGTTAGAATGGATAATGAGTCGCTTCTTTTATGTTTTCTCATAGCAATATAAAAAAAATCGTCGCACGAGAACACTTATAAACGAAAACTGGTTACAATTACTAGCACAACATTGCAAATATACCAATAGCAAATAATAAACACGACATTATAAACTCCGTTAAAATTATTGACTACGTCTTAAAATGTATGACATTATGTGTGCTTTATATTCTGCAATTTAGGATTGCGTACAATATTTTGGGAAAATGATCCTGACGGCAAAGTGGTTTTCCGAATTCATCTAATGGAGGTTCTGAGAGAATTTATTTCATAAATGCTTGTAATAAAGAATTAGTGCATTTGTCTTTACAGTAGGAAATTATTGTTAGCATGAAAGGTTTTAAGAGGTCAAGATATATAGCAATTATGTTGATAAACTCTAACAGTATCCTTGGCAACTTTTTCATTATCTCTTTGAAGTGCCCATTTGATAACTTTGTTTCGTCACATTCATATTCTTATTCACATCGTCACATTCTTTGTATGTTGAGTTTTCTTTGATATCTCAACCAATACAATTAATGATTCTGATACGCAAATACGTTATTCACCGCCAAAAAAGCGATAACATCTACAATTACACACGAAACAACATTGCACATCTGTTGTATATGATTTTATTACCGAGTTTTTGGCTTTAACCCGCTCATTAGTGCCCTTGGGATGGCATTAATCACAAAACTACCGCTCTGTTTTTTCAAAGATATTCTAATGGCAATTCACCTAAAATCAGAGTATATATTGGTTAAGCTCAGTAAATGCTTGGAACCTTACCACTATTACACACTCGGCAGATACATTAGAAGCATGCAATTTTTATCTTTGGTTTAAATCTATGTTAATATTTTTGGTGGAGAGTATACTTCAAATTTAGACATGCAATTGATAAAATACCTCAAAATTGTACTGGTGGTATAACTTGCTGCCAGTAATATATCTCAAAGAAGTAGAAACTTAGATAGAAGAAAGATGAACAAAAAAGGAAGAAAGATGAAAGAAAGTAACAAAAGAGAAGAATCCCAAAAAGAAATGGCGATGATGTAAACTACTTAAATTCGAGAGACACAATTATTGACTGAGACAAATAACCTGTTTTAAAGTATAGGTTTATTCAGCACGGGAGCTTCGGTTGCTCAGAAGGCAGATGATCGAACTCTTAATCCAATCGTTGCGGATTCAATACCAGTCAAGGCCAGTGTGAGTCGGCTGCCCCAGTATATCGATGGAAAAGGCACTTGGCTCTCATTTCCTTGGCTATATCTAACATTGTGCTAAAAGGCTGTTTTGTAAATTCATTTCACATTCAAGGCAAGATTGTATAAAATAAATATAATTGATTTATCAAGATTATAAACATGTAGATCTGAATATAATTACAGGTAAAGATTTTAACAAAGCATTTAAGATATCATACTTTAGAACAGCCATTAAATACAAAAATAATTGATAACTTTTATTGTGCATTGATTTCTTAACAAAAATTACTTTTGAATCACATATTAACCTTATCTGACCAACAAGTTATGGGAAAATGTATTACAAGCATAACAAGAATATACGAGAAAATTGAAGATTGATACAATTGAATTTTTTTTAAAAAAATCCCGTAGGGCATAATTCAGCTTTGGGTACAAAATGTTTACTATAAACGATTTTGGCATGAACATCCAAACTATTATTTTTTTATTTTCACTTTTACACATATGATGAACAAAACTAGGCGGACATGTTGGATTATATGACATTGTTAAGAAAGATTCCTCAAACTTGGAAGGCATTTTATTAGAAATGAAAAGGCTACACTTCAAACATCTTTAAACTATTTTTGTAGTAACTTGTAATGGCAAATTTATGAACAAGTGAATATGTCACCCTGTTCATGGAATATCGCATCCTGCACCTTCATTTGCCTCCTGGTCGCACTTGTTAAACCTGGCTCGCCAGGACTGATTCCCAAACCACCTCCTTACATAAATACCTTTTTGGCCACGTGACATCATTTTCAACTGTATTGCAGTCTGAGGTATCTACAGTCAGCCTGGTTCATAGATAATTACGTCCACTGTGGATAAACTTAATGGATATCGGCTCTATATCGAACTCTATCAAAACTTTACTGAGGCATGCGGCAGTAAATTTAACGCCAATACCACCCACATAAAAGCGCCTTGTTCTACGTCTAACCACACATACAATACAACATTTACATCATTGCCATCAATATCCTCATGTCCCACAATACCCTCTGAGCCGATTTCTAAACTTGGTTTGCCAAACGATTTAGGTCTTTCTCCCTGACCCCCAATGACGGTAGGTATCTTGCTAGGAGGGGTTTTCAAATTAACAACTTTCCTGTTGCTATCCATCGGATGCCTAGCATGCTCTATCCCGATCGAAGCAAGATGTTCGGTATGGGATAACGGTTTATTTTGATTTGGAATGGGTGTACGAATTTATCATATTACGATGAATATAGGCATTGGAAATCTGTGTGATACTTCCATCGAAGGGGGCGTTATGCCTTCTCTCGACAGTCTGTGAAATTGATGTCCGAGTTTTTAAAAACCAGAGTTTGCAGAACACTTACCCTCTTCTTTTCCAAAGCTTGTTTGGCCCTTACACCGGGTTTTGATCCACTACTGTAGTAACCGGGAAAGAGTCGTACGACGTAACCGACACGAGAGACGTATAGTTGGACATGGACGTGATCTTCTGAGATTCACTTGATGGGCAGCACTCTGTACCACAACCAGTCGTGTTAGACTCAATCGAAACGGGAAATAAACAGTTAGACATATAAATCTTCTTCTGAGCTGCAATTTATGAAGAGTTTTTGATCACCACATCCATTAGCCCTATATGTTAGGTTATTTACACCTGGATTACCGTAAGCATGCGAACGACATCAGCACAAAACATGGGTTTACTCAACGATTTCATCAGCTCGACTCCGGTGATGGTGTCTAGTGTTTCATATTATATCATCAACATGCTTTAAGTAATTTTCAGTGACTTAATCTCATTTAAAGAGCAGTTCAGCGGTTTGAGATTGTGCTTGGACCTTATTGTTTGGATGTATTAAGGTCATTCATTGTTCCCAAAGTGATTTGGGTTGCCTTTTCAGAGTTATAATCTCTTCTCGGTTTTTTCAACAGTTTGTTGTAGATGTCCACAATGATTCTTGATTTCAGCTAGTAAGAGTCTTGCTGAGTTAGTCATTTGTTCTTCTTGCCCTGAGCTACGTGTATCGTCCAGTTGACAATGTTGAACTTGTACACTAGGGCTTGATTTCTTCTTGCTAAATATAGAATCGATCTCGCAAGGATCCCATTTTATAAACATAGTTAAAACAAAACGATCACTTGCATATTTAATTAAACTACTTAAACCATTTCTGTTCTTTCTAACAACCAAATATCCAGATAGACAGCCAGGAAAACTATGTGCTCTACTAAATAAGATTGATCTATACCATGCTATAATATTTTCAATACCGTGCCCAAGCTCTAGCAGTTTCTCAATATTCATGTCTCGGGGTAGATTCTTTATTTGTTGTATTTGAATTAATTTGAAATTGCATACATTTTAGTATCATTGTTTATTCCGATGTATTTGTGTATCCATCGTACCTACCTCATGTTCTCATATTTCTATTATGTTAGACCGTTTTCTACAGTATGCTATTTTACAAGCTTAACAATAGTTGTAAGTCTTGTAAACCTCGCTTTATTCTCCGCATTTTCAAAGAATAGTGAAATCCATCTCATTTATCTAAGCAATAAGATTTAATTTTATATTTCACTACTTAAAATAAGTCGTAGGCTTACAAATTTAGTTTATATCGTTAAATCAAATGTATTTAACAATCCTAATTGTTTTGTAATTTAAACGGAAGATTTTTTTAAAAAAGTAAATAGATAACAATGTGAGCAAATTACATGATAAGGTTATTCTACAAAATTGTTTATGGAGAGATTAACCTGGCTGACACTTTTACTAATCAATTCAATCGAGCCAAATATAAAGCTGTGGCAAACGATCAAGATGACCCTAAGACAACACTTCGGTGCACGGTATACTACGTCAAAGAAATTATTCAAGTTCAAACAGTCTTAACTGTTATGTGTTACTATAGCTGTATTAGATATCTGGTTTATTTGTATAAAGGCAAAGTTCCTATGTTTTTTAAAAAAAATATTTCTGTTCTTTCTAACAACCAATTAGCCAGATGTACAGCCAGGAAAAACGCGTGCGCTACTAACAAAAGACTGGCTTATACCAGGTTAGAATAGCGTCACTATACACAAGTCAGATATCGTTAAAATAACATTTTATGATTATTCAACAGATCATGACAAACTTAATTCTGTATACGGTAAACTTAAGAGCTTAAAACAAAACTGATATTCCTAGAATTTCCATATTCCATGCTTTTGAATTTATAACCATTGATCTTCAATTTCGTACATTAGTTTTGGCTAGGAAGATCTTTAATTTTTCATACTTAGCGTATATTTGAACATTTGACCAAAACGTCCACTCTGTACGACACTCAGGCAGTGCTCGCTCATTGGTCCTATAAAGGGTACAGTAGTTTCAATAATGCGTTAATAAATCATTAAACATGGCATCGAGTACACAATGATGATGAGCTGTTTTTTTCTTAACACCCTTCGTTCTCTTATCTCGTTTTAGAGCATCTAGAATTTAATTAATGTGTAAAATATCTAACTGCCTTTTTAATTCTCCTTTAGATAAACATAGGGGATGTCAAACCGGAGCAGATTCTTTGGGCAGATGGGTTTCTGCTTGTGTATTCTATAACGGACAAGACGAGTTTTGAATTTGTAAGTGACGTATGTAACAGGATAGTGAAAATGAGACCAGAAGGCAAACCGATAATTGCAATAGTAGCCAACAAAGAGGATCTCATATATTGTAAGCAGGTGCCCGACACTGATGCCGCACAGATGTGTGCAGAATATAACTGTATGTTTTACGAAACCTCGGCTAGTGAAAGTTACACTGAAGTTGCTAATGCATTCGTAGGATTGTGCAAAGAGATCCGAACAGTGTATAAAAGACGTGAAAAGCTTACGAGCTTTATGTCTAATCCAGCTATAGCTGCCAAACTCCAGATTCAGCAGTCTTTCAGAAATCTTGCAGAAAAAACATGGCGATCAAGAACATCCACACTTTGATCAGTTTTTTTTTAATTAAAAAAGGGAACGGCTTTAGATATTGCGAGAATGCTGAGAGTTTGGCTATGTTTTGTGAACTAGGCCAATGTGCCATGAATCAGCTAGTTTTGCATGTTTAATGGTTCGTGGTTGAATAACATTTCAGCCGTGCTAAAAGTAGACACTATACGTGCACAGATAATACTAAGACGATGTTTGAGAATCGCTGCTGTATTAAATTTTCAGTTCCGTTACGATAAAAGAACTTTGCAAAGTGTTCAGATGACAGCCAGTAGAATGGCATACTCTCACATTTCCTTCCATGGAAAAATATGCGATAATTCAAATACTAGTGACGTTTGTGATGAATTAAACGGTAGAGGGTGCTTGTCACTGGAAATTGTTTTGCATGTTGATATTTCTTTTCATGTTTTATAAGTTCTACGTTCTAGATAGATATATCATTTTAGATAGTATGTGTATACATGTTGTGTGTAGAAAGGTATACATTCAGATGGATTATAAGTTGAATTACTAAACTACTTTTACCAAAGTGCTCTAAACACACTTTTAATGGAAATCATTATCGGTTTAGATGCATTGCGAAAATAATTAATTTGTCCTGATATTGGTTGCCTAATTAGAATAATGTTTAGCACCTAATATTGTTTGACTATGTTGGTTATGAAAACATATTCAAATTATGGATAACCAATTTGTGCTTCATTGTGCGTCTATGTGTGTGTGTGTGTGTGTGTGTGTGTGTGTGTGTGTGTGTGTGTGTGTGACATCACCTCAGCACAATTAAACGTCGTCTTCGAAAAATAGAAAATTGAATTGGCACATGATATTCAAATTAGTCTGCGTCATAGGACCTGAACGTTAAAACTATCGTTTCTTTAAGAAGGAGCAAAACATTATATTTTTCTTCTGAATAATAAATTCAAAAATTAAAAGTACGTTTTCAATGTTAGCTTTCAAATGTGCAAAAGGCAGGCATATTTCAGTTAGTACTGACATTGTATTTAATTTTTTTTATATAGTTCTTCCACTAAATAGCATAGAGATTGTTAGCTCTGCATCTCCAAGGAAAATTGCTTCATTCACAAGCTGCAGCTTCCAAAACAATGCTCGGCTAATTTGTTGACCCAGGTGTGGAGGCATGTTAGCTTTTTATACAAATATCACGTATATAACTCATCCAAATATCAATGCTACTTGCCCTGAATGAAAAATGATTATTTTCTCAAAAAGGTAAATTTTACTGGCTGGCTTTCTTGCATGCCAGCGTTAGTTAAGCCGAGATTCGAATCCACGCTGACAGAGGTGATATGGGAGTAAAGGCGAGCGAAATAACCACTCTGCTACCCAAGGGGCCCTAAAAATGGAACATTTCTTTATCAAGTTTTTACCAATAGTAGGATAACGTCTATCAATCATCGCCTATGACCGCTTTTACTAGAAAGTTGAATGATAAAATTAAATAACTTCTTTTTACAAAACACTGAACCACAACAAAATCAACATTGATCAAAAACAACAGAGCCTAGACGTTATCGGCAAAAAGGCAGACAACCGCGGATTTACAATATCAAGTACCAAAACCGTGGAAATATTTTTCTCCCCAACTAAACGACCTATAACATCGAAAGCTTTACCTTCAAAACATTCCAATTTAATGTGTCAAGTCACATTTCTTGGGATTGTTAATTAACGAGACACTTAACTGGAAATGTCACACAACAGATCATATAAAACAAAATGTCAACAGGACTTCAACCTACTAAGACGTATTAAGGAGGGGACACGGGGGGGGGGGGGGGGGCAAACAACAATGCTTAGGCTCTACAGATCATTAATCACGGCTAAAATTGACTACTGATGCCAAGTGAATGCATCAGCTAACAATAATCTGCTCCAAGAATTAAACATCATACAATACAAGGCGCACAGGTTGTGCACAGGAAACAAGCCTAATACATCGATCGGGGAAATAAAAATATAAATAGGAGCTTTATCACTCCACCTCAGACGAGAAGAAAAAACATTGACAAATGCCACCCGAAACTCAATTCACAGTCATACCCACCTAACTAAATTAACGATAAAAAGTGTATAAATCCATTCATCAAAATGCTTGTTCCAAGACCCCTGCTGCCATATAAGTACACATCCTCTGCAAATAAATAGAACTTCCAGGCATTTAAGCAAACAACACAAACTTAAGAGATTCTACTTCCTTGAAAAACAAAACAACAAAAACAAGCTTTTTGCTCAGACATTTGGATCCAAGCTACACAACCCATTGAGAACATTCGCAGAAGTAAGCAAGACCGTCAATGAGACATGCTCTGAACATCTTAAAATCTGTACAGACGGGTCCAAATCTAACTAAATAGAACAGTAGATGCAATAGTAATACCAGAACACCGCGTTGTTCTCGGAGCCAGATTTCCAGATCGGTGTTCCATCTATACTGCATTATTCAGGGCAATCAACGAAGCACTTAAATTAATCAAAGCCCAAACCCACAGCCAGTATGTCATTATAACAGACTCTCTAAGTGTAATTAAATTAGAGGAGACTGGCACAACAAGCATAGGAAATATGTTAGAAGAAGCAATGCTGTCCATTTGAAAGATCGCAGGCAAACACCAAACTATTGAATTCGTATGGGTACTTTCGCATATTCAACTGACCGGAAATGGCAAAGCAGACCAACAAGCAAAACTCAATCTAATGAACAATAGACTAGTACATCATGCCAACAGCGTCCACGATATATATATATATATATATATATATATATATATATATATATATATATATATATATATATATATATATAGTCAAATTAAAATTAGACAACTCTGGAAGACTACCAACACGGGCAGACATCTATTCCAACTGTAATAGGAGGTCACCAGAAATATCATGAAACCTAAAGACCTAGACGCCATCGAACTCCACATTAAAAATATGATAAAACCTGAAACACTTTAATGTAAGGCAGCTTTGGAAATACGTCTCGACAAAGAACCAAACCGAACCATAAATTGTCCTCACTGCCCAAGAACAGAAACACTTGACCACGTTATAAAATAGGTCCCAAACACGGTACTAAACGATCTAACTACCGGGTTTATCAAAATAAATATGGATCGCTTAGGACATACTTTGAAGTATTAAACAAGGTACAGGACAAAAACATTGACAACACATACAAAAACATATTATTGTACTTAAAATAAATCGATAAGCATAATATAGTAGCAACAATCTTTATAAAAACTAAAACAAATATAATAACATCAACCAAACGAAGGACTATAGCGGTAGGTAGGACTGCTAGCCAGAAAGCAAGTTCATACCTAAAAATACGAAAAGCTACATAAGGACTATACAAGTAGGGCAAGACTGATAGCCAAAAGGCAAGTTCATATTGTTCATTAAAAAATTTACCCACCCCCATCGCATGTTATTAACACCACAATAACCATACATATTCGAGTTATAAAAACAAAAGGACATCACATATAACAATGGAACTTACCCTGCCATCAGGCCCGGTTGTACAAGGCGACAAAGACTTATAAGACATATATATATATATATATATATATATATATATATATATATATATATATATATATATATATATATATATATATATATATAATGTCCCAATCCATTAAACACTCTACACTTAAGTCCAACATTATTTCTCAGACCAGGTACTTTAACAAATACAACAAAGAGGCCCAAAGTTCTTGCAAAATTACACCAAGTACATGAGAACTGATACATCAAGGACCAGACGCAAACATCACCACTACAAGAATGAAAGTCGAGGCGGTACCAAAACATCCGACTCCGGCACAAGAGCAACTAAGTGAATAGAGAAGAGAAGAAAACGAACAAAAAGAAAAAGAACAAAGAGGACTTTCAAAATGCATAGTATATGAGGTACATTTAAAGACTTCTTTCGATAAAAGCTCTATCTTCACAATCCTGATCTGATCTTTTCACTACCGTCATCAAAATTCAAAACCCAAAATTAAAAAGACATGAAACGAAAGTGCTGAGGGTGTCTGAACACCCAGCTGATTGATGTCAGTTAGAAAAGCGAAAGTACACTATGTACACAAAATTCAAACATTTGCCAAATATAGTAAAACAAATTATAAAACTCAATCGTATTGGAAAATTGGTTCACACACTGTTATAAAATTATTTGTCCTCTACTCTAACTGGACTAGAATTTGATCATACACGCTTTAAGGTTTGGGGGCGTGTCTGGTGTGCATTCCCTGCTTTCCTCGCCTGGACATACACAAATTCAAAAGTGCGACATTCGCACATAAAAGCATGACAGTGGTGGCACTATAACCAAATAACCGGCCAATTAATAATTCTGACTTTCAGGACTTAACCGGTCGCAAAAGCACTAGTTGCGTAGGCGACCTTGATTTTATATTGATTGATTGATTATTAGATGGAGCTTTTGAATTGGAATTTATTACAGTGAAGAAACAAAACATTAAAGAAATGTGTAGCCTAGACATGTGTAAGTTTGTTCTAACAGCTATTTCCCTTATGTAGCTGCCACCTTCACCTTACACAGCTACAACAAATTCATAGGAAACAATAAAATTACTTTGTTACTGAATTTGTAAAAGCAAGTGTGTCCTTTGTAATAACCAAGTAAGTGTACCTCAGCAATAGCATACAACAGGATATCGTTCGTATCCAATGGAGTTCATCCGAAAATCTCCCCAATATTTACAAGAACGATTCAGAAGAAGCGAAAATATCTACCTGGAGTCTCCAGAAAAAGTAAAGTTTACGGCAAGAAAAGCTTAGATTTGACAATCAAATAAATATCTACATTAAACAAACCAGATCGTAAAAAAATAATTTTCTACTAAAGATGTCACCGGTTTTGTCACCACATAGCAAAATAAAATAGATAAAGCTCTGCTTTCTAACCCAATAGATCTCTATGGAATTAACATTAAAACCTCAGTAATTCGTAGATATTTTATTAATGTGTTAGGATATCAATGTACTATTTAGTAGCGTTTATAACAAAATTGTGCTATGCTGGTACATTTGCAAAATCACTATAAATAGATTTGGAAATTTAAAAACTTTTAAATACTTAACAATTTCTTAAATGATTTTGTAATGTTTGTATATTGTTAATTATATTAATTATAATTACTAATTAATAATAGTAATGGTACTTCATGTATATTTACTATCAAGTAATCTACATGTTGCATATTCAAGAATAGACGTCAAATGAATCCTGTGTCTGATAATAAGTCTTTTTAATAATCATTATTTCGAACAAGGCTGAAGACTTAACAAATTTAAATGTCCATAACTTTTTCATTTTTGTGATTCTCTAATTAATTATATATCTTACATTCTTGTATTTCACCCTTTGTTCTGAAAGAAATTCATTTAAATATTTTCCAAATACTTAAATAACTTGCTTAATTCCATTGCAGAAATTACAAAGGGCTTTGTCAAAGTACATTTAAATGTCTATGAACTCAAAAGACAAAAAGAGAAGCATCCTTTTATGCATGTAACTGACAAAACAGGTGAAGGCAACCAATAAGCCTCTTTCCTTAATTGTATTAATGAAAATTCATCAGCGAAGAAGACAACTATAAATCGAATGAACATTATTATGAATATCAAGAAGGAAATAATGCAATATCAGTGATGATGCAATTTGATGTTGTTATGCATAATTGTTGTTTGTTTGTTTGATTGATTAAGATTTGTAATGTACTTTTAACAATTTTTCAGTCATATCGCTACGATGTCTGCAGTGAGGCAGTTTATAGTGATGTCTAGCACTGGGGAATCATGCTGCAGACATGTAGCATGATGTCCCACACAGCCGACCAGTGCTAACACTAACTTCTTAATGCTGAGCATCAAGCGAGGCAGCTGTTAGTACCAGTTTTGTACCTTTTTGGTATGACTCGACCGGTGATCTAACCCACGACCTCCCACTTCCGCGGCGGACGCTCTAACTACTAGGCCACCAGAGCGGTTGTGTTTTGCATGATGATGATGATGATGATGATGATGATGATGATGATGATGTAATGGAGTGATGCATAGACAGAAATTGGCTTAGTTTGAAAAGCTTTGAAAACGTGACTTGTTTCCTTTGACATTGGACTAACGCAATAGTTTATAGACAGTGGAAAGTTATTTATACTGAGTTATACCAATTTCAACAACTCACCTGCTTATATGAAGTATAGACCACCATCTCGCAACTTTCTGATTTCAAAACTATAATTGGACTAAAATCGTAATGCATTTGTCAAAGAAGCCCATTGAAAGCTCAGATTGGGATATCCTATTTATAATCGTTTGCAAACAAATAACATCTTACGGGGTTTGCTAAATTGAACTATTTGCTGCATCACTGGCCAATACCTTGAATCCATAGGAACTTAGTATTTTACTATGGCTATGGCAAACGTTTTAATGTTGCAAACCATAATAGAAATTATGTTTGAATAATGCTAATAAAGATGCGTTTAATAGAAACAAACACAAGACATCAGATTATTTTAGTATGATTTATGTCACTATTCTATAAAAGCCCTCTTAAGAATGGAATGCAGTGCTTTACGTAAATCGTACAAAAGTAATATGACTGTTCTTATTTTGGTATTAATGGTCGCTTATAGATTTTATCCCATCAGAAGAATAGTTCTTTTTCCTATAAAATTATGAAATTTGTTCAGAATTGTCTACAATATATTGAAGTATATCTCGCACGATTAAAGAAACCATACTAAATTTTCAAAGTTACTCAAGCCTTTTTCTTAACATTGACCTCCATCTCCCTTCGAGGCACGAAAACAATGCAAAGATTACTGAAAATGAAATAACAAACATGCGTGGATTTGATCAAACCTTTCACGGATCGTTTTGCCAGGTAAAGTATTGGGCTTATATTTTAAGGGTCGCTTTTAGTAACCACCCAAGCAGTCTGGGTCTGCTGGCTCGATGTGTCCTGGGGAATGCATATAGCCCCCCCCCCCTCGTCCAAAACAATTATGATTCAAAAGAAGTTAGAAACCAACCACCAGTCCTTTTGCTAACTGTGCACAATCCACAGTGTAACAGAAAAAAATACATGGGACATCTTATATTTTGGTTATTTATTGCAGAGGTTTATAATGATTTCAGGACTCATTCACCTCTTAAATATGTACGATAAAGTGACGCGATATGGCTAATTAAATTTTCAGCGATTTTACAGGCTGGCAAACTGCTAAGGGTTGGTAGTTTGGAGATGCTTTCTAAGCATGTGCCATAACACATTTGCAATAGATAATCTCTTGCATACAAAGGTCATCACAAAAGGGTTGTGTGTGTGTGTGTGTGTGTGTGTGTGTGTGTGTGTGTGTGTGTGTGTGTGTGTGTGTGACAGAGAGAGAGATGGACCTTGACTTTAATATATTATAGAATCTAACACACGTCTTTTAATTGAACAGTTCTATTTTATTTACCTTCCCACTCATTAATTGTGTGTAACTATCAAGAAGAATCGCGGCTTAAAATGTTGATTGTTGTTTTTACATTGTTTTAAAGACCGAGTACTTTATCGCATAAACTCAACGATTCTTGTGAAGAGACGTGTTTAAAATAAAACAAAATCACCACTTAAAAACCTACTCAAATATTTCTGAAACGGTAATTACGACAGCTTAGCCATTACCACTTCAAGAACCATACGGATATTTTTCAAACAGTATTTATCAAATGGGATCAAAGCTCAAGTTGACGTCTTTTAAAGTGCTTAGAAATTAAAGAACGTTTTCGTGTGGCAATATAAATCTTTCATTTTTTTTACTTTAATTTTATAAAAGTATGTGAACCTATCATTAGTGATAAAATACGAAAAATATACAGTCTTTAAAACTGTCCATTTGCATGCTAAATACATTTTGTATTCTGGAAACAGTGAATGGTATCTGGAATAAACTCGTGTTTGCGATGAAATGCACTATTAGTTGTTTGCAGATTATATGCCTCATCTTCATCTCAGACAAGGTGAAACTGTTAAATATTGACTGCTAGGCTGGTCTTTTTTTGTATAAATCCATTAATTCAGCTCAAGTTCTACGTTGGCTACAATGTGTTCATGCTTTCCGGCTAATTCTATGAGGATTTAATTTTATGATAAAAACTAGCTTACCAAAGTAAACTAATTTTGTTTAGCTTTGAAGCAAGCTCCCTGTAACATAAATTTGTATCCCCGTTCCACTTACTATCAGATTTAACAGGCATCCCCACTATTACAAAACCGCATTTTCAATAACAGATAGAAACGACTCTGAACTGGCAGTAAAGAGAGTAGGAGAAAACAGAAACTGGTAAACATATTTTGGTGTGGAGGATTATACTGAAACGTGGAACTGGTGCAAGGTTAATACCCTCTACTCATATAGCCCTTTGAATCTTGGAAGGCGACAGACTGCCACCAAACAGACAGGCGAAACACGAGGCCCCGATTAAAACATATAATCCACACTGAACCGTTTTGGATTATCTTCATTATAGACATGCTGGCAAACAAGTAGGTACTTGAATCAGTTATGCCAAGGGTTCTTAAAGCTTTACATCTTTTAATATACCTAATACAAATCTAATGAAAGAGGTCTCCGGTTGAAGTCATGTAGTTATAGTCATGCTGTTTTACAAGACACACAAGTATTTGTTATTAACCCGGGAATAGCTTCGACGTTGTTTTTATTATTACCATTTTCTATAAGAAACAGGTGTTTGAACAGACTCTCGTCTTTCTTTTGTTAAGAGTTCATGGAAAACTTGTAATCGTTTAGTTTGTTTGGTAAAGGTTAAATATTTATACATAACTAATGGTTTATCCCTTGCTTCCCCCCATACCTGAAACATTTTATTTCAAGACTTCCTTTTTCCCGATTATTTAGTAGTAGTATGTTTTTTAAACAGAAAAACATGATGGTGACAATGGGTCAAACCTAAGAAAAACTCTTTCTAAGTCAAAGGTCTAAGTTTAAGAGTACCTGTTTGTTGTAAATGAGACCTGTTGTAAGGGGCTCATTGGTGTTAGTTTTAAACACTACCTTTTTTTAGCCGCCCTGAGTCTTTTTTTAAATGATTTTTAAATGGCAGTTTAATTGTAAGAGAGATCTATTGGTTTTCAATATCTCTCAAATAATTTCTTCTATGAGTAATTTTGGTGAGAACAAAGATGTATTCTTATTATATGCTATATCACATATGCTGAATGGCAGCAATTCGCATTTACATTTATAAACTTGTTCGCGTCCATTCCTCACTTTGCCTTGTACAATAATACGTCATAGGAGTGATAATCAGCTTTATTTATTTAATACTTACAGATTAGGATGAGAATTTCTTTTAAAAAATGACATGACGAATCATATGAGAAAATTCAAAGAAGTGACAATATCTGACGAATACTATGAGAAAATGCAATGAAGAGACAATACATGACCAATACTATAACAACATTCAAAGAAATGAAAATACATGACGAATGCTATGAGAAAATTCAAAGAAGAGACAATATCTGACGAATACTATGAGAAAATTCAAAGAAGAGACAATGCATGACGAATGCATGACGAATACTATGAGAAAATTCAAAGAAGAGACAATGCATGACGAAAACTATGAGAAAATTCAAAGAAGAGACAATGCATGACGAAAACTATGAGAAAATTCAAAGAAGAGACAATACATGACGAATACTATGAGAAAATTCAAAGAAGAGACAATACATGACCAATACTATGAGAAAATTCAAAGAAGAGACAATACATGACGAATACTATGAGAAAATTCAAAGAAGAGACAATGCATGACGAATACTACGAATACTATGAGAAAATTCATAAAAGGTACAACACATAACGAATATTATGAGAACATTCAAAAATAAAACAATACATGACGAATACTATGAGAAAATTCAAACCAATTACAATACATGACGAATACTATCAGACAATTCAAAGCAGAGTCAATATATAACGTATACAATGAGAAAATTCAAAGCAGAGACAATACATAACGAATATTGTGGAAACATTCAAACCTGAGACAATACTCGAAAACCATGGAAAACTTTAAAGCAAGAAATTCCCCTTGCTGTAAAGTAGTAAGAAGTATCGAAATTTCAATAAGCATTAAACATTAAAGTTTAATGCACATAACATTACAATTTTATCAAATTTAGACCGGGGGTGGGGGTGATATTTGGATAACGGTCATTTCGACCTTTATTCTTAATTTCTGCCATGTGAGAATTAAAATTTCAAAGGGGCCAGTGTTCCGATTCAATGCAATCCCCAGTCATACAAAAGACGTTAAAACATGGTACTAACAGCTGCCTCGCATGGCGCTCAGCATTACAAGGTTAGTATTAGGACTGGTCGGCCTGGTGTCAGGATAATGTGACTGGGTGGGACATCATGATATATGTCTTCGGCATGATGCCCCAGTGTTAGACATCACTATAAACTGCCTCACTGCAGACATCGTAGCGATATGACTCAAAAATTGTTAAAGCTCCGTTAAAAATCATAATCAAACAAACAAAAACAAAGAAACCGGCACAAAATGCCTTTAGAAACATACCAGCACTTCAGTTTCAAAATATCATATGTTTTCCGTGCCCAAATGTGTGTTCACATAAATTAGGACTAAACAATGGTATCGAATTACAGGAATTGCAACATAATATTGAGACATATGATGATATATCTCTGATAGTTTGTGCCTCTGGGAAGAAACGTCGCTGTATATGAGCCTGTCATACTCTTTTTTCCTAAAGACTGCCATCTGCCTGGTGAGTGTTTTCTTGCAAGAAGTCATGTGAAATCTGCTGCGCGGGGCTAGAGTATCGATATCTCTATTAGTATTCTACTGCAAACACTGATTATATCTAGACTAGATCAAGTTTCGCGATTTGGCACACGAATTTAGTCTTTATTATTCATTTAAAAAATTATGATTGCCGACGACGGGTGCTTTGATCGAACTAATAAGAGCTATTTAAAACTTCTGTCGTTAATTTTGATAACCTGGTGACGATCCCTATTGTATCGCCAACCTCTGTGTCAACAATCCCAAAGATACCACTGCGTATCGCATTATTCAACGCCCAATCAGTAGGACCACTAAAAAAAGTGCACAGAAATGGTTAATTTTATCAACGATCAGAATATCGACGTTTTCTTCCTGACAGAAACATGGCTAAAGACATCAAGCGATGAGCCCAAGTGAGCGGATTTAACAACCACCGTTTGTTTGTTTGTTTGATTAGGATTTTTAACGTAGCCTTAACACCCACGGGTTATTCCATCAAGTCGTTCCACCGACACTTTCGCGGATGTAGAATTTCCGTCATCACTAAGACTTCCATGATAAAATGTCTTAAACACAACAGAACCTTCAGTTTCTGCCACACATCGTTTGAACTAGTTCAAACAACACTCACACTGGAGCAAAGATCAGTCCATGTTTTCTGTCTCTACTACCCTCCTCCTAGTAGAAAAAAACAAGCTGACTGAATCTCTCTTTTTGGAGCAGTTTCCGAATCTTCTGGAGTATGGAAATTCGATAGGTGGCAACCTAATTATTCTTGGAGATTTCAGCTTTCACTTTGACTGTCCTGGAAACCAATACATATCAAAACGCCTAAATTCCATTCATGTTTTCAACCTTAAATGATCATTTAACAAACCCATGCATAACCATGGTCACATTTTAGACTGGATTCTGCATGGACCTGATGATAATATTCTGCGATCCACCCTTGTATCCCACGAATTTTCATCCGATCGCCTCTGCATTCTATGCCATCTAAACGTATCGGTCTCACACCCTCCACCTTTATTATACTAAGAGAAACCTCCGTATGATAAATTAAGTTCCTTTGCCTGCTAATTAAAATATCACATTCTAGTAGAGGTTTCACGGTTCCAACGAAGTTACTGATCGTAGCGCCTAAATTACCTCCCTTATCTCCAAAGCGCATGCCCATAAACTATTTCCAGTTCCGGATAGTTTACTGTTCTACGCTTGATTAGAGAAACATAAAGTCAACAAAAGAAAATTAATGAATATGTTATATATGTCAAACAATTTGTTCATACTAGGAGAATAATTATAGACACTATATCAGAAAATTACATTCGGTGTCCATACTTATAATTATCAGATAATTAAATATTTACTTTCCATACTTAAAGAATGTCAAATAATTAATGAAATACACTGTCCATATTGATATTATACATGATAATATTGATTCATTATCCATAATTTCAGATACATTTGTAGGAACATTTCACCTTGCTCTCCGATTTTAAACATTTCTTGCACACTTTTGGCTGCATAACTTTCAAGAAAACAATCTCAACAATTTGCATTTTTCATATATGGATATATCCTTCTTTCTCAGTTACTCTCGCAAGGCTAATAGTTCTTTCATAACACGAGCTGAGAATGTTATAACACAAGTTCGATAAGAAAATTATAACACGAATTCAAAACGGCAGCTGATATGTAATGCTAAATATTTAAAATCAGAAAAGTTTTTTTTTTTAAAAATGGAACACGGTATAAAAATGTATTTAGATGAACTTGACAAAGCAATAATTACATTAGCTATCATAACAATAAAGGAATAAATTAATGCTCATGGACTATTTTATTTATAGTTGAGTGTAAAAATTGTAAAATTTTCAGAATAATAACGTTTTAACTTGTTTCATTTTCTTTTAAAATTTTGAAACATCAAGTATCGGACGGTACATGCAATAACTTTCAAATTTGCTGGGTTCTTTAGACACGATTTCTGATTGCCACCTGCAAATTCATTTTGAACAGCCGTCTTAAACATAGATTCATTCTGTTTAACTTTCCTTGCATTAAAGACGTAAGTTTAAAAAATACCATTTTTTCGTAGATTTCGTCCTATTACTTTGGTTTGTCTTTTAAATCAATATTAATCCACGTGACCGGATGTAAAAATGCAAATATTATGAGTTTAAAAGAAGAGACTGGTTGTAAGAAAGAGCCATACAAGTAAATAATAAATGGATACTCTCAAACATTCATCTTTGTTGTCTTCATCTATTAGTCACTCGTTCTATCTTAGCATCATATTATACTCGTTTTTAACCTGAAATATGTTTATGTAATATACGTATGCGAACACATTCATTCGAGGATATACATACCCATGCACCTGATGAAATGAGACAGACACACATACTGACAGACAGGCAGATAGTGAGAACCACAAATGTCCTATGCATGCATAGTGTGTCTAACATAGATATTTCTCCAAATTGTATACTCTAAAATTTCCATCCGTTCAAGGAAATAAAATTAAAATAATCATCAAGGAGACTCGTACTTGCGCTTTCTGTTAAATTACAATAGATATTTGTGCATTTTGAAAGAACTCAAAAGTTATTTCATGAAAAATATAATTAACATTAATATAAATGCAGCAGTCTAAATCAATAATAAAAGAATCTTAAAAAGTTAGAATTTTTTTCGTTGTCGTTCAACCTCAATTTACTGCTATAATTAAAGCTGTAAAAAGATAAACATATTTTCAATATTTTCAAGCGAGATAAATTGCAAGAATTTTTTTACGCAGCGATACACTTTGCACAATCAAATAATACAAACTAGTACATAATATAGAAATGGAAAGATAACGAAGATCTGAAATGGGCAGAGGACATTTGTTTGAAAGCTGGCTGCAGCGCAAGTTAGTGAAAAATAAAATAAAAGATGTAACAACAATTGATCAAATATTGATAGAAGTTCTTTTTAAGATAGTGAGATATCGATCCTGCTTGCAAAATGTGAGCGGTTTGTCACATTTTCTTGATCTACGTCTGCCATCTTTAATTATTGATCTATCCGGAAATGATATGCACCGATACGCTCTCTGGTGAGATAGTATCCGTGAAACACTCCGTCGAACCTGTGCCTTGTAAGTTGAAAGAAAAAGTGCACTCTGACCTCTAGGATAGGAAGAGAATCCTCACTTCACTAATTAACAATGCCATTTCTTTCAAATCGGAGTTTGTATCCTTGAAAAAACCTCAGTGACTTTTGCAAATGGCCTTTAAGTACGTAATGAAAGTTTAATAAAAGTTGGAGAAGACGTTGACATTAAAAAAGATCAAAGAATGCATGGGATATGATTACTCCCGCATAGTTAACCACTGTGTCATGATAGACGGCATGGCCAATACAATACATGTACCTGCAACTAAACTGCTGCGTATAATCCAAGCTGGATAATTAGGCTGTTCAGTGGGTTGCTTTGAATTTCTGATGTGCACTAGTTGATGGACAGTTCGCGTGTGAAATCACAGGCACATGTTTCTGGGGAAACCTAATGTGTACACTCATTCTCGTCGGTCACAATCTGACCCCTCAATGACTCCGATCTAATTTTCTGATACTAGCTACGTATTAAGTCACACATAACGTACATCACTGTAAAGAAGACACCCCACATATTTCATCCATTACCATTTATGTAACCGTACTGATTATAAAGGGCCAATTTTGCGAAAAAAGTATCCGTAGCTTCTTATATTCTATACTAAGACGTTATAAAAGTAGTTGCAACAACCAAAAAAAAAGGTGTGCAGGAATATAGCTTGTATGTAAGTTTCACTAGGATGTTTAATGTAGCTTTAACAACTTTTCAGTCATATCGCTACGATGTCTGCAGTGAGGCAGTTTATTGTGATGTCTAGCACTGGGGCATCATGCCGCAGCCATGTAGTATGATGTCCCACCCAGCCGACCAGTCCTAACACTAACCTCTTAATGCTGAGCGCCAAGCGAGGCAGCTGTTAGTACCATTTCTGAAAGTCTTTGGTATGACTCGGCCAGGGATCGAACCCACGACCTCCCGATTCCGCGGCGGACGCTGTAACCACTAAGCAACTGGAGCGGAATATAGTATAGGAGAACACACTGTTCTTCTAAATTATGAAATAAGTCATAAATCAAAATATTCTTTGTGAACATATTCAAAAAGTAATTCTATCAAGCCAGGTAATCATTATTATCACTCTTACCATCCATTTATAGAGAAAAAAAAAACAAAGAGTCTAAATCGTAGTGGAGTGAACACATTTGACGCATTATGTTGTACAGGTGTATGTTTCATTTAAAAAATGTATTTGCCATTTTGAAAGTTAAGTAACAAGTTGTGACGTACATAGCATACTAGCTAAAGAGATAAGACTGTTCGATGAGGAACTTTGTAACGAACTGAAGGCAGAATTTTACAGAATCAGAGCATGTGGGACGGACATCTAACTATGAGTTACATAATTTTGGATCTCTAAAATGGCTTCAAAGGTATTTGATCCTTGTGCAAGGTGCATATTCGGGCCGAACACCCAGTAGCGCGCCAAGATGGTATGAAGAAACCTGGATCCAGGCGGAAAGAACATCAAACGATAGGCGTGTCGACTAATTAGGGATGAGAGAAGCTAGATCTTCTTCTGGGAGGGGCTAATACTTTTGACGGGAAGCGGCTTCATTCATAAGAAAGCGCACAGACCCGTCAAAATGCTCAAGTCCAATAGGAAAATAGTACAGGGACTGATGGAGGACTGTAGTACCCAGCTCTGTTCCAGACTGCATAGAAATACAGTATAAAATCAAATTTAAACGGGAAATATCTAAATTCAGAATGTGGCATCTGGGGGGTGGGGTGGGTGGGGAATGGAAGAATCAAACTTCCGTATTGCATCAATCAACGTAAATGGAATAGACAGGGGAAACATAAATACATTAACAAACCTTAAAGAATACGATATCATACTACTACAAGAAACTCACAATAAAATGACAACAGATGTCTAACCATAAATGAATATCAATAATATCAATTGGAAAAAGGATAAAAGAAGAAGAAATACTAGCGGGAAGGGTATTACATATCAAAATAAACAAACTTCATATAGTATATGTGTATTGTCCTTCAAAAAGATAAAGAAACTTGAATTCATTCAAAATATGGGGAAACACATCAACAACTATACAACTGAACATTTGGTAATAGGCGGAGATTTTAATTGGGCGGGGGAGGAAAAAATATACCGAATAGGACAACTATGATTAGTAAATGAAAAGAAATGATATATACATTTCTAAATAATAATTAACTAACAGACATATACCGGAGATTGAATATATTAAGAAAGGAATTCACTCATGAAAACAGAAACAGAATAAATAGATTCTATGTAACCAAATACGAAGACAATATACACAAAAAAGCAGAAATAAACAACTAAAAATTTCGGACCATAAACTAATAACGCTTGAAATGAAAAAAATCACATACGAAAAAATGGGTTAGAGAATTTTGGAAATTAAATAACATTTTAGGCGATGAAAACTTCATAACAGAATTAAAAAAACGTGATAAATTAAAGAAGAATGCGAGAGAAACAATACTCAAATAGTAAATGATTGGGATAGGACAAACGAAATATGTAAGAATATAGCAGTATACCATTCAAAGAAAAGATTAACCTAATAAGAATATAAATAAATCAGATGAAAGATCAACTAAAAAATAAAACTACAACAGACAGAAAAAGAAAATAGAGAGAAACAAGTACACAAAGAGATTGGAACAACTAAATGAAGAAATTGTAAAAGGAATTGACGTCAGAGCGGGAAAATTCGACCACATATACAAATCTGCAGATGGCTTATATAAAAGGTAATAACTAAGAATAGCGTGGGGGTGGAGAGAAAACATTGGGAAAAAAAACTCAAATACAATGGGAAAGAACTAAACGATGAAAGGGAAATAATGGATAGCATTAAGGACTACTACAGTAAACTATACACAATACAAAACATTGACATAGATGAAACAGATAGGTATTTAGATGATGTCCATTGTAAAACGATATCGCCAAAACATAAGGACATATGTGACGATATCGCCAAAACATAAGGACATATGTGACGATATCGCCAAAACATAAGGACATATGTGACGATCTCGTTTCACAGGAGGAAGTAAATAAAACAATTAGGGACCTTGCAAAAAGGAAATCCCCAGTAAGAGATGGACTCTGCGGAATTCTACCAAATATTCCAAAGTGAGTTGGCGCCAATTCTAGAATCTCTTTTTAATAATATAATGTTAAGGATTACAGAAATGACTAACACAATGAGGGAGGGGATTATAACTATTATATACAAAGGGAAGGGCGATAGGAAACTTCTAAATATCTGGAGGCCCATCTCCTCCCTAAAAGTAGACTATAAAATTATAAGTACAATTTTAGCAAATAGGGTTAGAGTAGGAATGAATACAATTATAAATACAAACCAAACATGTGGAAGTCAGGTAGGAATATTCAGAATAATATTTTAAACATAAGAACTATTATCGACTTTATAAATACGTCAGGATTGACAAGTGCCATGGTACCTTTAGATCAGGAAAAGCTTTCGACAGATTAGAAAAAAACTCTACTCAAAAAGCGTTAGAAAATTTGGTTTTGAAACAAACTTCCTAAACTGGACCAAACTCCTGTACAACAAGATAACTTATGAACAGGTAAATGGATTTGACACGGGAAAAATTGAGATACAGAGATCGGTGCGGCAAGGATGCCCACTATCCATGCTATTATATGTAATCGCGATAGAGATACTAAGTCTAAAGATAAGAACCAACAAGAACATAGAATTAATAAAAATACCTTATCTAAAAGAGGACCTTTAAATGCTCCAACTTCATTCACATGGTGTAGGAATATAAAAAATTTGTTAAGCCTCAGGATCTAAAATTAACCATGAAAAGACTGAAATTCTAAAAATAGGCTTAGGGAGGGAGAACTATTCGGGACTAATCCCCCCCCCCGCAAAAAAAAGCCAAGGTAAAGGCCCTGTGCATGTATTTTGGTAAAGACGAAGAAAGGGAAAACCGTAAGATGTTTTATCTATAATGGAGCAGGCACAAGTTGCAAACGATTATCTCTAATCTAACTAAACTGCACAGACATCAAAAATGAAATTATAAATTATATGTGGGATTTTAAAACCCATTACGTAAAAAATTCGACCCTAAACAGGGCTAAAACTAGAGGAAGATTGACTCTACCAAGTCCAATCCTCATAAAACATATTTTAAAAATGTCTTAAACAGATTCAAACTAATAAATAGCCAACCAAAAATGCCATGGGAAGTTCTTTACATTTATTAGTTTGGGTATATAATTAGAAACAGAAGATATTTACAAAACAACAAATTAAGTAAACTCTAAGAGGCACCAAGAATGTTTAGGGAGATTACGGAAATTTTAGGGAAATTTAGGAGAAATAAGGAACTATGGGGATACAAAAAATAAAGACATATGATTGGATTAGGGAACAAATTACGGGGAAAATTAGAAAAATAATAGAGGAACAACATACCTATGTAAACTGGGACAGAATATGGAGGCACTGGGCCAACATTGGCTCCTCCAAAATTCAAATCATCATCTTCAAGTACCTCCACAACGCCTGGCTAACAGGCGAAGTGGTGGTACGAAGAAGTATGATTCAGACAAATGTCAAATGCCCCGTGTGCAAAACTGCTTTTTTCACGAAATACCATACCATTACGTAATGCGACGCTACAACGGAATCGAGAATAAAACTAATAATTGAAATATAAAAAATAGAAAGGTATGATAGAAAACAAATCGAGAATAAAACTAATAATTGAAATATAAAAAATAGAAAGGTATGATAGAAAACAAATCGAGAATAAAACTAATAATTGAAATATAAAATATAGAAAGGTATGATATAAAAAATAGAAAGGTATGATATAAAAAATAGAAAGGTATGATATAAAAAAATAGAAAGGTATAATAGAAAGCAAATCCTCTTCCTTAACGGAAACTTCAGTATAAAAAAATACTAATAATAAAATTAACAGACTACATAATCAAAAACAATGCTGGCTTGCGGTCAGATTATAACAATAAAAAAAGGAATCACCAACGTGATTTCAAATATGCTTACTTTTCTTTCTGACTATTCAACATACAAACAGCTTAAGGGGTACAGGCGAACAGGGACCCTTACTGGAGGAAGTACATTATGAGGTCGTCATAAAACTACGTCACATGGCGCTTCGCGAAGTGGATGGGCCTGTGGATGAGTTGGGAAAAGTTATTGGAAATTACACTTACAAACAAAAACACTAACATATATACAGGTTACAAAGAATCTTCTACTCTTCTAGACTACTACTCGCATTGAGCATCTCCCGCACTGCACAAGAGAACCAAGCTTATGGGTACGATAAACAATGTAGACATTTTTAATAGTTATACATAAATAAATAAATGGAGGCGATCAAACTAGAGTCGGGAGAAGTACAATTTTAAATTAAAAACGTATGGACCCCCCCCCCCTCCACGCGAGCACAGTCGTATTCAAAACGAAATAAACAGAAAATACGAAAACTCGAAGAACGACACGGATATACAATGATTAAATCAAAAAGTTTCTTTTTAAAATAAAATTGTTACACCGTACTTCGTTCAAAACCAAATAAATACAAAATTAAACTTCTAAGAAAATTAAAAAAACGTTGACCCTAAATTTGGAGGGTCCCAATAAACAAAATAAGACAACTGGATGAATGGAACATAGCTGGCTATCTCAACAAAGAAACTATGTATATAATACATATATAGCACAAACTTAAAGAGCATATACGGGATACAGGTGACCTCCAGCCAAGGTCGAATAAAGCGAACTAGGGAAGAAATTCCGAGTTTAGGTAAATAAAACCTACTAGGATGAACAACCTTATAGAAACACTAGGAAATAATACCCCTTCAAAATTAAAATAAAATACAAACTTTTTAGAGGATATATATATATATATATATATATATATATATATATATATATATATATATATATATATATATATATATATATAATAAAAACATAACTACACATCAGAGGAATACACAACACCACATGAATACTTTTTTTCTTTTTTTCTTTTTGAAAGTGGGGGGGGGGGCATCTGTCTGGTGCCCCTTAAAAAAAACAGACCCGTCAGTGAGATGCTAATTTTCGGGGGGAAGAGACGTATTGTCTAGTAAAGCAGGAAGCTTATGTTCAGGAGGGAATTCTGGCTAAAAGCCACTCCGAGACTTAACTAGTCAAAAGAAGGGATTCTAATACATGTTGTTGAGAAGTAAACTAAGCGTTTATAATCACAATGGCACGTACCAGACAAACAGCACGCCAGTCAACATGGGCTCCAGCTAGTGAACGAAATTCAACACAAAAACACACTCCCATCATGTCACCACGTGGTGGATGCGTTAAACACGGGATACAGGTGACCTATAACCAAGGTCGACAATATGAACCAGGGAAGGAACTCCTAGTATATGTGAATAAAACCTACTCGGATGAATAATCATATAGAAACACTACAGACACAAAAAAAAAATGGAAAAGTAATAAAAAATAAAAACACCGAACTACACATCGGGGGGGGGGGGGGAGTACACCACCACATAAGCACTTTTTTTCTATTTTTCTCGAAAAGGGGAGAGGGGGCATCTGTCCTGTCCCACAAAAACGCTCAAAAAGCAAGTCAACATAACGAAAAACTTTTTAAACAAACAAGATAGAACATGATTACTGTGCAGTCAACTGGGACAGACTTTGGCGGCAATGGTCCAACATCAAATCGCCTACAATACAGAGTATTATCATTAAATACTACAACGCCTGGTTATATCACAGGGCTCTTCACGAAGTGGACAAGCCTGTGGAAGAGTTTGGATAAGGCCTCATTAACGGTATTGCAACAGAAACAAACTACAAACACAAACAAATTATAGTAGAATTGATTTCGGATATCGTATATCCACAACACTTCCTCTGTGTAGTTCCAGTACTGCACAGAGAACCCAAATTATGGGTAACTTAAACCCTTTAGACATTTTTCTGAATCAATAAATGAATAAATGAAAAGAGGAGACAACTCGAGTCGAGAGAAGTACAATTTAAAAAAAAATGTACAGTCCATATCCGAATACAGTCGAAAATGAAGAGGGTCATGTTTGGTGCCCCCTCCCCCACTAAATAAATAAATAAATAAAACAAGTCAACCGGATGAGGAAAACTGTGGATTACTCAAAAACTACAAATATTTGTTTGTATTGGTAAATTAGTTGTGAAATTTGTTTGTATTAATGCTTTCATTTCAAATTACTTCCTTAAGAATTAGAATTTTTACAATGTTTCAATTTAGGCCAAAATTCACACCTAATGTACAAAGATCTTATTGTAACGTAAGATCCCAATAGATTGAGAAACGCAAAGAACAACTCCACTGACTTAACGTAGTGTTAGCCCATCTCACCTGTAAAATAGAAGTGTGGACTGAAGGGCAAGCACACATGCAGTAGAGCAGAAACTGGCAGTACGCCAAATGAGCTCAAAGCTCAGGTCTCACTGGACAGTTTTCTTGGCAAATTTTCGTCCGACGATGACCTAATGCAGAAAAATTATAATACTATTATATTAAACATACAAATGAAAACTAACCTATGATTTTTTTTTGAAAGGACGCTTGTAAGAATCCGACTGAGGTATTAAAGTTAATTCCTTTTGTAACTAGTGGTTTTAAACTGAACCAACACTGCCACCAACCCCTCTTTCTTACATTCATATTTTACAGGAAAGAGCTATTTTGAATATTTTTATGTGACAAGACAGCCAGAAGAATCATGTGTGCCTTATTCGTGAATAAAATTCAATAGTACTGTAACAAATTAGCATCACCTATCAACTATCTGGATTTTTAACTCTGTAGCAGACACATGTAAATACGTAAGCCAAGTCGGCTGATCATTTGAAGGACAAGTTATGCATTGGATCTCCAAAGCTACTTTAAATGTGACAGGCAGTCTCCAAAAAGCCAACCCATTTCCAAGCCTAACTAAAAGTGAATCTAAACCACAGTAAAGATTAGCTGAAAAATGCTAGGATTGTGATAATTAGGCTCACACCTTCTGCTTTAAATATTACGGAGGTGTGAAAATACTAAACTATCCAGCGAGACCTCAAGGCATACTTTAACACAGTGATTGAGGGCAGAGAAGGAAGTGAAAAAATTAACAGCATGTCACTACTAAGACTGTCAGATCCTGGATTTTGGAAATTTTGAAACCTGTCCCCGGCAAGCAGAAGTCTTGACTGCCTTGAAAATTCAAGGGGTGCCGATTGCAGAAATAGACGGGCTACAAATGGGGAGGGGGGGATAAATATATTCTCTAACCAAAAAGAACACCACACTCATAGCGGTAGATCATATATAAATGAATGGGCAACAATGTAAAGTAACTGGAACAGCCCCAATCGTCAGAAAGATTAAGCCAAAAACAGTGGGTGTAGTGGTGTCCGGGTTCCCTCGAGAAATCGAAACGAAGGAAATGATAGAAAAGGTACACAATAAACTAAACATTCTAAATAAGACTAACAGGATGCGAACAGTTTATGTTTACCACAATGTCAAGATGGGAGAAAGGACCCTCCAAGTACCCCGCCATGAAGCCAGGAGAATCCCGACGAGTTTTTACGTCATAGGATTTCTCCTGAAGATATGGTACAAGGGCTGCGACAAGGAACGTCCTTGTACAAGATGCAGACAAATAGGACATGAGGTATGAAAGTGCCAGAATAAACCAGGACCATCAAATCCCCCAGACGTTTGCATCCAAAGTGTTGAACAACGGTTCACCAACTCAAATCAAAATGAATAAAAACGGACCAAATATCACAGAAATGGCAGAAGAGGGAGAGGAACAGAAGAAGCCAACAGCGTGGTCGCAATTCCTCACCCTTGTAAAAACAACTCCGGGAATAATAAACCGGCCAAAACAAATAAGTACAAAACCCGATCTGAAGCCTTAATTTAAGAAGAATCAGAGATAGAGCAAGGGGAAATCTAGGTAGATTTAAGAGTACTCCTGCCCCTAACCTTCAATCCGATTCCCAGACACAGCGCTAAGCGCATGCCAGGAAAATCAACTGCCCAATCCTCACCCACTGAAATCATATCAGCACATGAGACGTCAACTTTGAAAGAAGATACACAGACATCACAGAAGAAAAAGAAAGAAAATAAGTTAAACGACAGAATACAACAGAAGGAACGAACGAAGAAATAACCAAAACTAAAACAGGCGAAATACAAGAGACAGAGAACGACATAGAACCGGACCAAAAACAGACTAGAAACGAACGACAATGACAAATAGAGTGCCAAAGACCTAAGTGACCTGAACTTATCAGACACGGACACGGAAAACGAAAATAGCAATGCAATGGACAACAGTAAAGGAGTTGATGGAGGTCCAGTGCCCCCAATTCTAAATTAAGATTATAGGGTAAATTTAATGTAACAATAGGAAATAAAAATAAATTGTAAGTTAATAATCAGGATGCGGCACCTGAACAAAAAATATGGAAGGAACATGCTTCCGGATTGCATCATTCAACGTAGATGGATTAGATAAGGATAAAATAACTAAATTAATTAATCTAAAAAATTATGATGTAATACGTTTAAAAGAAACTCATAACAACTTTACAAAAGAACTAATAACCACAAATGAGGAACTGATGAATGCCATTATAATACTAAATCATTTTAAACACGATGATATCAGGGCGGGGATAGCTATAATAATTGGGAATAAAAACAATGGTAATTGGGAAAAGATATCAGAAGGAGGAAAATTAATGGGAAGGGTAGGTAATGCACATTCAAATTAATAAACTACATATAATTAACGTATATTTGTCAGAGTTTCGCGGGTCATGAGCGTTATTCGTATAATATTGTACAAGCCAACTTGTCAAAAGTTAATGCACAACATATATAACAACACTCTAACCCACTCCCCTCTGATACTCGCTATCTAGAAGATGACCGCCCACGGTATAATTGCCCGGTTCGAGTATAGAATGTATGGTGGTAAACTGAGCTAATATATTGAACAAAAAACTACGAGCCCTCGTAAAGATAAATAAACAATTTAATCAAAGACATACACAGTGAAATTTCCTTTCATTCGGAATACACGTGGTTTTAGAATTAACTTTAACCGAATTACAAATAGATTGAATATAGAATTAAACAAATTTAGCCGTTCCATTACTTAGAGTTAACTTCATCAGAGAATCGAGAGTTCAATCAAATTCATCCACGTTGTTCGATTTTCATGACCTGTTATCGTCAAACTGCGTTCTCTGCTCACATAAATGTTGACCCAGAGGTTCCTGTCTCTCGAGATACTTTTCCCTCGTGGATGTTCCGCTCGAAGTCAGACTTGTCCTCTGTATCGATGTATACTCGCAACTTCTACTTCACAATTCCCTTTTCCCGTCTTGTACGTCCTCTATTTCCGTACTGCACGTCTCTCCAAATAAAAAAGCTATGTTCCTTCTTCCTTCCAAAAGAAAAGTAAAACACCCTAAGTCTCTTGTTACACGGTAATAGCTGAGACTGTCCGTTTTGCTGGTTCGAACAATCAGATATTACTATCAGTGAAAACAATTTTACGGCTAGTAGATAACTACACATGTCTTCAGATCAATACAGCTAAACCACCTGTTAATTCGGTTTGCCTTGACCTAATACATTATACACTGTCGCTAAATTATCTACGACATCAAAATTCGGTGAATTCACATGTATCCTTGTAAATCATTAATTAAAGTAAGACATTAAATCTTAGAACACAATCAATATTCAAACAATATGATAAATTCAAGAATTAACATAACACTTTCCTATCATAACTCCACATAGTGTTTTACGACATCAATTAACACTACGTCATTCTTAACTACGAATGAAGGTAAGAATTTTAATTCATAATTCAAAAGCACATTACTAAATTAATGTAACAAATGAAACTAATCATACAAATGTATCAACAAATCATGCAGATCTGTAACGAAGAAACAATATATTAATTACATCACAATAAGCGTGGATTTTGAGACAAATACCTCGTGTTTTTGGTGCGCCTCTCAACCGTTGGTTTTTGGCGGTGTTTCTGGTCTATTTTTTACGGAGGTACTTCTCTAAAATTCTCTCCGGAGTCTTTATTCCAAAAATAATACTACACTGTCCTCTCTTGCAGAGGAACTTTCAAGACTGAAGTCAATTTCAGCAAGAAGATATTATATTCTAAAGGTTTCTCGTGTAAAACACACCCCTTATTCAACAGCGACCAATCAGAACAAATATATTTTCTCGCGCTTTCCTTGAAAGTCGCTTACATCAGCGTGTCAAGATGACACGCTTTGGTTTTAAATAACAATTCTCTGTTTTAAATCAAACCCTGACATATTCCTGATAAAATGAACCTTTCCCCCAGGTCACAGCGGTCCGTTTGGCTCCTGTATAAACAACACATTAATTAGTAAAGCAGTCGACGAGCCTTTCCATACACCCTCTCCTGCACGATGTGTCGGAAAGTTAACAAACGGCTAGCTGGACTAGAACTAATAGTTATTTAATAGATTCGACCGAAAATTTGGCACTTCACAATATTGTATAGCAAACAGGAATAAGAGACAGGAAATTATTCAAAATTTAGGGAAACATATTAACAACTTTACGGGGAGAATTTAACTGGGGGGGGGGGGGGGGATAAGGTAAGATAATAATCCACAAATGACTTAAGTTCAAATGTTTTCATAGATACATTTTTAAGGACCATACATTAGTATATGTTTACTGACGTTTAAATATATTAAGAAAAGGAGTTCACTTATGAATATAATAGCCAAGGAGCTAGCAGAATACACAAAATGTACATGACAAAATATGAACACAAAATACACATAAAAGTAGACTTGACTAATTACAAAATTTCGGACCAGAAATGAAGATAATACATAGGCAAAAATGGGGTAAAGGGGATAATGGAAACTTAATAACATTATTTTACAATATGAGATATTTATAAAGGGGATAATGGAAACTTAATAACATTATTTTACAATATGAGATATTTATAAAGGGGATAATGGAAACTTAATAACATTATTTTACAATATGAGATATTTATAAAGGAGATAATGGAAACTTAATAACATTATTTTACAATATGAGATATTTATAAAGGAGATTGAAATAAACGAAATAACTAAGATTTAAAAAAACAATCAGAACAACAGTATTCAAATGATAAATGATTGGAATAGATTAAAGGATAGGTTTACAAAATATAGCAATTTACCACTCAAACAAAAATCTAAATTACAAAAAAAATCAAAAAGAACATCTCCAACAACTATTAAAAAAATAAGAATATACCATATGTAAACAAAGATAAGAGAGTGGAACAAATATAAAAAGAAATTATATGTGAAATAGAAGAACTAGCGGGGAAATTTGACCATATTTGCAAATCTGCAGAAGGTTTATATAAAAAAGAAAAACTGACGAAAAGAGTGGGAAGGAACACTAAAAAAAACTCAAGTAGAATGGGAAAAAACTAGCAGGGGAAAAAAGAAGTAATGGAGAGCATACAATAACTCTACAGTAAGTTAGAATTAGAATAGTCTTTGAGGCAGACGAAGAAATAAAAAAGTGTAAAAAAAAAATGTTAAAATCTAAATGCAATTAAACATCAACATCTGGGCACTAACGCCATTATCATTAATGGAGCGGGCACAAGTTGCGAAGACTTACTTATATTCCATTTTATCGTACCTTTTAAATTCAATAGTTCCAAAAAATATTTTAGAAACAATAGATAATAAAATAATAAAATATATATGGAATTTTAAAACTCATAACGTTAAAAAATGTACCTTGTATAAAGGAAACACTAGAGAAATCTGGCACTATTAAACCAATTTTTAATAAAATGTAAAAATAACTTAAAGAGATTAAAAACCATTGATAGCAACCCAAAAATGCCTTGGGATGCTCTTTGCATATACTGGCTCGGTTATAGCATGAGGGATCTTTAAGACATCTATGAAAACAATATACTGATAAAATTATTAGAAGCACCGAGATTATTCAGAAGTATAAAGGAATTATTAGTTAAATATAGAGATATAAAAGAATTATGGGAAATTAGGAATAGGAAAACATACGACTGGAAATTTTCAAAAAAGGAAAATACAACAGGAAACAGATTCTTTAACTTGATGGCAACATTAACAAAATCTTAATCAGGCTAATAATGGACAATGTCACAAATACAATGCTAGCTTGTGACCAAATAATAACTATCACAAAAACAATGGCTGCTTGTGACCAGGTAATAACTATCACAAAAACAATGCTATATTGTGGAAAAATAATAACTATCACAAAACCAGTGATATATTGTGGCCAAATAATAACTATCACAAAAACAATGCTATATTGTGACCAAATAATAACTATCACAAAAACGATGCTAGCTTGTGACCAAATAATAACTATCACAAAAACAATGCTATATTGTGGCCAAATAATAACTATCACAAATACAATGCTAGCTTGTGACCAAATAATAACTATCACAAAAACGATGCTAGCTTGTGACCAAATAATAACTATCACAAAAACAATGCTATATTGTGGCCAAATAATAACTATCACAAAAACGATGCTAGCTTGTGACCAAAAATTAACTATCAAAATAAAATGCTAGTTTGTGACAAAGTAATAACTATCATAAAAGCAATGCTATCTTGTGACCAAATATTAACTATCACAAAAATAATGCTATTTTGTGGCGAAATAATAATTATCACAAAATCAATGCTAGCGTGTGACCAAATAATAACTATCAAAATACAATGGCTGCTTGTGACCAGGTAATAACTATCACAAAAGCAATGCTATCTTGTGACCAAAAAATAACTATCACAAAAACAATGCTATCTTGTGGCGAAATAATAACTATCACAAAAACAATGCTAGCTTGTGACCAAGGAGTAATTACCACAAAAACAACGCTACCTTGTGACCAAATACTATCATAAAATCAATGCTAGCTTGTGACCAAATAATAAATATCACAAAAAAATTATATTGTGGCCAAATAATATCACAAAAACAATGCTATTTTGTGGCCAAATAATAATTATTACAAAAACAATGCTAGCTTGTGACCAAATATATAACAATCAAAATACAATGCTAGCCTGTGACCAAATAATAACTATCAAAATACAATGCTAGCTTGTGACCAAGCAATAACTATGACAAAAGCAATGCTATATTGTGACCAAATAATAACTATCCAAATACAATGCTAGCATGTAACCAAATTATAACTCACAAAAAATGCTAGCTTGTGACCAAATAATAACTATTACAAAAATAATGCTAGCCTGTGACCAAATAATAACTATCACAAAAACAATGCTATCCTTTGACCAAATAATACAATTATTAACAACAGTACCATTGACTATACGTCTATAACAGTCGTTGGTATCTTCAATGTGGGTGCGGGACACAATCTGGGTTGTATCATCTGCATTGACTCTGTAAGCATGATGGATTCTATCTTGGTGTTTAATTTAGTTAATGGAGATGGCACTCTCATTTAATGAACAGTTGTAGAAATGTGTTTTTCTGAAGGAACTGAGTATGTGACTGATGGTGCTCTCTTCCTTCTGATCCAGAACTTCTATTAGTGTTGATAATTGAGACGGAATTCCTATGACCAATGTCTTAGAGGGCCTCAAGGAAGAATAGCCATTGACTACTGAGTCACCCTCTATAAATTCAGCGTTATTATTATTATTATTATTATTATTATTATTATTATTATTATTATTATTATTATTATTATTATTAAATATAATACACGCTGTCGTTTTCCACAGAGTGATTTGTGTGACAGTCCAATCAGGGTTTCTCTGCAGCATGTTAAATGACTCACGGTACTAATTAGAGTTCCTATAATACACTTATTTAAACACCATGATATTAAACATTAAATAACTTTACATTTCTGGGTGATCATGACAAAACCTATATTTATCAGTATATATTCATTCCCAAGTGGCCGAGTGGTCGAAAGCGCTGTCCGGATCACTGCCATCTCACCTCTTTCTGCGTGGGTTCGAGTCTCAGATTCGGCCAATGTGGGTATGTGAGAAAGCTTGCCAGTAGCTTCTCGTGGTCGGTGGATCTTTTTGTGGTTTTCCGGATTCTTCCTCCATTAATACTGGCCGCCATGTATAGCCTATCTTGCTGAAAAATGGAGTTAAACCATTAAAAGAATCATCCTAAATGACAGCTTTTGAGCAGAGAAGTCCACAGTCGGATCTGAGGTATTTGCTAGATATACGTGTACTTGAAACGCGTTTTCATATCCGTACCAAAGAATTAGGTGGTAATTTTATTAATGAGTGTTTCAAAAGACTAAAATTCCATAACTAAAACAAATGTTTCTACAATTTTCAGTTCAAACTAAAGTTTATTGCCACTAAAATCTAGTTTTTTTTTATCAACCACACCTGGCCACCGAATAAATATATACTTTATTTTATCTTCACGCATTTTAGGCAGTGTTTTCATCAATATTGTTGATGAATAATACCAGACCTGCGTCTAAACCTCTATTTATAAACTTGAGTTCGAAAGAAAAGAGATTCATTGATTTTCATTTGCATGGGAATGATGTTTACAGTATTATAAAACATTAAGAATTGGTTTTCTGTTGTCTGTGCACCATTTGCTGTAAACAATCCCAGCTTAGTTTTTCTGAAATGCGTGAACCATCCCAGCCTTTAGATTTACGTTGTTGATACGGACGTTTTGTTTCGCCTGTAGCGGTCTCACCCAGTGTTATGTTGCCAAATTTCAAATTTCTGATCTCATATTTGCTTTAAAACATGAAGAATTTTCTGAAGTAGGAATGATGTGTAAACTGCATGGTTCTGTAGGTGTTCGAAGCAAATAATACATGGTGTTCTTCATATTCATTACGTCTTGATGAGCATATTTTGCTTCCTGTACCATACTAATTCTTCATTATGTTAGAAGTGAGTGCCTGGTTTATTTTATATAACTATCTGTCCCTGCACGATGTTTCAGGACTCACGGCACTAATTCAGTTCCCTTAGTAAACCTAAAATGTGTTCAGTCATATCACTAAGCTCTTAATGTTGAGCTCAAAGCGAGGCAGCGTGCTATTACCATTTTTTAAAGTCTTTGGTATGACTGTTGGGGTTCGTAACCGCCGTCTCCCGCATTTTGCTCTATCCACATACATACATACATACATACATACATACATACATACATACATACATACATACATACATACATACATACATACATACATACATACATACATACATACATACATACATACATACATACATACATACATACATACATACATACATACATACATACATACATACATACATACATACATACATACATACATACATACATACATACATACATACATACATACATACATACATACATACATACATACATACATACATACATACATACATACATACATACATACATACATACATACATACATACATACATACATACATACATACATACATACATACATACATACATACATACATACATACATACATACATACATACATACATACATACATACATACATACATACATACATACATATATATATATATATATATATATATATATATATATATATATATATATATATATATAGCACAATATATACGGTATAATACAGACTCAAATGTTTGTCACGTGATAAGGAACAATAAGCAGATTGCAACATGTATATGCTGGACCCTGAGGCTAATAATTCCGCGTCATACATGAAAAGAGATCAGTCTTGAGAACATGAGGTGTCAACCCAGTTATGCAACATGGCCAGAGGAACTCGTGACTGGCGCCTTATTTTGGCAAAGTCAGTTATATAATAGCATGGTTCACAGGTAGGTGATGATTTCCTATGTTGGCATCATAGGATATTCAAGTGGGGATCGTAAAATCACCTTGACAGACATCCGGGGAAGGGGCAATGTCTGCTAATTACGTAAACCTCGGAGTCGAGCAAGGCGTCGGCACCATTGGAATCGCAAGCTTAAATCTAGTTTCTTGAGATCTAAATGTCAGTAGTCGCTAAACCATACGGCGGAAATTATAAGGGAAGATAAGCTACTCAGACGTCATTTGAAATTGCGGGAAAACTTGTCATTCTGGGAATTACATTAGAGCTTCGAACAGGTCAGTGACTATTTGTAATATATTACGGCAAAGTATCCGCATTTAAATGATATGCAGTATGTATGCTTTATTACTAGAATCATTAGTACGTATAATTACCATTTGTAGGGTTTGATTCATTTTTAGTGTTTGATTTATTTGTCGTGTTTGATCTATATGCATAGTTTGAGATATGATCAATGTTTATGTAAAGAATTAATATTGTAATTCGCTATTTGGTTCATTCGTAGTAACCTCGTGCATTTATTCATGTGATATTTTAGATTTGCAAATGTTGAATGGAATTAAAACTTTGTATAATGGTTGCAGTGTCCAACATTAGTTAAAAGATTTAACTTCATGTCTATATTTTGTAGGAGTACCAGTTGTAAGGATATATCAGCACATGGATATGTGGACATCTGTGTACACTTTTTAGACGTGCAATGTAACGAAATACGTCTTATTGTGTGATATTGTTATGTATAATAAGATTGAGAATATGTATATACCGTGTACTCCATATCAGAGAATATGGGTATTTCGATGTGCACGAATGCGTTACCTAAGAAGGCAATGGCTTATCTGATGATATTGTTGTTTAGTGTGAATCTACATGGCTAGATGAATATGCTATGCTAATGTCTTGTGTGTTAGTACAGGAAGCTTTTAGGGACCAGATGAACTGTAGGAGAGACAGAGGAAATACCCTAGTGCAGTTGGTCCCGAGTATCTGGGAGACGAGAACAGTAGAGAACGGAGGTATAAATACATGGACAGGAGAGGAACTGGAGTACAAGTCCAGAAAGAGCATAATACAAATGAGTAGGAACATAGGACAGGAGGAAACTCTATCACACTTAGATGATGAAATAGGCCTTCACTTGGTCGAGTGAAAGACGAGTGATAGGGTTTTAAATGTGAATTTTATTTGAGAAATGACTATCTGTTATTGAATGATATTAAATTGTTGTTTATTTGAATTTCACATTTTGTATATTCAGTAATTTAATTGTCTACATCGCTGACTGGGGGCTCATAGTTTTGCATCTCCATATCTTTGCGTCAATGTCTGACACAAAAAAACTAGCCAGGATGGGTCTTCTTTAATAATTAAAAATATTACGTGGAGCACCCCACCCCAACCTAGTCCACGAGACACCTCCACAGAGTTATTGGCTTTAACTCCAAACCTTCATTTTCTTTTTTCTAATAGTGAAAACGATTCGGCTAGCAATTTATTCATTTGCTCGAGGATAACGTTTTCTGTTGATATGGATTCTCTTTTCACTTCCTAAAGATTCTTTTGCACATACTCACTGACATCAAGTTCTCCTTTGGAAAATCCCTGTTTTGGTTCTGATTTGAAACACTGTCAACACAGTTGACCTGATTCGTGTGGCCAAGATGAGTATTATTCTGGGGAATACATTGTTTGTCTTCTTCTGTATCTGATAGAAGCATCTTTACTGTCATTTTCAAAGGATTTCAAAAGTAGCAGCGAACATATTTTGTTCTTTATATGCTTGACAGCGCCTAACAGATACCTGAAGTCGTCCGATAAGATAGAATTCTACTGTATCATGCCCGAAATGTAATGCCGTGGAAATCGCGTTATTTTGTTTGCTTGTTTCCTTATTATTACTTTTTGTGTGGCGCTGTCATTGTCCCCTGAGTAAAATGAGTTTCCTCACTTCTTTATTGCGTTCTCACACTTCTTTATTTAGCACTAAACCACTGGGATCATCAAACGCAATTAATTCATTTCAATAGGAATTTTGACCACAACCTCCAGATGTTTAGTTTTGTTAAAGGTTCTTTGATTAACCTTGAGTCGCAAAGTAGTGAGTAACCATCCCAGCACCTACACATTTAACAAGTGCATTTTGCAACGGAAACATCTGTTGATTCCTTTGCCACATATTTACTGTAGTGGTGATGATAATAACGATGACAATGATGAATGATGATGGTTCCACCACAACTTCTGAAGGAGATTATCAACAACAACAACAGCATTATTATCAGCAGAAGACAAACAAAACAGTCAGAGGGAATGAACAATGGCATGTATAGAAGTCAAGTGCGCCTCTTATCGGAAGAAAAGAGCATGCCGCCATCATCTTAAAAGTAGTTGGCTGACCAGATGTGTTGATCAGAATACGTCTAAAAGCTCAAAATACCCGACACCCATATAGCTATTGTCCTAGCATATTAAAGATGGAAATGCATATAGGGACAACAGCAAACTAGAAGCCAATCTTGGTAGACGTTGTAACAGAATTGTTACCGAGAGGAGGGTGGATTAAATGAACAATACAAACACAATTTGTGAAAGAAAATATAAATTTATGTAATAAATTATAAATGAAAAAATACAGATGTAACAACACAATAATTCATGCACTCAACCCACAATTACACTCACAACCATTCACAATACATGAACAAATTAAATAACAATACAAAAGGAATCTCAGATGTAAAGGGATCTCTTGGATTATACACAGATCCAAGAATCCTTTACGAAAGTTAAATAAATGCAAGAATGATTTACGAAAAAAAATAAACACAAACGACAAACTATCTATCGCACGATGGATTGCGATAACTAGCACGATCATATACTTGTATTCAATCAAGTTGCTAGCTTTTATTGATATCTATGTGATCACTTGAAATATTATTGCGATCTGACATAAGCATGCAAATACAACAATGTATTAAATTATATTATAATTTCAATACACCTATGTGTCTCCCCTGTATAACCGCACGATTCAGCAACAGTTGAATCGTCTCCCAGTTTCCCCGAGAACCGAGGGTTGACCAATACTATTATCGGACGTTTCCCTACACGGATCCACCACAGTTATACGTTCAGACAGCATACAACATCTACCCGAACCAACGGTTCCTCACTCCCCTAGATGTCTACCCGGACGTTTTACAACTCTAAGACAGCTCCGACACTCGGACTTCTAGCTTTCCGGATATTTACACGTTACACAGATATTGACGAACAGACAGTTCGACACACAGACAGATACTTCAATTCCGTTTGCACAAATTAACGGCACAAGCACATTCAGATATTTATACAGAGATGTTCCAGAACAAACAATAGATGTCCCACAACAAATCAAACGATATCAAAGACGTTTATCAAAAGATGGTATCAGATGTGTTAACAGCTACGGTATCAACGATGTTATTAGCAGCTACGGTATCAACGATGTTATTAGCAGCTACGGTATCAACGATGTTATTAGCAGCTACGGTATCAGAAACAATGTAACAACTATGTTAGCAGCTACGGTATCAGAGACGGTATCAACGATGTTATTAGATGCGCTATCAGTGATGAACTTCTACGGTATCAACGACGGAATCAGCTGGAATCAGACTGAATCAGACGGAATCAATGATTGTCAGATGTTATCAGATCTACGGAATCAACGATGTTATTAGATCTCCGGAATCAACTATAATAAACAAAACCAGACTAATAATAGTTGTCTCAAAAATAATCTAAGCTGTAGATTACGATATTTCATTTAAAGTCTAAAAGTGACTAGTAATTCCAAATATTCCACGTTCATTGCAATAAAAGCATCATTATACGAAATGATAATCTGAATAAAATTCACAATAAAACGAAATGTAAATTTAACACTCACCCCTTTGGCTGGAGATTTGCAAGACGAGGTAATCTATCCTTCGATTAGATATTTGGGTTCCCGTAAATAATAATGAGAAATCCTTAGCCTTATATACTCTCAATAGGTGAACATAAATCACATCGAGCTTGACGTGCACCACGTACAACGAGTATTTCGGATTTCATGTAAATTACAAATTGGCACATGCAAATCGTTACACGCCACTTAATCACCCCAGGTAATGCGTGTACGACGAAATCAAGAAAATGCTGAGTTTCGTTTGCAATTGAAGAACAACAAAAATCAGTTCAAATTTTCGCCTAATTCTGTGACAATACCTCCCCCCTAAGAATAAAAATGTACACATTTTTAAAACTAACACAGAATAGAAGAAAAATAACTACTGATGATATCTTACAACATTTACACTGGTTATACTACAAACTGGATTTTATTACTTGGGCAAATTCATACAAATTTCCCATCATGCCCTACTCAAGTAGTCTGCGCCTATATTTTCAACTCCCCTTATTGACATTGTCGCTCTGTCTCTTGATGTATAACTTGAGCATGTTCGCATGGAATGTTTTTACAATACCGTCCATGTCAATTTTATAGTCCATGTCACCTTTTACTTCTTTAACTTCATATGGACCTTTCCACTGGACTAATAACTTATTCGAACTCGTTGGAAGAAGCAATAGAACCTGATCTCCCACAAGAAATTTCCTATTACGCGCTCTGCGGTTGTAATACTTGGCATATCTGCGCCCGGATTTAATCAATTCGTCACGTGCCATCTGGCATGTACTCTCAAGTTTATTTCTTAGATCTAACACGTACTGGTAAGTCGTTTTTATTTCCTCGTTCGCGACATCACCAGTCCATAGTTCGCGTAGTATCCGCATCGGGCCTCGAACTGTTCTACCATACAACAGTTCGAAGGGTGAAAACCCTAAACTTTCCTGCGGTACTTCACGGTACGCGAACAGAACAGCGTTTAAATAACGGTCCCAGTCTTGCGGACGTTCCGCGCACATCTTTCTCAGCATGCTTTCAGGGTACCATTAAACTTCTCTACCAGTCCATTGCACATCGGATGGTATGGGGTAGTGTTCAGCTGTTTGATGGATAACAGTCTACTTATTTCACCCATGAGGTCAGAGGTGAATTGGGCACCACAATCCGTGAGGATTTCCTCTGGCACCCCTACCCTACTGAAGATATCAACTAATGCTTCAGCTACCCTTTCCGTTTCAATAGTTGGTAACGCTACGGCTTCAGGGTATCTGGTTGCGTAATCAACCAGAGTAAGTATGTACCGATTCTTTCTTTCGGTAACCGGGTGTATTGGTCCTACAATATCTACTGCCACTCTTTTAAACGGTGTATCTATTAATGGCATCTGTCCCAAGGGCACCCTTGTGACCCTTCCCTTACAGACGGTTTTCTGACATACGTCGCACGACCTACAGAACCGTGTGACATCGCCATTAACACCTGGCCAGTAGAATTCAGCGACTACCCTGCTAGTGGTCTTAGCCTTACCTAGGTGTCCTGCCATGCTTGACTCATGCGCCACCCTAAGCACTTGAGATCTATATCTCTGGGGTACGACCACTTGCCAATACTTCTCACCCTCCCGAGCGCTAAACTCCCTATGAATTAATCCGTTCTTGCGTACGAATCTAGAGCTACCCCCACGCTTGCAATGTTTAATCGCGCCGGACGTGATTTTCTCAACAATTGTTCTGATGGATTCATCATGTTCTTGCTCTTGTTTGAAATCATCACGCGAAATTCCTGAGATCGATTCAGGGACTATTAATTTATGGAACGCGGTTTTCTCTCGCCGTGTTTGCGCTCGCGTTTCGACTGCCTGAGCCAAAGGTATTTTAAAATCGGCCATGGTTGGAAGACGGGAACCTTCAACATTACCGATCGTCAGATCGTAAATAGGATTGTCCATACAAAGGGCATCAACAGTTCCCGTTAAGAAAGGTGTTTTTACTGTGATCCTTGCTACGGGAATGCGACCCATCGTCTGATCAAGTAACATACATGGGGATTCCCACCCGAGCATTTGGTTATCCTGCACGAGACTACGTTTGATCACTACGCCCGTACAACCAGTGTCACGCAATACCACGACTTCTCGACCGTTGACAAACCCTCTCGCGGTTGGTACACGCGCTTCAGGAAATAAACACGTGCCAAGCGAATGAATACAAGGTTCTACCTGTACGATGTTATCAGTTATACCTTTACTTTGTATAGCCACTGCTACCTTATGTATAAGTGCCTTTCTTTTAGGACAGTCTTTTTGAACATGACCCAATGCATTACACAAGAAACACCGCACACGCTGAAAAACTGGATTCCCAACTGACCTTTTTACCTCAGCTGATTTTACAGGCTCCCTAGGCATAGGTCTTACAGACTGGTTTCCAGACTTAAAATCTTTCAAAACCACGTTCTGGGTTCCCCCATGAGCTTCGGCAAATAAATCGGCTTGCTTAGCCATATCTTTTACGTTCGTGAAGACTTTCTCCTTCAGAAATTGATCTAATTCTCGCCCAACTGTATTAAATAATTGATCTCTGAGCAAGAAATCAGTCAACCCTTCAAACGTTTTCACCGCTTTGCCGCATTCAATCCACCGCTCAAAATAGTTCGCAATTCTGACGGTGAACTGACCAAAGGTTTCTCCCTTATCGGGCTTGCTATACCTGAACTTTTTACGGAAACCCTGTTCAGTAAGCTCGTACCTTTTGAGAAGTGCTTCCTTTAGGACGTCGTACTTAAACACATCGTCCCTAGGAAGTCGCGAGTATACATCCAGTGCTTTACCTTTTAATAAAGCACTCAGATGCAGCGCCCAGTCATTTTGACTCCACTTCTGGTTTTCGGCATACCGCTCAAATCGATGAAGATAACTATCCATGTTATCTTTTTCATCGTCAAAGGGAGGTAATTTGGGGCCCCTTAATTTGCTAAAGGCAGAATCGTGTTCTCTTCCAGATGTCGCTAATTCTACCTTACGCTCATGATCCCGTTGCTTTGCTTTTTCATCTAACTCTATTCGCTTTTGCTCCGCTTCCATTTCCCATCCTATCCTATCCTTTTCGGCCTGCTTCTCTAATTCTATCTTTTCCCTCTCAAATTCTATCTTTTCCCTTTCGGCCTGCTTCTCTAATTCTATCTTTTCCCTTTCGGCCTGCTTCTCTAATTCTATCTTTTCCCTCTCAAAGGCCCATTTCCTATCTTCGGATTCCCTTTCTAAATCCCTTGACCTTGCCCTTTCTTCCCTTTCCCGGGCTTGTTCTTCTTGAATAAATTTCCTTAAACTTTCACCTTCATACCCAAATTCTTTGCCTAAGGCAACCAAGTCCTTAAGGGATGACATGACAATGACAATTGTAATATGAATATAGATATATAACCAAACCAATACTTTCAACACGTTTATACTGGACTCACGGACCTAGGTAAACTAAACAAAAATAAACTCCAACTAGAGTATTATCTTAACAGAAGGTCATGCTCAAATATAAACATTAAATGTATACTTTCATAAAAATGATTGACAGTTCACTTAATCCAACGATCCCACTTCTGACACCATTGTAACAGAATTGTTACCGAGAGGAGGGTGGATTAAATGAACAATACAAACACAATTTGTGAAAGAAAATATAAATTTATGTAATAAATTATAAATGAAAAAATACAGATGTAACAACACAATAATTCATGCACTCAACCCACAATTACACTCACAACCATTCACAATACATGAACAAATTAAATAACAATACAAAAGGAATCTCAGATGTAAAGGGATCTCTTGGATTATACACAGATCCAAGAATCCTTTACGAAAGTTAAATAAATGCAAGAATGATTTACGAAAAAAAATAAACACAAACGACAAACTATCTATCGCACGATGGATTGCGATAACTAGCACGATCATATACTTGTATTCAATCAAGTTGCTAGCTTTTATTGATATCTATGTGATCACTTGAAATATTATTGCGATCTGACATAAGCATGCAAATACAACAATGTATTAAATTATATTATAATTTCAATACACCTATGTGTCTCCCCTGTATAACCGCACGATTCAGCAACAGTTGAATCGTCTCCCAGTTTCCCCGAGAACCGAGGGTTGACCAATACTATTATCGGACGTTTCCCTACACGGATCCACCACAGTTATACGTTCAGACAGCATACAACATCTACCCGAACCAACGGTTCCTCACTCCCCTAGATGTCTACCCGGACGTTTTACAACTCTAAGACAGCTCCGACACTCGGACTTCTAGCTTTCCGGATATTTACACGTTACACAGATATTGACGAACAGACAGTTCGACACACAGACAGATACTTCAATTCCGTTTGCACAAATTAACGGCACAAGCACATTCAGATATTTATACAGAGATGTTCCAGAACAAACAATAGATGTCCCACAACAAATCAAACGATATCAAAGACGTTTATCAAAAGATGGTATCAGATGTGTTAACAGCTACGGTATCAACGATGTTATTAGCAGCTACGGTATCAACGATGTTATTAGCAGCTACGGTATCAACGATGTTATTAGCAGCTACGGTATCAGAAACAATGTAACAACTATGTTAGCAGCTACGGTATCAGAGACGGTATCAACGATGTTATTAGATGCGCTATCAGTGATGAACTTCTACGGTATCAACGACGGAATCAGCTGGAATCAGACTGAATCAGACGGAATCAATGATTGTCAGATGTTATCAGATCTACGGAATCAACGATGTTATTAGATCTCCGGAATCAACTATAATAAACAAAACCAGACTAATAATAGTTGTCTCAAAAATAATCTAAGCTGTAGATTACGATATTTCATTTAAAGTCTAAAAGTGACTAGTAATTCCAAATATTCCACGTTCATTGCAATAAAAGCATCATTATACGAAATGATAATCTGAATAAAATTCACAATAAAACGAAATGTAAATTTAACACTCACCCCTTTGGCTGGAGATTTGCAAGACGAGGTAATCTATCCTTCGATTAGATATTTGGGTTCCCGTAAATAATAATGAGAAATCCTTAGCCTTATATACTCTCAATAGGTGAACATAAATCACATCGAGCTTGACGTGCACCACGTACAACGAGTATTTCGGATTTCATGTAAATTACAAATTGGCACATGCAAATCGTTACACGCCACTTAATCACCCCAGGTAATGCGTGTACGACGAAATCAAGAAAATGCTGAGTTTCGTTTGCAATTGAAGAACAACAAAAATCAGTTCAAATTTTCGCCTAATTCTGTGACAGACGTGCATGGACTAAATGAGCAAAGAACACGAGAAAGGCTGATTAGCAATAACCTATTGCACTAGGTCAGGTGTCGGGAACCTATGGTATGCGTGAACACGGTGGTGCCCATACTCTTCAGAAAGGCACGCAGTACAAGTTATTGTTTTGCATTGTATGTTCTTAAAACGATAATTAAATTACATTGACACGCATCACTCTACAAGTGAATAGACATGGCATTGTAGTTCTAAATTCTTGCTGATGCTTGCACTAATTTACAAAGATAACAGCAAAACATCTTACAAGAAGCAAGTAGCTATATCATGAAAATACAAGTCATAAAGAAAATTGCAATACAATTACCAAACAGAACAGAATGAAAGCAATATACTGGTCAAACTGCACAGCCAAAAGACGGGAAATACAAATTTATAGCAATAAATTGATTCTATTTTACAGCAACATATGAGGCAAATCAACCAAGCACAATGACAAAGTTGAGTTGATATAAATGTAACGAAAGTACTCCGCGACATTGACCAAGAGGACAATATTGGAATTTTGTGTAACGTAAACTTCGCATACATCCATGAAAGTTTAGCAACTCAAGTGCAGAATTACATGGATTCAGACGATGTTCTAACACGAATAGAGAACGTTGACATTGTCCTGAAATTTGAAGTTAATAAAAAGCCCACCTGTGAGTAAATACAGACCAATAACAAACTGGATCGAAGGTATCCACTTGAACGATAAAGATGACAAGTCTACTCAAGGCGGAGTAGAATGGTTGTATATGACCAATGGGGAGAGAGTGTGATAAAATAAACTGTTGCTTATAATCATTAAGATGGTGTTTCATGACTGGATAAAGATCAAGATGTATCTATGTTTGGAACGGGTTGACTACAAGCAGTCATGTGACAAAATACCCGCCACACGGTTCCCGAAAGGGTTGGAAGTAGATGGTTTTTAAAAAGCATACGGACAAAGCGCAAACAGTGTCCAATTTTGGACGATAAACAGTGTCATATATTGGAGGATAAACAATGTCATGTTTTGGAAGACAAGCAGGGTCATGTTTTGGATTTCAAACCATCTAGTGCAATTAATGTGAGAATTTCCAGATCAAAAGGGTTACATTTTAAAGTCTTAGAGTCCCCGTTTATGTTCCTGATCACAAAGTTTCCCGTTTGATCCCTTCTTGCAAGGTCACATAGGTGAAACAGGAGCGTTAGAGACAAATCGTATTTATTGAAGAATTTTAAACAAACTATAAAATTCACTCAGTTCACTGTGTTCTTGCACTTGGAGATTGCATAAAACTGCGATTATGGAATTTCCCCAATCTGCAAGAAATAAAATAACTGAACAAGCATAAATACCATGCAGATTCAAAAAACGAGGAAACTTTGATTATTTTCAATATTTGAACATTTAAAAAATCTTGCAATGAAACAACACAATGCTACTAGTGAAAATCATGCAAACAAATATGCAAGAGTAATGTCTCTTTTGACTGTTGCGCAAACAGTGTAAGGGAGGCAACTTGTTCAATCATATTTGCTAATTAGATTTATACAATTAAGAAGTTTCTCTAAGGGTGATTGACGAAGGATTATCTATCATTTTTCAGCCCTACATGCCTCAAAGGCAATTTACACGATTAGTAATACTTCAGACGTGATTAACTTTGTTTACAAGTATTTTTTTAAAAAAAATCATTTCTGATCAATATAATATAGTATTAAAAACATGTTTCTGGTCAGTATAATGTAGTATATATGTAGTATATATGTATTATATATGTAGTATGTATAGTTGTATACATCAAGTCCAATTACAAAGTGTACACACCCAGATCTGCCGTCACAAAATGTGCTGGCAAATCTGGGTCTACGATGTATGATAGGAGAATTAACTAAACAAATAAGGTATACATTAATCTATCGGGGTATTATACGACGGCAGGTGAGTTATGTTGTTTGAACTTGGAATCACCTTATAAGGGTGTTTATACGTTATTTGATTACACAGAGAGTAATATACATAAAATTACAGGTAACAAAAAATGAATGGGTACTTTGACTCATTATATAAATAGAACTCGGTTCGACCCTTATACAGGTAGAATACTAATTATGATTGAAATATACATTTAAAACGTAATATTGGGAATGTTATGGTAGTAACATTAGCGCAATGAATGAATATACCGTTTAATTACAATCCTGAAAATTATATGAAAAATATATTTTAAAAATTGATGATGTCATCATGTGGCTATCACACGCAATTCAACAGTCGTAGTTTATTAAATCTTTTGACGGTTTTAAACCAGCATATCGTCATCTCCTTTATTATATTAAAGCAAGCAAAACAAATGCAAGTTACACGCACCAATTTCGTCACGATTTGTTCTATTTAAATAAATTATATTACTCCGCAAAATAAACTAGTTTTTATATTCCGCAATAATTACAGGTTTTGTGATCGAATCGCTCCCTTTTGACATACATGTATACTATCTGGACAACCATCAACCTTGGCTCGTAAAAAGTGACAATAACTTACACTTAAGTTTAATAATGACTGATTACCAAACACTTTTGAATTATTGGTTTACGAATGTATGTCGCATTAAATAATTCTTAGCAATTTACATATCAAAGTCTCGTATGCAGGTGAAATGTTTTAGCTTGAAGTTTAGAAAAACTGGTTAATTTGAAACCTTATAATACCTCAGAATAAATGGAAGAATATGTATAATTCCTGACACCCAAATTCTTCCAAAAGGTCCGTATATATGCACATAAAATTTGAAAACGGTGTGGGGAAAAACAGATCCGAAAAGATTACCAAATTTTCGACCTAATCCTAGTCTTCTCCAGGGAACTATAACAACAATCCATTCACTCACACGAGCACACGCAGAGTACAATAAATATTACATCATGGCACACTGAACAGTAGAACAAAAATTTTTCGATCATGGCACATAGAAAGAGAAAAACATTAAAATTACATCGTGGCACGCAGAAATAGTAAATAGAACGATAACTATTACATCATGACACATATAAACAGTAGAACAATAATTATTTTATCATGGCAGAGCGAAAAGTAGAACATTATTATATCATTACAGAGAGAAACAGTAACAAAATAATAACTATTACATCATGGAACATAGAAACAGAAAAAACATACTATATTACGTCATGGCACAAAGAAGCAGTAGAACAATAATTTTGACATCATGGCGCAAAGAAGAGTAAACCAATAAATATTACATCATGGCACGCTGAAATAGTAAATAGAACGATAACTATTACATGATGACACAAAGAAACAGTATAATAAACTTTACATCATGATACAGAGAAACAGTAGAACAATAATTATGTTATCATGGCAGAGAGATAAGTAGAACACTATTATATCATTACACAGAGAAACAGTATCAAAATATTAACTATTACATCATGGTACATAGAAGAAGTAGAACAATAACTTTGACATCATGGCGCAGAGAAAGAGAAAATCAATAACTATTACATTATGTCACAGCAAAACAGTAGAATAATAACTATTATATCATGACACTGCAGAACAGTAGAACAATAACTATTACATAATGACACAGAAAAATAGTAGAACAATAGCTATTATATCATGACACAGCAAAACAGTAGAAAAATAACTATTATATCATGACACAGCAAAACAGTAGAACAATAACTATTATATCATGACACAGCAAAACAGTAGAACAATAACAATTACATAATGACACAGATAAATAGTAGAACAATAACTATTACATAATGACATAGACAAATAGTAGAACAATAACCATTATATCATGACACAGCAAAACAGTAGAACAATAACAATTACATAATGACACAGATAAATAGTAGAACAATAACTATTACATAATGACATAGACAAATAGTAGAACAATAACCATTATATCATGACACAGCAGAACAGTAGAACAATAACTATTATATCATGACACAGAACAGTAGAATAATAACTATTATATCATGACACAGCAGAACAGTAGAACAGAGTAGAACGATAACTATTATATCATGACACAGCAAAACAGTAGAACAATAACTATTACATAATGACACAGAAAAATAGGAGAACAATAGCGATTATATCATGACACAGCAAAACAGTAGAACACAGCAGAACAATAACAATTACATAATGACATAAATAAATAGTAGAACAATAACTATTATATCATGACACAGCAGAACAGTAGAACAATAAATATTATATCACGACACAGCAAAACAGTAGAACACAGCAGAACAATAACTATTATATCATGACATAGAAAAACAGTAGAACAATAACTAGTAGCACAGAGAACAAATGTTCTGGATCGAATGGATATCCAGTGTAGGGTACAGAGTAGCGGGGAGATGTGTTCTGATTCTGGTACTCTAAGGATGATCCGAGCAGCTGTGGTTTAAACTTGTTGACGCTTCTGGAGTAGATACTGAGACGAACCAGACAGAACTGTGTTACAATAATCCAGTCTTGAAAGTACTAATGAACACACAAGTGTTTTAGTGGCATCAATTGAAAGATATTTGCGAATGGAGATGATGCGTCTCACTCAAGATATGCAGCCTTGGATATGTTCGTGATATGTTGGTGCAATGAGAGTACTGTCGAGAGTAACACATATGTTTCGTACTGACTGTCTGAATTTAAGGTTAAGAACTCCAGGCAATGATGCGAAAAAGAGATTTTAAGAAGTTCCTTTGTTTATTTATAGTATTTAATCTCCTAGGTTTCTCAAATGTTTATTATCGATCTTTAAGTCTAGCACATTTGGATTATGATTTTTACATTTGATAATATATAAATGGAGCTGTATCTCATTCACGGTTCACCGTGACCAGATAATTTCTAACGTATATGTGATTACCTAAAACATTTTCTCAAATTTAAAATATTTTCAAGCAATATCACGTGACAGTTTACACTTGATGGACTATATCAGATTATCAAAGCAACCTCAAAGCTTCAGGAAGTAGTTATCGCTTGCCAAATTTTAATCTAATGTGTTGTTAGCAATCAATAAAACAGTCTTATGTGTCTATTATTATCTTCAGGTTATCGTTCTGAATTATCTTATTAGTCAGCAAGGATGCGGAGTGAAAGACTCCTCAAGGCGCCAATCCTTCAGGTTACAATGAAGAATCTGAACTTTATATGGACATTTCTGTTTTTAGTTTTAAATTCTGATATCGCGCATTAGATAAATTTTGATGCTAAAATACTCATGCACGTTGCCATCGCGTGAAAACAAATGCTGATCTTGAAGTGCAATAGTCTACATAAAATCTGGTGTTGATGGTTATATGATGCATATGGTTAATCTCTCACTCCAATCGTCTACTATTTGTTGATAATGTTAACGTGCAAGGCATATTCTATCAAACACATATTGCAATTGTAATGGCATTAGTATGGATGGTAAGATTTAGGAATGGTATGACTGTTTTTACAATGATAAGGGGTTCAAAATTAATGATCTGTTGCAATCAATGTTCCTAGCATGTGCACCACTGTTTCCAAATATAATCCAGTTGTACTAGAAATTAAACAGATAGCTAACATTACCTACATGTAAATATAGTACGTTTGAGTAAATAAACAATATATCAACGTATTTAACAGTGCAATAAATGCTTAATTCATTAGATTTTCATCAACATAGAAAAATGTATAAAAAGAGCGGTTAATATTTAATTTTTAGACCAACTCATTTACTGAAAATCAGAATGCTTATATAATTAACACGTATCCCGAACGTGACAAATGTGAATGTGTCATGCGTAGTATCTCACATTCGTAACATTCACGATTATTTTATGTCCACTGATACAGTAGTAGTTGTTGGTGTTGTAGGGTTGAACGCTATTTATCAGCACACGATAGGCTCTAAATGGCGGCCAGTATTAATTGTGGAGGAAGAACCTGGGAAAGCCCCAAGAAATAACCACCGACCCACGAAAAGCTACTGGCAAGCTTTCTCATATACCCAGCTTTGATCGAATCTGAGACTTGAACCCATGCAGACAGAGATGAGATGTCAGTGATCTGTAACGGATAGCGCTTTAGACCACTCGGCTTATCGGGGCCCCTCCACTGATACGGTACAGCGTGCTATAAATGGCAATATATTAATAAGAATATATTAGTTTATGTTTGCAATTTTGATGTCTTCTTTTGCGTTAGACGCGAATGCAAACAATATAGTCCCTAAGCGCAAAGAAATAATTATCCGAGAGTAAACATCGATAATACGTTTTCACGAAAAAAAAAGATCAAGTTTGTCAAAATGGGTTAAAGCGGTTCGGTAGGAAAATAATCCAATAAGTGCCAGATCTAGTTCACTTACCCAGCCAAAATCAAAACCAGCGTCGTCGTGTAGATACAATTGTTGTTTCAAACATTAATAATAAGCAAACTTAGAGGAGGAAATCTAATATTACTTGCAGCTTTAATCAGAACAGAGAAAGGTCTGTCTCAATAAGAACAATCCAAAGGAAATTATAAGGGGAATGATATTAACAGTGTAAATAGGAAGAACATTATGATGAAAAGAGAAGAAATAAGATTGCTTGGTTGAGGAATAAGCTTTATCACACCGTTAACAATTATTGGAGGAAAGTCATTTTCAATGATGAATGTAGGTCAGTGGTAGTGGACAATCGGAATGTTCTATCAGAACAAAAGTTGGAGCGTAAAGAAAATTCAGTCGTCTAATTATACCACTTAAACCAACTTTAAATTTCATGATATGCACTTGCATAATATGTCATGGACTTGCAACGATATCAACTGCCGATGCAAACATGGCGGCGCATAATATATAGAAACAATTGAGGACATTACATTTTTAGAGATGATAACGCTGCTCTATTATACTGTGTGGTATTTGATCATAGAAATGCTAATAAAGACCATTCATCATGATTTGCAGCTTGCTCAGTGTTTGTCATTTTGGGTGTTAGCTTGTAATGAGTGTTTAGTCGTAAGTATATGGTGTTGGCCATAATTCTTGGCTCAATTCTTCTTATAACTTTGTAAGACTGGATCTTTGTTTTTATAAATTTGTGTATGTTAGAAGTAGTGCTAGTATACATGACTTGACTTCGAATATACATATATTTGTAATAGAAGGTGTTTATTTGTAATCATGAGGGTTTGTAAGTGAGAGCGAATCTTTGCCATCATACCTTACAAAACCCCTTGACCCCACCCCGTACATTTATTTATACTGATGAATGCATGCCTGAAAAGAAGTGTTTTGGTCCTAGGGAAGTGTGTTGGTTCGTACGGGTGTGTGTAAATCTGTAAGGAAGCGTGCTTGTCGTTAAAAGTGTGTATTGGTTGGTAAGTTTTGGCGTTGGTCTGTAAAATTTTGTATGTTTGTTTGTTTGATTAGGATTTTTAACGTAGCTTTAACAATGTTTCAGTCATATCTCTACGATGTCTGTAGTGAGGCAGTTTATATTGATGTCTAGCACTGCGACTTCACCCAGTCACATTATCCTGACACCAGGAAGACCAGTCCTAACACAAACCTCTTAATGCTGAGCGTCAAGCGAGGCAGCAATTAGTACCATTTGTGTAAATCTTTGGTATGACTCGGCCGGGATCGAACCCACAACCTCCCGCTTCCGCGACGGACGCTCTTATCACTAGGCCACTGGAGCGGTTGGTCTGTAATAGTGTGCTTGCCAATTTTGCAAGAATTTGTCTGTCATTTTGTGTCTTAGTCCTTCTATCTATGTCTTTTTACGTGCATCTGTGTATATGTATGCACATCTATATGGGTTGTCGCAATCTCAACTGTGAGTCTCTGTTGGACTCTAATCTCTGATTCCTCAACTAGGCTGGGTCACTATGGAACCTTTGACCAACCCATGAACCTTTAGGTCACTATATGCACATTCTCTAGTCGTCCCAGTCCAGTGTTTTAGACATTATAGACAGCTGTTAATCATAAATTCAATTTAGTAGTTTTGGGCCATAGGCAGAACATTTGCATAAGTGACAAAATGCATGTTCTTGTTAGTAGTTGTTGCTGTAGGGTTTAAGACCATTTTTCAGCACACGATAGGCTATACATGGCGGCCAGTATTATTGGTGGAGGAAGAACCGGGGAAAACCCCCAGAAAGAACCACCGACCCACGAGAAGCTACTGGCAAACTTTTTTTCACATAACTACTTTGGTCGAATATGAGACTCGAACCCGCTCGGCCCATCGGGGTCCCTCGTGTTTTAGTTAGATATTGCTGAAATATAAGTGAAACGGATCATCGAGAGTTTGACATGTTTCACCTGGAGATCCAGGACTGGGTCCATTATTAAGATATGTCTTAATATTTATATGTTCAGGAAAACACAAATACGCTTGAATAATGTTCCCAAGTCCATTTCCAGGAGCAATTATTGTGACAGTTGAAGATCTTGATGGTGTAACGTACTGAGGTCTATTGTCTTCTTTACACAATATTTTAATTATGTATGTTCAGCGCAGATCGCTGTCTCTTCTATATTAGATATTATCTCTGGTATATTTCAAGCTGTTTGTACGTAAATACTGCCATTCGTTATGTATCAAATTGTCAATGTTTCTTTTGATGTTTCCTTAATGTCTGGCCTTCTATTCATAACGCTGTAACAACGACAATTACTTAGGTAGCCAGTTGTCTCCATGTGCTTGTCCTAAAGATTCTGCATATATTTTGGCGAAGCTTAATGTCTTCTGGTCCTGTCCTACGTAAGCCTACAAGCTTTATTTGTTGTGGCCATGCCCTATGAAAGCATAGAAGCTTAATTTGTTGTGGCCATAGCCTATGAAAAGACTTGAAGCTTAATTTGTTGTGGCCATGACCTATGAATAGCCTTGAAGCTTAATTTGTTGTGGCCATGACCTATAAAAAGCCTTGAAGCTTAATTTGTTGTGGCCATGCCCTATAAAAGCCTAGAAACTTAATTTGTTGTGGTCATGCCCTATGAAAAGCCTAGAAGCTTAATTTGTTGTGGTCATGTCCTATGAAAAGAGTTGAAGCTTAATTTGTTGTGGTCATATCCTATGTAAGCCATGTCTGATATAAGATGAAATAATTTCTGCTCATCTCCTTGGAGAGTAAAGTTACAAATCCTGTAATGACATTCATTGTGTCACTTCCACATGTTCTGTTAATCAGAGTTAACACAGGAACGTTTTAGATTTTTGCTGCTCTGTACACTTTTTTTCCTTTCCATGTGGATTCAAAAGCTCTTTAAAGGTTTACTATATTATACTGGAGTCTTTAGTGCATTGAATTTGTGTTCTGAAATTAGATAAATATATATAAAGATAAACTGCATTTAAATATGCACATTAAGTTATTTTAATTAATTTAACATGAATATAAAATGGTTGTCTTTTATAAAGTTTCAAATTTACAAATATGGCTTAAGTGCACATGTAATGCATTAATATGTTAGGTAAGAAAAGTTCTAAAGCTAACATCTCTTAAATTTTAAAAGCCATCATAAACCTATAGAAAATAACAAAATTGCCATACTTCACATTTTAACTCGTATATGCTACCGCATACTCGATCTAATGCTTCTTGACAAATTAGGTAATCGTGTTATCTGACGCTTGCTTGACATAATTTAACATTATCAGAAAACAAACTATTTAACAGTGGTATTGAACAAGATATGAACTATATTTGAGAATCAGGGGTTACAGTCATGTTTGGAAAACAGCGATATAGACATGGTAAGTTAGGTCATACAGTGCATAAAGTGTTAAACATACGGTAGGTAGCGGCATGTGGAAAATGCCGAAAATTTTGCATACCACGATACAATAACACAAAGCATAATACAAGACTTCTTTAAATGAACCGTCACAAAAGCGTGCAAAGAAATGTACCATACTTAAATAAACCAAGATTCTGCCCCAAGTGCCAACATTGGGGCCATTACAAGGCTAAATGTAAATTTGAGGCCAAGTGTAATAAATGCGGGGGCCCCATAAAGGGGAATGTAAAAGAGATACACCAAAATGTGCTAACTGTAGAGGCCCGCATGTACCGCAATCTCCTTCCTGTCCCTCAACAATACGGGGAAAAGCCATAGTAGGTATAATGGACACAGAACATTGCAATTATAAAACAGATTAAACCAAAATTGACAATGCCGTCCTATTTAAACAAATAAAGCAACCCAAATTGAACATAACAAACGATAGGCTCAATAACAACAATACCAACAAAACAAACCATCAGACTGATAAATTCAAAGAACTGGGTGACGTCATCACTCGACTGAACAAATTGACTGAGGATATCAACTTTTACACTATAACACATAAAACTATCCTATCATCAATCAATAATGTTCGCACCCAATTTGAGCACCAGATTACAATAAACGACCCTAATAAAAATGGCTAATTCAAATCAAAGGGACGTTATTATATGGCAATGGAATGCAAGAGGATTGTCAGGAAATATTAAGGAACTTAAACTCAAAATAATTAACTCTAGCTATAAACCTGACATCATTTGCATTCAAGAAACTAAACTTTCTGCAAATTCGAAAACATTGCCATCAATACAAGGATACTCTCCTGGCTATTTCCAACATCGAAAGGAAGGTCGGGGGTGGTGGTTAAGCCATATTTACAAAAAAACACTCTGCCATCTGTTACGCCACTACCTATAACATCCCAGGAAATTAGTAACACACTAATAGAAATACAATCCCTATTAGTCAATACAGGAAACCATCAATTACAAATCATACACGTATATGACCCAGGAGGGAGTACTAAGCTTAAACATAAATTAGCGTTTAAAGAAATAACCAAAATCATTGGGACCGAGCTTGCAATCATCTGTGGAGACTTTAATGCCCATAATAAGCTATGGGGGGAGAGGTGACGGATAGGAGGGGAACCTGGGTGGAAGAATGGATCAATGACTCCACCCTTATTATCCGTAATGATGGTGCTAAGACCAGACTTAGTCCAGTCGACGGCACCCTGTCCGTCGTTGACCTCACCCTAGGCACACCCAGACTGGCACAAGTGGCTAAATGGGAGGTGGAGCAATCTGACCCCATGGGGAGCGACCACTTCCCAATAATCACCACTCTACAGATGACTGTTCAGTGCGAACTCAATGATAAAATACCCAGGTGGAACTATTCAAAAGCTGATTGGGAAACTTTTCAGGAAATACTCACTAATGTTAGTCCGTCAGATATAGAATTCAAAGATATTGACATCTACTATGATAACCTAATTAAGGCCATAACTCAAGCTGCCACCAACTCTATCCCCAAAACTAGTGGAAAATCAAGACAACTTAGTGTGCCTTGGTGGACAAAAGAAATTAAACGAACAAAACAGGACAAAATTAGAGCTTTAAATAAATATAAAAGATCAAATATTACTACTTACTTCCAAGAGTACAAAAATGTCGATAACAAGCTCAAATATTTAATAAAGCAGTCTAAAGAAAAAAATTGGCAAAAATACTGCAACACTATTAATTTTAGAACTAACTCTAAACAAGTATGGGATAATATCAGGGCCATAAGGGGAAAGAACATAAATGGCACCCCAAAAATCAATAATACCTGCAATCAGAAAGAAAAAACTGAATCACTTGCAAAATATTTTAAAAACATGAGCAGCGATACTAACCACACTACTGAATTCCAAAACCACAGAACTAAAACTGAAATTAAATTCTGCCATCTATTTCAAGACCAGGGACCCATAAATAAATCACTCAACAAAGATATTACCATTTATGAATGGTCCCAGGCGCTCAAATCCAAACATGAAACTTCACCTGGGGAAGATCAAATAGGTTAAATAATATATAAAAACCTACCTAGCAATATGGTTGTGATAATAATAAACATGCTAAACATAATTTGGCAAACAGGGGAGCTACCCAAAAAATGGAAAACAGCGATAGTTATCCCCATTTTGAAACCTAACAAAGATAGGAATAACATTAACTCATATAGACCAATTTCACTTACCAACAATATCTACAAAATCATGGAAACAATTATCACTAACAGACTCAAACACCACCTGGAGAGCAATAACTTGATATCTCTAAACCAGAGAACAAATGTTCTGGATCGAATGGATATCCAGTGTATGGTACAGAGTAACGGGAGATGTGTTCTGATTCTGGTACTCTAAGGATGATCCGAGCAGCTGTGGTTTAAACTTGTTGACCCTTCTGGAGTAGATACTGAGACGAACCAGACAGAACTGTATTGCAATAATCCAGTCTTGAAAATACTTGAAAGTACTAATGAACACACAAGTGTTTTAGTGTCATCAATTGAAAGATATTTGCGAATGGAGATGATGCGTCTCACTCAAGATATGCAGCCTTGGATATGTTCGTGATATGTTGGTGCAATGAGAGTACTGTCGAGAGTAACACATATGTTTCGTACTGACTGTCTGAATTTAAGGTTAAGAACTCCAGGCAATGATGCGAAAAAGAGATTTTAAGAAGTTCCTTTGTTTCTATCCCTCTCCAGTAAAATCTTTAGCCGCATCATTCTTCAACGCATCACAACAGCTGTGGACGGCATCCTACGCCAGGAACAAGCAGGCTTCAGGAAAGGCAAATCTTGCATCGACCACATCTTCACACTGAGGCAGATACTTGAGCAGTCTCATGAATGGAATGAATCCCTTTATGTGGTCTTTGTGGACTTTGAGAAGGCCTTCGACAGCCTGCACCGAGACTCTATGTGGAGGATCCTACGACATTATGGCATCCCCAAGAAAATTGTCAATGTCATCAGGTCCCTGTACGAAAACTCTGAGTGCAGAGTAATCCACAACAACCAACTCACTGAACCATTCAAGGTGGAAACCGGAGTAAAGCAAGGATACATTCTCTCTCCAATTCTCTTCTCACTGGCCATTGACTGGATCATGCGCCGCACCACAGAGGGCAAGAGGCATGGAATACAATGGACGTTGACCTCAATGCTGGATGACCTGGACTATGCCGACTACATCGGGTTGCTGGCAAGCAGACACCAGGATATTCAACAGAAGACACAACAGTTGGTACAGACAGCAAATACCATAGATCTTCGAGTCAACATAGGGAAGATAAAAGTCTTGAGGAAGAAAACTAGAGTGGGCAACCCAATCACCATCAATGACCAGCCTCTGCAAGAACTAGACGATTTCACTTACCTGGGTAGTAAGGTCGCCACGGATGGAGATAGCACAAGGGAAGTCGTCACAAGAATCGGCAAGGCCAACCAGACCTTCGCAATGCTGAAGCCCATATGGAAGACAAGAAACCTCAGTGTCCACACGAAGATCCGTATCTTCAAGAGCAACGTGTTGAGCGTCCTTTTGTACGGCTCAAAGTGTTGGAAGTCCACTGTGAACATAGAACACAAGCTCGAAGTGTTTCAAACCAAATGCCTGCGACGCATCATGAGGATCTTCTGGCCAAACACGATCTCAAATGAGGAACTTCGGTACAGAGCGGGTGCAAGCACCATCTCTGAGATCATTTCAACACGGCGATGGAGATGGCTCGGACATGTCTGCAGAATGCCTCCTGACTCACTACCAAGGGTGGCACTGAGATGGACCCCACAGGGGAAAAGGAACCGTGGCAGACCCAAAAAGACCTGGCGACGAACAGTGGAGAGAGACCTTAAGACCAGAGGCCTCACCTACCAGACCGCCCCTGCAATAGCTGCCGACATACGGAAATGGTGTTCCCTTGCTGTTGCCTCAAGCACCAGACGGCGCAGAGAGGATTGATTGATTGATTTGATTGATTGTTTCTTTATAGTATTTAATCTCCTAGGTTTCTCAAATGTTTATTATCGATCTTTAAGTCTAGCACATTTGGATTATGATTTTTACATTTGATAATATATAAATGGAGCTGTATCTCATTCACGGTTCACCGTGACCAGATAATTTCTAACGTATATGTGATTACCTAAAACATTTTCTCAAATTTAAAATATTTTCAAGCAATTTCACGTGACAGTTTACACTTGATGGACTATATCAGATTATCAAAGCAACCTCAAAGCTTCAAGAAGTAGTTATCGCTTGCCAAATTTTAATCTAATGTGTTGTTAGCAATCAATAAAACAGTCTTATGTGTCTATTATTATCTTCAGGTTATCGTTCTGAATTATCTTATTAGTCAGCAAGGATGCGGAGTGAAAGACTCCTCAAGGCGCCAAACCTTCAGGTTACAATGAAGAATCTGAACTTTATATGGACATTTCTGTTTTTAGTTTTAAATTCTGGTATCGCGCATTAGATCAATTTTGATGCTAAAATACTCATGCACATTGCCATCGCGTGAAAACAAATGCTGATCTTGAAGTGCAATAGTCTACATAAAATCTGGTGTTGATGGTTATATGATACATATGTATGTTGGTTCGTACGGGTGTGTGTAACCTTAATTTGTTGTGGCCATGACCTATGAAAAGCCTTGAAGCTTAATTTGTTGTGGCCATGACCTATGAAAAGCCTTGAAGCTTAATTTGTTGTGGCCATGCCCTATAAAAGCCTAGAAGCTTAATTTGTTGTGGTCATGCCCTATGAAAGCCTACAAGCTTAATTTGTTGTGGCCATGGCCTATGAAAAGCCTAGAAGCTTAATGTGTTGTGGCCATGACCTATGAAAAGCCTTGAAGCTTAATTTGTTGTGGCCATGACCTATGAAAAGCCTTGAAGCTTAATTTGTTGTGGCCATGCCCTATAAAAGCCTAGAAGCTTAATTTGTTGTGGCCATGCCCTATAAAAGCCTAGAAGCTTAATTTGTTGTGGCCATGACCTATGAAAAGCCTTGAAGCTTAATTTGTTGTGGCCATGACCTATGAAAAGCCTTGAAGCTTAATTTGTTTTGGCCATGACATATGAAAAACCATGAAGCTTAATTTATTGTGCTCATGTCCTATGAAAGCCTAGAAGCTTAATTTGTTGTGGTCATGCCCTATGAAAGCCTACAAGCTTAATTTGTTGTGGCCATGACCTAAGAAAAGCCTAGAAGCTTAATTTGTTGTGGCCATGCCCTATAAAAGCCTAGAAGCTTAATTTGTTGTGGCCATGACCTATGAAAAGCCTTGAAGCTTAATTTGTTGTGGCCATGCCCTATAAAAGCCTTGAAGCTTAATTTGTTGTGGCCATGCCCTATGAAAGCCTACAAGCTTAATTTGTTGTGGCCATGACCTAAGAAAAGCCTAGAAGCTTAATTTGTTCTGGCCATGCCCTATAAAAGCCTAGAAGCTTAATTTGTTGTGGCCATGACCTATGAAAAGCCTTGAAGCTTAATTTGTTGTGGCCATGCCCTATAAAAGCCTTGAAGCTTAATTTGTTGTGGTCATGCCCTATGAAAGCCTACAAGCTTAATTTGTTGTGGCCATGCCCTATAAATGCCTAGAAGCTTAATTTGTTGTGGTCATGCCCTATGAAAGCTTACAAGCTTAATTTGTTGTGGCCATGACCTATGAAAAGCATAGAAGCTTAATTTGTTGTAATCATGTCCTATGAAAAGAGTTGAAGCTTAATTTGCTGTGGTCATATCCTATGTAAGCCATGTCTGATATAAGATGAAATAATTTCTGCTCATCTCCTTGGAGAGTAAAGTTACAAATCCTGTAATGACATTCATTGTGTCACTTCCACATGTTCTGTTAATCAGAGTTAACACAGGAACGTTTTAGATTTTTGCTGCTCTGTACACTTTTTTTCCTTTCCATGTGGATTCAAAAGCTCTTTAAAGGTTTACTATATTATACTGGAGTCTTTAGTGCATTGAATTTGTGTTCTGAAATTAGATAAATATATATAAAGATAAACTGCATTTAAATATGCACATTAAGTTATTTTAATTAATTTAACATGAATATAAAATGGTTGTCTTTTATAAAGTTTCAAATTTACAAATATGGCTTAAGTGCACATGTAATGCATTAATATGCTAGGTAAGAAAAGTTCTAAAGCTAACATCTCTTAAATTTTAAAAGCCATCATAAACCTATAGAAAATAACAAAATTGCCATACTTCACATTTTAACTCGTATATGCTACCGCATACTCGATCTAATGCTTCTCGACAAATTAGGTAATCGTGTTATCTGACGCTTGCTTGACATAATTTGACATTATCAGAAAACAAACTATTTAACAGTGGTATTGAACAAGATATGAACTATATTTGAGAATCAGGGGTTACAGTCATGTTTGGAAAACAGCGATATAGACATTGTAAGTTAGGTCATACAGTGCATATAAGTTAAACATACGGTAGGTAGCGGCATGTGGAAAATGCCGAAAATTTTGCATACCACGATACAATAACACAAAGCATAATACAAGACTTCTTTAAATGAACCGTCACAAAAGCGTGCAAAGAAATGTACCATACTTAAATAAACCAAGATTCTGCCCCAAGTGCCAACATTGGGGCCATTACAAGGCTAAATGTAAATTTGAGGCCAAGTGTAATAAATGCGGGGGCCCCATAAAGGGGAATGTAAAAGTGATACACCAAAATGTGCTAACTGTAGAGGCCCGCATGTACCGCAATCTCCTTCTTGTCCCTCAACAATACCGGGAAAAGCCATAGTAGGTATAATGGACACAGAACATTGCAATTATAAAACAGATTAAACCAAAATTGACAATGCCGTCCTATTTAAACAAATAAAGCAACCCAAATTGAACATAACAAACGATAGGCTCAATAACAACAATACCAACAAAACAAACCATCAGACTGATAAATTCAAAGAACTGGGTGACGTCATCACTCGACTGAACAAATTGACTGAGGATATCAACTTTTACACTATAACACATAAAACTATCCTATCATCAATCAATAATGTTCGCACCCAATTTGAGCACCAGATTACAATAAACGACCCTTATAAAAATGGCTAATTCAAATCAAAGGGACGTTATTATATGGCAATGGAATGCAAGAGGATTGTCAGGAAATATTAAGGAACTTAAACTCAAAATAATTAACTCTAGCTATAAACCTGACATCATTTGCATTCAAGAAACTAAACTTTCTGCAAATTCGAAAACATTGCCATCAATACAAGGATACTCTCCTGGCTATTTCCAACATCGAAAGGAAGGTTGGGGGTGGTGGTTAAGCCATATTTACAAAAAACACTCTACCATCTGTTACGCCACTACCTATAACATCCCAGGAAATTAGTAACACACTAATAGAAATACAATCCCTATTAGTCAATACAGGAAACCATCAATTACAAATCATAAACGTATATGACCCAGGAGGGAGTACTAAGCTTAAACATAAATTAGCGTTTAAAGAAATAACCAAAATCATTGGGACCGAGCTTGCAATCATCTGTGGAGACTTTAATGCCCATAATAAGCTATGGGGGGAGAGGTGACGGATAGGAGGGGCACCTGGGTGGAAGAATGGATCAATGACTCCACCCTTATTATCCGTAATGATGGTGCTAAGACCAGACTTAGTCCAGTCGACGGCACCCTGTCCGTCGTTGACCTCACCCTAGGCACACCCAGACTGGCACAAGTGGCTAAATGGGAGGTGGAGCAATCTGACCCCATGGGGAGCGACCACTTCCCAATAATCACCACTCTACAGATGACTGTTCAGTGCGAACTCAATGATAAAATACCCAGGTGGAACTATTCAAAAGCTGATTGGGAAACTTTTCAGGAAATACTCACTAATGTTAGTCCGTCAGATATAGAATTCAAAGATATTGACATCTACTATGATAACCTAATTAAGGCCATAACTCAAGCTGCCACCAACTCTATCCCCAAAACTAGTGGAAAATCAAGACAACTTAGTGTGCCTTGGTGGACAAAAGAAATTAAACGAACAAAACAGGACAAAATTAGAGCTTTAAATAAATATAAAAGATCAAATATTACTACTTACTTCCAAGAGTACAAAAATGTCGATAACAAGCTCAAATATCTAATAAAGCAGTCTAAAGAAAAAAATTGGCAAAAATACTGCAACACTATTAATTTTAGAACTAACTCTAAACAAGTATGGGATAAAATCAGGGCCATAAGGGGAAAGAACATAAATGGCACCCCAAAAATCAATAATACCTGCAATCAGAAAGAAAAAACTGAATCACTTGCAAAATATTTTAAAAACATGAGCAGCGATACTAACCACACTACTGAATTCCAAAACCACAGAACTAAAACTGAAATTAAATTCTGCCATCTATTTCAAGACCAGGGACCCATAAATAAATCACTCAACAAAGATATTACCATTTATGAATGGTCCCAGGCGCTCAAATCCAAACATGAAACTTCACCTGGGGAAGATCAAATAGGTTACATAATATATAAAAACCTACCTAGTAATATGGTTGTGATAATAATAAACATGCTAAACATAATTTGGCAAACAGGGGAGCTACCCAAAAAGTGGAAAACAGCGATAGTTATCCCCATTTTGAAACCTAACAAAGATAGGAATAACATTAACTCATATAGACCAATTTCACTTACCAACAATATCTACAAAATCATGGAAACAATTATCACTAACAGACTCAAACACCACCTGGAGAGCAATAACTTGATATCTCTAAACCAATGTGGTTTTAGAAATAAAAGATCTACTACGGATCAATTAATTAAATTGGAGTCCGCCATTAAATTAGCATTTAATAATAAACAGAGGACTAATAGAAACTTAATTGCGGTTTTTCTAGATCTTGAAAAAGCGTTTGATCTGGTGTGGACCAAAGGATTAATAGCCAAATTATATCATTATGGTATTACTGGTCGCATATTTAATTTTATATAAAACTTTTTAACAGACCGCAAAATTATAACTAGGGTAGGGGCTACTTATTCTGAAGAACACGCCCTTGAAAATGGGACTCCCCAAGACAGTGTCCTCAGCCCCACCCTCTTCAACCTCATGATTAATGATCTTGACTCTAATCTCGCCTCACCCTCAATCGGATTATCACAATTTGCAGATGATAGTGGACTGTGGAGAGCAGGAAACGCCTCCAACCACACTCATATGGCTGAAATGAAAACAAGTCTAAATAACATTGGTAAATGGGCTGATAAATGGGGATTTAAACTGTCGCACCAAAAACGGTAACTGTACTGTTCTCACCTTATAGAAAAAACATATTATACTCCAACCTCCAAATTCAAAATAAACAAACTAAATTTGTTAAAATAGCCAAATGTCTGGGTATGTACTACAATGAACACCTAACGTGGGTATCTCATATTGATGACCTAGTTAAAAGGTGCAATCTTGACTTAAACTTACTTAAAAGCCTCAAAGGAACCCAGTGGGGTGCTAATCAATAAACAATAATGACTCTATATAGGGCCTTAATTAGATCTAAACTCGACTATGGATGCCAAATTTACAACACGGCCTCCATAACCCAACTTAATAGATTAGATAAAATACAGAGGAAAGCCCTACTCATAGCAACTGGAGCATTACCATATACATCTAGAGCAGAGTTGCAGGCCTTAACAGGAGAACCGCCATTACAGTTTCGAAGGCAGGAACTCATGTTGAAATACGCAACTCGACTGTCCACCCACAATAAAACACACCCCACTCTAGTAGCTATCAACAAATGTAAAATTCCTTGTAGTAAAACTCTTAAAAATAAGTCTTCCTTTGGCAAAATAGTACATGAATTAAATCTACAACTCCCAGTAGATATATTCCAAGTAGAAACTAACCAAATATTTGATAAAGAACCTTGGAATAATGCATCAATTAAAGTAAACTTCTCCCTTATAGACAAAGGTAAAAAAGAAAATAAACGACATTATTTAAAAACAGCTGCAATGGAACTAATCAACAACCAATAAACTATACTCAAATATTCACGGATGGTTCCAAAAATAAACAACCCCTTTAAAACAGCTGCGGCTTGGGTCATTCCAGGACTCAACATCAAAATGGGCAGCCGCCTACCGGATCACTCCTCCATTTACACAGCTGAATTCTGGACCATCCTGGTATCTTTAAAATGGACACTAGAAAACAAACCAGATAAGACCTTGATTATTAGTGATTCACTAAGTGTCCTAAAATCAATACAATGCAATAATACTAAATCAAGAGAAAACTTTCTTAATCAAATTAACCAGATAATTAAAGTACTCGATACTAAAAACATAACAGTAGAGTTTATATGGATACCATCCCACATCGACATAAAAGGCAATGAATTAGCTGACCAATTAGCCAAGAGTAAACTCACTGAACCTGATTACATGCCACTAAAGTATAGTCCAACAGAAATTAACAATTTAATCTATATACTGATAAATCAAAAGTGGCAAAAGGATTGGAACCATAATAAACAAGGGAGATTTCTACATAGCATTGCCAAAGAAGTCAATAGAAATATCCTGATACCCAGGTGCAGCAGTTATGAACAATCTAAAATAAATAGGATAATTCTTGGAAAAACAAAATTAGCTAATAATTTTGGAAAATATATGGGACCTTTTCCGCACAACATCAACTGCTTCCACTGTAACGTACCGGAATATCTGTATCATATATTCAACATCTGTAAAAATACGCAAAAAGAAAGACACCTATTTATAAGTAAACAATTAGAACTTGCCGCACCAAGTACATATCCAGAAATAATTCAATTATGCAACAAAAACCCTCAAAGAACATACTATAATATAATTGAATTTCTTAGAACTACAGGGCTAATGGAAAGAATATAGGTATAAAACCATATCATCCATAAATGAAATGAATGTTTTACTGGTACCTAAATATACATATAAAATAATATTGTTCTAAGGGGAGTGAAGCGTACGGTGCCAAAAGGGATTCGTTACCCTTAAGGGAGCCCACCTACACTACGCTAGGTATAACTTTCCCATGGTGGCTCCAGAGCAACCAAACCTAATGGAAAGGTAAAATAACATGGAACTATAAAAAAATAAACCTAAAATAAAAGAAATACATAAAGGTATAAACATCAAAAGTTATATTAACTACCAGTTATACAATCAATAAGGCAAGCGTCTTACCTCTTTTTTTCTCTTATGCTTCTAAATTCTTCCTTCTATATAACCCCATTGACAACATCTTATAAATGAGTTTAATATTACGAAGGTATTATAGGCCCCTTAAAAAACGCGATACCGCTGTGGTTAAAGTACAACCACTAACATGCGCCCCTAACTATGGTCCCAACTAGAGTGTATGAGGTAGTCTCAAAACCAAGACTATCAGGTCCAGCGACACAATGTTGCAACTAAAAACCTCATCATATATGCATAGGTTATGACCCCAAATTAGATCTTATAAGGTAGTCTCAAACCCAAGACTATCAGGCCCAGCAACACAAGGTTGCAACCAAAAATATGCTAATTTAGAAAATGACCTCAAATTCATACACTTTAAAGATAGTTAACCCCAAAACTATCAGGCCCTGCAGTAAATTAATAACATCATGCATTAACTAACAATGCAAATAGTTGTCATATGTGGTTATATATTCTACACAAAACAGCACAAAGAATTCCAAATTGATAGGGAAAAATACGGAAGCAAATTGATGAGGGAGCAAGGGTGTCTAGAGTGAGAATCCAAAACAATACACTAAATATGTATACAGTGAATCATCGAGTGAGTACAGGGTCAAACAAGACACTCAAGAAGTATACAGGGACCAGCCACAGATGCATAGGGATAATCGGTCACTAACAAGTGATCATGGGATTCTCCAAAACAAAAGTCCTTTTTAGGGCTATTGTCTTCCATTGTCTTAATAGGGTCTTCCACTTGGTTACGGAAACCCTCCTTGACAAGCTCTATCCAAAAAGCCTAACTTGATCATTTTCGGACCCACCGATCAAAATTAACAATCTAATCCTCTCTGACAGTGGCTACCTTTCAAATGACGTTTAGTCATATCAGCAAAATAAAATTTGTTAGGGACATATAATATGTACACTGTTGTACTAGAAAAATGGCATAGTTAGAAACGTAATTTAATTCTTCAACTCTACCATTTGATGAATTGCATCGGTGGCTTACACAATTTTGGCATAGGGAAATCCACTAGAAAAACTGGATTGAATTTGGAATAAGCATACGTACTTACGATTGGTTGATAGGTTGAGTGCGTGATGGGTCTATTCCCACTCACCCAGGTCTAACATTCATATCATTAGCCCCTTTATAGGGGTATGATATGACGACCAAATTAAATAGCGCACTCTGTGCGCATAAATGCCAGGAAGACGTGGCACCATTCCATCTTCCTGGATAAATTAAATCACTGCCATATAAATAAATGGCAGTGCAAAATAGTGAACATATGACCATAGTGGCCGGTTTCACTTTAAATCCAACTATTCATTCAAAGAAATGTCCAATCCAGTGCTGCATTATTGTAGGTCCAAATTAATGCGAAAAGGACATACATGCAGAAAATAGATGTCAACAAAAACTTGTCAAATGAAGAACGAAATAATACTAAGCGATAGAAGAGAATAAAGTAGCAACAATACTGATTCTTTCGGTGCAGAAAATGTCTTTTGAAAAACAACTATGAAAAGGTTGGAATAGTATCATTTTAAGTACAAAATGATTCCATTGAAAATATCCGACACGTAAACATTTTCTACTGTCAGTGAATCTCAGACCTTGCCGAGTAATTGCAGTGAAAGATGGGAAATAAAAGGAGATGATACTCGGGAGAAAATCTTAGCTGATCAAATTATCTTCAACAAAGGTAAATTTAGATTGTCACAGGTTTATATCTGCATTCCGAAACCCGTCAGCTTTAAGTGTTTTATCAAAGATTTGTATCCATAAAATGTCAAATTAACACCATCGATCATGCATAAGCGATCATTCAAAGAAAAAAAAAAGTGTAATTCTGACAGAAATGTTAATAACAACGCTGAATATTGTCTTTATGTGCTGAAATTTATCAAATATTAGTGTATTGCACGCTAAGTGACGGCCTATCCACACTTTTATTATTACGCCATTCAGAAATCGCTATTTGGTTTTTCTAAAGAGTTAATTGGCTTTTCTAAAGAGTTAATTGGTTTTTCTAAAGAGTTAATTGGCTTCTACTCGTATCCCTTAAGGTATTTGACTATGATAACGAATACACGACTTGAAGAATGATAAGTATTTATTACACTTTGTTAACATTTATTCCCCAAATTAACGAAGATCAATATTGAGAGCTTTTGTGATCATGTTGATGTTTAATTTCGAGAAGAGATGAACAAAAGGAGCCGTGTAAGTCATGAAAGACATAGCTCCTATGTTAAAATAATGGATAGACCAAGTATCGAATCGCGTCGGAGAAGCTTATTTTCTTATGATTCTAGCATACTGACTTTTTTAGTTCTCAAGATAATACATTTAAACTTGAGATTCTAATGTTTGGTCACGCCTTGCTCAATTCAGATTGGATGTCGGTTTATTATGATCAGACACTGTCCATCTCAACCGTCTGTCAAGAATGGTTTACGAAATTCATCATTGTTCTACAGGCCTACGGTTGAAAGAAGGTTTATATCTTCATATTATTGCGCCATGGGCGGATCACAATTTGATATACCAGTAGTACTGGAATATAAATTTGCTTTATACCAACACTTTAAATGCCACGTTATATATATATATATATATATATATATATATATATATATATATATATATATATATATATATATATATATATATATATATATATATATATAAGCAAACATTGCATTACAAATAACATGCGAAATGAACGCCATTGTATGCAAATATATCTATTCACTTTTTGATCTGCCACTCATGTGGTCTTCATTAGGAAGTCATCTACAAAACCCATGATGTAATAAGGGGCTTCATATGGCCGACATGTCCAAGCATACACTGAGGAAGTGTGTAGGCAAGGGGTATCGGGCTTAGTTTAAAGTTGTCAGCAACTAATTATTCCACCAACTTTTTCACATTTAAATTTTTCAAGTGACTCAGTCCTTACTTTACAAGTATCAATTCCTTTATTCACACATTGAATTTCGTTAGTCCATTTGTGATCCAAGACGTATCCCTTAAATTGCTATGGTATGCAGCCAGTCTGCAAATCCAAAATCCCTCCTTCACATTGTTATGGAATGCAGCCTGTCTTCCCTTCTTCTTATTCCTCGTGATTTGCAATGATTTCAAAGTAATTGTCTCCTGCATTATGGTGAAGGCTCATATTACAGTTTCGTCAAGTACATATGTAGGTTCGCTTGTAATAACTTCGATCTTAGATGCTTATTTGCCTTGTTAGTTTTAGGATATACCGAGTTATACTCAATTAGTACTGCACTGTAAGATTATTGTGCCACACTCATTTAGTACTGTACTGTAAGATTATTGTGCCACACTCATTTAGTACTGTACTGTAAGATTATTGTGCCACACTCAGTTAGTACTGTACTGTAAGATTATTGTGCCACACTCATTTAGTACTGTACTGTAAGATTATTGTGCCACACTCATTTAGTACTGTACTGTAAGATTATTGTGCCACACTCATTTAGTACTGTACTGTAAGATTATTGTGCCACACTCAGTTAGTACTGAACTGTAAGATTGTTGTGCCACACTCATTTAGTACTGTATTAATTTATATGTAAGATGTAATGGGCCACACTCATTTACTACTGTATTCTTTTAAATATAAAATGTATCGTGCCAGACTCATTTACTACTGTATTGATTTGAATATAAAATGTACCTTGCCACACTCGTTTACTACTTTATTGATTGAAATGTAAAATGTATCGATCCACACTCATTTAGCACTGTATTTATTTAATATAAAATGTACCAGTAATTTCGAAACTTAAACACAACAGTTTTACTGACATAGAAAAGTCGCCAAATTTAACAACTCAAAAAGTTCCTAATCTATTGCATGTTACAAAAGAGGTCAACTTCCTATACCTGTCAATACCATGGATTTAACGAAAGTAAAGGCTTAGATGTCAGATTTCATGTTAATATATTAAGATAGGTACGGGATGACCATACGTATTAGATTAAGACAGGTATGGCGTTATCTACTTCGTTCAAGAATTGTGTTATTTCTTAGTCTGAAATAAATCGAACTCTTTGGATTTGATTTGATTTGCAATGTCAAATGTGTCTCATCACATCCCCGAAATTTGGATAAATTAATAAAATCGACTTTCGACGTTTGCAATCGAAAGTTTAAATTGAGCAAACAAGTCATTGTCGTGTTTTGACGCCACTGAATCTGCTAATATACCCCATTATTTGGGAAATGTCATCTCTTTCATCAGTACCAAAGTTCCGATGGATAAAAATGTTTTAAAGAATTGTGCTATATAATTTAAGCCTTTCAAAGATTCATACGCAATGTATTATACTACAATAAATATCCTTCGCTTCAATTATGTCTTGTGTATATGCACATGTTATAAAAATCTTCGCAGAAACCAGACTGCGGCTCTCCAACGGCTATAACTTAAAAAGATTCGTCAGGCGCGTGCAGTTGAGCCAGAGGATGAATTAAAAATGAGAAGTCATGTCACGCTCTATAAAAAGAAACAAAAGTACATGTTCTACCAGTTCAAGTTCATGCGACGGTTAGATAGTCCCCTTCGGATGCGGGAGGATGCGGGTTCGAACCCCGGCCGAGTCATACCAAAGACTAAGAAAATGGTACTAACAGCTGCCTCGCTGGCGCTCAGAATTAAGAGGTTAGTGTTAGGATTGGTCGGCCTGGTGTCAGGATAATGTGACTGGGTGGGACATTATGCTACATGTCTGCGGTATGATTACCCACTACTAGACATCACTATAAACTGTCAGATTCTAGACATCGTAGCGATATAACTGAAAAATTGTTAAAGCTACGTTAAAAAAAATCCAAATGACACACACACACACACACAGAGATTCGTGCATCAAACTTTTTTTTTTAAAGCAAAGGCTCAATTTAGGACATAAATCGACATTTCAAACCAATGAATTGAAAAAAAATGCTATGCTATATTGTGCAAGTATATTTTTCTGAAGCATTTAAATAAAAAAATTATATGATGTACTGCGTCTACACCCCAGTATGACCTTTGATTGATTTCAGTTAGATCTAAATTGCATGTTTTCTACGAAAATGTTTAAATTGTTCTATTTCGCTCAATAGTTACAAGAATAGTTTTCCAAATCAACGTGGTAATTTAGACTAGCGGTTAATATATTTGGACATAATGACCAGTATAAATAAATGACTAGTTTGCCCCCCCCCCCCCCAAAAAAAAAGTATCAAGAGTCTTTGATGTGTTTTGATATGCAGCAAACGTTGTTTATTTTATATCCAGTACGTTTATCAATTCTAACGTTCACAAACTTGAGCTCCAGGGCATTTGTTTTCAATAAAGAGTTGTATGTTTGTAGCTGGTCTATTTTTGTTCCCCTAACACGCTATAATTGGTGTGAATACGTGTTTGTAGCAGGTATAGTCTTGTCACTAAAATGCTATAATTGGCGTGAATACATGTGTGTAACTGCACTAGTCTTGTCACTAAAACGCTATACTGTTATTTCAAAGTTTTCCTGAACATTTTACATCTTTTATGAGAGAAACCTTAATCCAGTATTGCAGGCAGGAAAAATGACAGCAGTGGAAGCGAGTGCATATATGGGCGGATTCTCATTCAGCAGTGAAATAAGCTGTTGTTTTTTTTTTCCGAAAGATAGAATATCATGCAGCGAAAGTATCGCAAAAATTAATGATATTAGGAACAACAACAAAAATGAACAAAGAAAATGGAAGATACCATTATGCAAAATTGCAATAGAACAAATCCGTCAAAGGTTAGCTGGCGTGGTTGCGGGTAAAGTGTGTGTGTGTGTGCGTGTGTGTGCGTGTGTGTGTATATATATAATGTGTGTGTGTTATGATTTTTGCCAGGTATAGTAGCCCATCGGTATTAGAAAGTACCTCAAGAAAGATATGCAGATGATTTATTTTCAGTGTCGTTTGTATTTCGTTCAATTCAGAGATATATGTATTGATTTTCTAGCACTTTTGTCATGTAGAAAGGTTTACACTGTCGGCGTCTTATGGCCATCGTATTTATGATGCTCATCGTTCCATGTTACTTTTTTTTTCTTTATTGGTAGCCAGAAGTTTAATGAATGCTATCACGTGTTTACCACATAAAAAAAACGGCGAATATCGATCACTTAACAACCTGACTGTATGAATAACCTGAAATTAAATTGCACGCACACTTCAGAGAGACTTTGTTATAAAAAAAATAGATTCAAGTAAGAAAATTATGTTACCAAATATCTCGCTGCTTCGACAAGTAAAGCAATTCGATTGATTGCATGAATAATATTGTGCTTAAAACTAATTTTGTTAGGACTAGTTTATCTTGTCGTTTATGTTCTTAGTATTATTATGATTCTATGGTATTTAACCACGTACCAGAAAACAGTGAAAATCAAGTTTTGTAAAATTCAATATATAATTTATTTCCAGGGAATACAAATAAAATTTCAAAAATGAAATTATAATATTGTATTTTAGACCCCAGTTTACAACAAATCGTCTATCACAAGTCCAAATGTATGAAGTTCCAATTGAATTTCAGTGGTATTCCAAGTGTGTTCAAATATTGAATGATTTGATATGCCTGTAATCTTAAACATGCTAATTATATAATGGCCTGGAATGTGGTGATGTGTTAAGCCTTTTAATATATCAAAATAATATCGTCCAAAATGTTCTTTTCTGAAGTCACTATAATTTTAAAAATTGATATTTTAGTCCAATATTATTATTAAGTAGCTTCTAATTACAGTGAATAATAATTCCAATATATGAATTCATCCAAATTAAAAACTGAACAAAACAATAAGACAAATTTGGGTGACAATTTAAGAATTCGTAATTTCTCAAGCAAATAATACTATATAAAAATCTAAGACACCTTAAAATATATCCAAGATTGATAATAACTATATTGTTGTGTTCTTCTCTCAATGATTATCATTGAGAGAAGAAAGAAAAAACAATATACAATGCAAATTAAATGTACATGACAGTACTACAGTTTTGGGTGCAAAAGACAGTTATTATCCACAACTTTGTTGATACATCCACCTGTCTAATATTAAAATAATTTAAAATAAAATACAATGCATGAGTAAGGTTGAAAAGGTCTGAATTTTTATAGTCATATTTAAACAAAGCATAAGATTATGTAACGTCTCCATCTTAGTAAGAGGGGTAGTTAATTGGATTTAGCTACTTTATATAGGGAATGACTTCCCTCGATATTATGACCCGGTGTGAGTGAAAAGATAGAAGATCAGCAGAGAACTGGGCACGATTATTGGAAAGAAATATAGCAATACGAGATCCCTTAGACAATATAAAAAACAAATTTAATCAAAGAAATTTATAGTGCTAAGTTCAATTCAACATAAGTTATATCAATAGGATTTAATTGTAGCGTCTAATTTGGATTTATTTCATCATCATAATGAGTGGTGAAAAGAGCGTAATGTCGACGACTGATTGCATTACCTTGCTCTCGACCGTGTTTCAACGTTTCCTATTTCCTAGAGTCTTTCTATTCCGACTTCACTCGTCACTCCTCTTGTTTTCAGATTTCACTCGTCCAGTCTCTTTTTTTTCCAGACTTCCGTCTTTGGACTGTCGAGTCTCCCTCTCCCTCAGAAAAGTGTTTCTTTCAAGGAAACAATTATACCTAAATCGCTATATATACCTCCCTCTAAATGTACATACAATTCCTTCACTTACACTACTTAGAGTACACTTGCTATCCCGACACTGTATAAATCCTCCCACTGTTATTACTTTA